>JBBGZY010001546.1:600000-1037500 GCA_037952925.1 Lithobates clamitans
TGTGAGACTATCTGCAGGAAAACGTTCATGGTCCCTCTACGTGGTGATCAAGCACACAGAGAGGCATGAGCGTACATCCCTCCGCAATTGCAGATAGGTATCAAACCAATAATGTCTTTGCAGAGTGAACATGTCCCCACAAAACAAACAAGTCTGCGCATAACGCAGGGGTCATCGCTGGCGGACATATCTTCACAGGGCAAACACCTCTCTACATCCACAGGAAGCTTTTCACTACCAATGGTCCTTCACCAGTGCACCGGTTCTCTCGTATGTCACTGTGACAATACATATTGAATACATCCTAATAAAATTTCTACAACAGCCCCTCCTCTTGTCATATGCTCCCATGTGTCCCTCAATGAATCTTGATCTTCTTACACCTGGAAATGAATCAGTCTTTACAGTCCATATGAGTCCATAAAAAGAAAAACACAGCTTGACTTGTAGACTCTGTTCTTCAAGAGGGATGACTCAAAGGGAGGACATGAAGACCGGTCGGTTTGGGATCCTCTGTGTCTTGTATGTAGGTTAGGCTTTGGGGCGTCTCATCTCAGTGAGGAAGATGTGGTCATCTGCTCGGGCTCTGTTCACTCGTCCAGTCAGGCAACCGGAGCACCTCATCATGGCATATAGAAGGAATAAAAACAAAAACATCATGAGTATATATATACCCCTACTTCCTTCAACCATGAACCGATGGAAAATAAAAAAATCCCCAAAGATTCCCAGACTTAAAAGGATTCCAACCTTCACTAGACAGATACAGAGGGGATCCCTTCACTAGCTATTGCTCTGGCTTTGCCTTGCGTGGATCTAACCCTATACATATGGACCTGAACTTTGCCACTAGTATCCTTAATCCAGGTACAACAATCTTTTCCTATGAATTCACAGAAACCCGCCTTGGATGCCAACAGATAATCAAGGGCCATCTTTTAATAGAAGGGTCTTCATCTGTCTTTGTTCCTGTGAGATCTCCCTTACTGCTTCAATGGTTTCATTGAACATCCAACCCACAATGGATGAGAAATTGTTCAATCGTTTCCTAATTTTAATCTCCCATACTGTTCAAGCAGGAAACCATGCCCTGACTTGGTAGGAGTTGGTGAACAATTCCCTTCTAGCTCTTCCTGCCTTTCTTACCTTCTCTCGCGCCAGATCCTCACAATCGGAAGGTGACATAGGATGCTGGGGCAAGTTTCACCAGGCCGCATGAACCTCTTGCATTAGGGGGGTTACCTTATAACCCATAGAACTGCATAAGAAGTATTAGGAGTCAGTCAGAGTTGCACAGGAGGAATCACTCTGACAGTCACGTGCATTGAGTAACAGGATAGACTGGGGCATTGCTCCCTTGGTTTGAACATCACACCCTTCCTTTCAACAGATGGAGGTTCCCACAAAGTTATCCCCTTTACCAAAACTAAAGTTAAAGCACACTTGTGGCCTACCTAGTTGTCCCAATACCCATACTGGTTTTGTGAGGGAGGGGCAAGAACCAGAGCTAATCTTAAAGCTATAACTAATTTTACCCTCTAGAAATGTATTGTTAAGTTCTATTGACAAGTGTCTGTTTGGAGTCTTTACTAGTTTTTCAAATTTCCTCATACCAATGCAAACATCATATATAGCATGTACTGATGCCATGCGTCGTTACCCTCACTAAAATACACTAAACTAAGAATATAAACAAAAAATGATACTCCTCATTCTTTGATGTTGTTGGGCAGCTTCTTGCAGAGGCTGGCATGGATCCAGTTGTCCCGTCCCTCAAGCTTTAGGGAGGTTGGTGTCATCAGCTGAACCTGGTATGGCCCAAAGTATCTTGGTTCTTGTCCCGTCCTCACCTGGTTGAATAGAATGTCACCTGGTTGAATAGAATGTAAACCGGTTATCATGTCAGGGTCCAGGAGGGACTCCTGGACCCTGTGGTGGACTTTTTTTTCAGTTCACGTTGCAGGGCCTGCACCTACCCCATCAGCTGGGAATGTAAAGACGACATTAAACACGGAGCAAGGTTCAAGAAGGAGAGGGAAGCTAAATTAACAAGGTTTCTATCAAAAATTCAACATTTAGAGGCACGACGTAAACATGCCCAGACCATAGAAGTAGAACGAGAACTATTAAGTACGAGTGACAGATTAATTACAGTATAGAGCAAAAATGGCATTACAGATAGGACGTAAATGCAGTTACGAGTCGGGCAATAAATGCGGTAAACAACTGGCGAGAGCGCTACGTGAAATACACTCAAGGACGTTTATACCCTCATTTAGGAAAGGGAATGGAGAGGAAGTGCAGTTACCTGGACAGATTGCGGATGCATTTGGCGATTTCTACTCCCCACTTTACAATCTGAGCCTGGGGGTCCCAGATCAGGCAGAGATGGAGGAATATTTAACATCAAGTGGAATGCCGAGTTTGACAACTATTGTTCAGGAGGAGCTGGAATCGCCAATCACATTAGAAGAAGTACAGAGTGAAATAAGACTAGCAAAAACCGGCACTAGGACCGGATAGTCTTTTGTTCCAGTACTATAAGTCACTTATGCCGGAACTGGGGCCTTATATGGTTAAAATGTTTAATGAATTAGGGGATACAGCCTTGTTCCATTCAGAGATAGTGAAAGCTATGATATCGGTGATACCAAAAGAGGGTAAGGACCCAAAGCAGTGTGGAAGCTATAGGCCAATATCTCTATTGAATGCTGACTTGAAAATATTTAGTAAGATAATAGCCTTGAGGTTACAACAGCAACTCCCCTCTTTGATTCATCAAGATCAAGTGGGATTTGTACCAACAAGAGAAGCAAGAGACAATACCATCAAAGCCTTGAATTTAATGCATATAGCCAACTCGACCGGGACTCCCTGTGTGTTCCTTGGAACAGACGCAGAGAAGGCTTTTGATCGGGTGGGGTGGGGGTTTATTTTTGCGGTCCTTGGACATTTAAAATTAGGAGGGAAAATGATCAGATGGAGAGCGAGCATGTATAAAGGGCCTACAGCCCAAGTGAAGGTAAAAGGAGTAGTCTCCCCACCCTTTGCAATAGTGAATGGGACAAGACAGGGATGTCCGTTGTCCCCTTTACTGTTTGCACTGACCCTCAAACCCCTTTTGTGTATAATACTGCTTAATAGGGACATCCGGGGAATAGTTATAGGAGGAATTCAATATAAAGTAGCAGCATATGCAGATGATATGCTTTTTTCTAGGGTTGTCCCGATACCGATACTAGTATCGGTATCGGCACCGATACCGAGCATTTGCCCAAGTACTTGTACTCGGGCAAATGCTCCCGATGCTTCCCCCGATACCTAGAAGTCAGCTGTGATCGGTGCGTGGGGGAGTTACAAGATTCTCTCCCAGCGGCTTTCACCAGCTTTAGTGACATACAGCGGTGATCGCTCACAGCTGACTGTCACTGCATCCTCCTCCATGCCCCCTCCTTTCCTCTGTGCCTCTCCGCTGTCCCCTGCATTCCTCTCTCCTTATCTGTCCCTCCCCCAATCTCCCCCTCCGTTCCTCTCTCCTTATCTGTCCCCCTCTGTTCTCCCCCTCCGTTCCTCTCTCCTTATCTGTCCCCCTCCGTTCTCCCCCTCCATTCCTCTCTCCTTATCTGTCCCCCTCCGTTCTCCAAAAAAAAAAAAAAAAACGCCATCACGCTCCACCTAGCGTCACACACAGACCCACCCATCAGCCCTGGGTATTCCGTCCGCCCTCGTGTGAAGCCTCACAGCATGGAACCAGGAAGTGGACGCTGACCTACGCCGCACTTAGACGGCAAGCCCTAACACGCCTCCGCTCCTCATCACCGCTGCTGGCTAACCGAGCACACGGATCTACGAAGCCCCATCCAGCTGACCCGACCTGGATGCAGCCGCTCCGTACCACCTGAGATGATCCAAGTGGGATTGGAATGATCTACTAACCTGCTCAACTTCGGTATCCCGGGACTGGTGAGACTGTATCTGTTCATATTCTAATCGTGACAGATGTCACCATAGTTACACAGTTGTCTCCCACCCACTGTTAATTTCATTCATAGTGATTATTACCGATGCAGGCACACCTACATCTTGATCCATGTACCATCCCCACATAGCTGCTCATCTACTTCACCAGTCATTGTATGACACTCAGCTGTTAGTGTCTCAATCAGCTATGTCCATGCAATACATCTCAAGGCTCACTTAAGGCCTGGTATTGGCAACCTACAAGGCGGACTTCCCCCCAACCATACGGCTGCACACACCAATCTCCCAGCCTTGATCCATAACCTTCTGAGATACTTATGAGACGTTTCATGTTTTGCTGTGTATCTTTTCATTCATTAATCCAGCTGGGCGTCCTTGTTGTGTGTGTTTAGTGGTGGCCATCTGTGTGTTGTTCTGTTCCTAGACAACGTTGTCTATTTTATTTTCTTAGTGTCAGGTCCTGGTTCACTTATTGTCATAATTTTTGATTGTGTGTTTGGTGTATATGTGGAATCATTCAACTTAATATTAAATTTTTCATATTTTTGCTAATCTGCTGGTTCCTTGTTGATGAATTCTTTTTCCCTGGGTGGAACTGGCACCTGTCCCGTTCCTTCCCCTGGGTTCTTTTTTTGTGATATGTCTTTAATTCAGAGGAACACACCCTACTATCTCAATTAGATTCCCTGGGTGTCATGCAATTAGCTTTATCTACATATAGATGTAGTTAGGGCATTTCCCTCATCTGTTATTACTTTTCATATTGAATTAATTTGAGTCTCTTGGATCATAAATTCCCTCCCCTCCCCTCCTTGTTGTTTTCCCCTCCGTTCTCCCCCTCCGTTCCTCTCTCCTTATCTGTCCCCCTCTGTTCTCCCCCTCCATTCCTCTCTCCTTATCTGTCCCCCTCCGTTCTCCCCCTCCGTTCCTCTCTCCTTATCTGTCCCCCTCCGTTCCTCTCTGCTTATCTGTCCCCCTCCGTTCTCCCCCTCCGTTCCTCTCTCCTTATCCGTCCTCTGCATTCCTCTCTCCTTATCTGTCCCCTCCGTTCTCCCCCTCAGTTCCTCTGTCCTCCTCCTCCTTCCTTTGTGTATGGATAGAGTCAGCTGACTCTGTCCATTCACATAACTGAAACATTGTAATCTTCTGTGATTACGATGTCTCAGTTTATGAATAGAGAGGAGCCGCTGTCTTCTCTCCATTCATTCTCAGTGCAGCTGACGCTGCAGAGAAAGGGACTGGGGAATCTCTATCCTCTGTCTCTTTCTCTGTCTCAAGGGGGAGATATCAGAGGTCTGTTAAGACCCCTGATATCTCACCAAAGCCCCCCAAAAGGGCTGATTAAAAAAAAAAAAAAAAACAATAAAGAAAAAAAAAAATATTATTGTAAAAAATAAAAATTGTAAAAAAAAACATAAAAAACACACACACATACAAAAACTGTCACGTGACATTAAAAAAAAAGTATCGGTAATCGGTATCGGCGAGTATTCGAAAAAAAGTATCGGTACTTGTACTCGGTCCTAAAAAAGTGATATCGGGACAACCCTACTTTTTTCAATGACCAATCCTGTAATTTCACTCCCAAATCTTTTTAAGGAAATTGAGTTGTATAGCACATTATCTTATTTTAAAATAAATCTTTCTAAGTCAGAGGCTTTGATGGTAGCAGTCCCGAAGGAAATGATGAAGTCAATAAAATTAAACTATAAATTTAAATGGGTGCACCAGTGTCTGAAGTACCTAGGGACCTGCATTGCAGTGGATCCCACCAAAATATATGAACAAAATTTTTTGCCAGTACTAAGTAAGGTACGTGGACTACTGGAGAGATGGCATAAGGGAATATATTCCTGGTTCGGAAGAAGTAATGTAATTAAAATGACTATCTTACCAAAATTCTTATAGCTTCTTCAGGCAGTTCCAACTTCAATACCAATGAAATTTTTCAGAAATATCCAAACACTATTTACAATATTTATTTGGGCGCATAGACAGCCAAGGATCAGGAGGACATTATTGTCATTACGAAAACAATATGGGGGGTTGGCGGTACCCGACATGTATAAATATTATCAGGCAGTACATCTAAGCCGACTGTTGGATTGGTGCCGACATGGAGAGCTGAAAATTTGGCCTAGTCTAGAGCAAGCACAGTGTAGGGAGTTATTACATAGAGCACCTTGGTGCTATAGAAATCTTGCATCTAATCTAAGTTGCATCCAACAATAGGACCTACACTACAGGTATGCTATAATCTCTTATACAAGGATAGGATATCTACACAGAACTCACCTTTGGTACCTATATTAGGTAACCCGCACATCATACCAGGTACACAGAAAGGACCTTTCAAGGTACTGATTAAACGAGGATTATATCAGGCCTCGCACTTTATGAGATCAGGTAAATGGCCAACACTGCAGGAATTGATGGACAGAAAAGGCCCTTTTCAATTAGATTTCTGGCAATCACCGCAATTAAGACACTTTTTAAGTACCGGGGTATCGCCAGGGCTTTTGGACCGTAGTTTTATGCCATTTGAGAAATGTTGTATGGAAAAGGAGCCAATCACGCATTCAGTATCTAAAATGTATGCGTTATTGACTAAACCACCAGAGAACTTTTAGCTGCCTTCCCATCAAAAATGGAAAATAGATCTGGGAGGACCTTTTTGGAGGATCAGAAAATAAATATGATACAATCCATATTTAAAACAGCGTCATGTACAAAATTACAGGAAACTAATTACAAAATTATTTCACAATGGTATAGAATCCCAGAAATACTTCAAAGGTGTTTTCCGAATAAATCAAATGAATGTTGGAGATGTCAGAGGGAACAGGGAACCCTGCTACATGTCTTTTGGTCCTGCCCGAGAGTTGAGAAATTCTGGAAGGAGGTACGGGAGATCATTCAAAAATTTAGCGAGGTAGAAATACATGAAGATCCAGCGTTATTTCTTTTGCATCTGTCAGAGATCCCGAGGAAAACATATAGGAATTCTATCCTGTGTCATTTAGTGAATGCAGCCAAGGCATGCATACCCCTTAGACAGAAACAGACACAACCACCTACTGTGTCTTAGGAAAGTAGAGGAAGTGAACAGGATGGACAACCTAGTATGGACAGCCAGGAAAAAAAGGGGAATCTACTCAGAAATTTGGACACCATGGAATTGCTATATTTATTCAGAGGAAGGAAAAAAGCGAATTGATGCAACTTAGAGAGGATGTGGGGGGAGGGGGGAGGAGGGGGAGATGAAATGGGAATTTGGGGTTTTTTTTTTTTGGGAGGGGGAAGCAAGGAGAGAAATGAAAATGGACTACAAATAGGGGTTGTAGTTGGAATACTAGAAGGTAGTAGTTGCATCTCGGCCAGATCTTGGTATAGCGTCGTCCCAGGATCGGGCACAGAGTAACGGTACTGGAATTTTTCTTCTGCTTTGTTTTTTTTTCACTTTTTATTTAGTGTTTTTTCTAGCCCCATTGGATATCATTCTAGGAAAGATCAGGTATTGAGGGAATCGAATGTATTGATTTACTGTATCTTGTGCTGTATATACATAGGGATTAATTGTTAAGCTATGGAAAGATTTTTCATTTACGTTTTCTGTCCTTGTTTAAAAGAAAGAAAAAGAGAAAAATAAAGACATTATAAAAAAAAAAAAAAAAGACAACAGCTGCTGAGGAAAGTACAACCCTGTTTTTTGGTTGACTTCCGAACAAACCCCATATGGAGATAACCCAGACATGTGGAAACTCAATGAACCCTTTTCCACCATTTCACCGACTGTAGTCACTGCATAACCTGTCTATGGCTTACCATCTGGGGTGTAATACCTGGAACCATTGACAAAAAGGTTCTTAGCGTCTGGGATGGGAGACTCCTTCACCGCACTGATGGTTGTTCACTCAAGTTCCATTAAAGAAAGTCATGATCCTTAACATGTTGTCCTACTAGGTCACAAGGTTTGTTAGAATTAGAGAGGTTAGTATGAAAATTGTCATTCTCACCACCACTACCCCCCCTTTTCTTCCTCATTACAAATAGGAAAAAGAGATGCAAGGTTAGAATGGTGCAAAAAAAAACAAAAACAAAAAACAATGAAACAGGAGTACCCAGTCTATTATACTTTACCTTTTTTTAGGCGTGTGTATTTATGTATGTGTGCAGCTATCTACATACACCTGCTTTATATGTACATACACTTTCAGGAACTCACTGAACCTGAAACAGATAACTTATAGGGAAAAGTTATTACTCCATCCTTTATCTTCAATCTACAAAGAAGGAAAACAATACAACATTCTTACCTGTACATTTGTAAATAGTCCCACTTTGATCTAGTGAAACTAAAATGCCATAGACCTCTGAAACATAACTTATATCTGGTATTCAATCCCCTGTTTTATTATTACTGTTTGGACAGGTTAGTCCTCCATCTTTCCAATTCAAAGATTCAATAACAAAAGATAGGTGAGATGTGCTGAACAATAGAAATGGAGATACGGTATGGACAGTAAATACACAACAAACAATGGTGGAAAGGGAACCCCCTGGCAGACAATAGAAATAGTCAACACTGGCAGTGTTTTTCCAGTAATTGTTACACCCAATTCAATTTAAAACCAAGCAATCTACAGCAAAATCAACTTCCAAAATAGTCTAAAGACTAAAAAGTACAATATGCGCAATGCGACTGATTTTAAAAATACCAATTCATTATACATTAATCTTTATCTGATTCACTGACCAAACCTCCACAGGTAAATATCTTACAATGTTTCATCCTGAAAGAACCAAACTTTTATCTATTGCAAGTTAAATTTCCAATTGGACAAAATAAGAATATCACACTGGAGAGCTCTAACATATTACTACATACAAACAATGATAAGAATACGACATAAGACAAACATTTAGATACAAATGCAAGAGAGATTTTTCATAGTTACCATGCAACATAAAAAAAAAACAAGACAAAAACCAGAAGGAGCAAAGACAAAAATTGTTTGTTGCTAGGTTAGGCTTTACTCAGTAACATTCTTTCCAGTGGGTTAAAATAATACACTACAAAATAATTTGGAATTTATTTTCCACCTGAGCAGTAGCTAAATCCTAATTCATGCTGAAAGATTTTAACCAGACAAACATATACTGCACATCCAACCCACTCATTGTAGACTTCTGAAGCCACAGCTTGAGTAATGGCGCGTACACACGAGCGGACTTTACAGCAGACTTTGCTCGGCGGACTTTACGCTGGACTTTGTCGGCTCCTTGTGCCGGACTTAAAAAGGGACGGACTTGGACACACACGATCACTGCAAAAGTCCGCTGGTTTTGAACGCGGTGACCTACAGCACGTACAACGGGACTATAAAAGGGAAGTTCAAGCCCCACTATGGCACCCTTTGGGCTCCTTCTGCTAATCTCGTGTTTATCTCGTGTTAGTAGAAGTTTGGTTAGAGACGATTTGCGCTTTTCACACTTCAGCTTATTTCAATCATTTTCTACGGTTCAGTTTGTGCTTGTGAGGTTTGTATCGGCTTTTCAGTGCATGTTGGTCAGTTTGTAACCTGCCTTGCAGGTCATTCTGGTCCGCTCGTTCCTGATTTTCAGGTCATTCTTCAGTGCGTTTGTTATAAGTTTGTTTGTTTGACCAGCCGACCGTTTTGAAGCCATGTCGCGTGGACGTACTCATTCTCGAGTTCGTGCTGCGTGGGGACTTGGTGTTGGGGTTAATACTTTGACCGAGTCCATGATCAGGGCGAGGAGGAGTTCATGGATGAAGAATTGGTTGCGCCAGGGTGACCAATTCTCGCACATGCCTTTGCTCCGTGAGATCTGTGAGAATAATCCTGAGGATTTCAGGAATTATCTCCGGATGACGGACCCCGTTTTTGAGCGTCTGCTGGCTATGCTGACCCCCTATATCAGCAGGCAGGATACCTGCATGAGGCAAGCCATCAGTGCGGAGCAGAGGCTAGTTGCCACTTTACGTTACTTGGCGACTGGGAGAAGTCTTCAGGACTTGAAGTTCTCGACAGGCATCTCCCCCCAGGCTCTGGGGATCATTATCCCAGAGACCTGTACTGCCATCATTCAGGTCCTGCAGAAGGACTATATGAAGGTAAGTTTTATCCTTTAACATTACATGATATGTATTAAATGTTTGCTAATGTATAGTCTAAATGTCCTCCTTACCTAATTACCATGCTTGGAATATGCTGTGAATGTCCCCTTTATCTCCATGCATGCCTGTTTTTTTACAATAATCATTTATTGCTCTACATGCATATTTACCTTCAATAACCTCCCCACCATGCAATCCTGTGTCCATTTATATCTCTAGCCTATAGTCCCTTGAATAATGTATATTGTCAGCTCTATTGTACTGTTTGACCCTCCCCCACCCCCTCAAATGTTTGAAACTGTCAGGTGTGTTTCTTAACCTAATTAGTACCCCTCCCCCACCCCTCAAATGTTTGAAACTGTCAGGTGTGTTTCTTAACCTAATTAGTACCCCTCCCCCACCCCTTTAATGTTTGAAACTGTCAGGTGTGTTTTTGACCCTAATTAGAACCCCTCCCCCACCCCACAAATGTTTGAAACTGTCAGGTGTGTTTTTGACCCTAATTAGAACCCCTCCCCCACCCCCTCAAATGTTTGAAACTGTCAGGTGTGTTTTTGACCCTAATTAGAACCCCTCCCCCACCCCCGCAAATGTTTGAAACTGTCAGGTGTGTTTTTGACCCTAATTAGAACCCCTCCCACACCCCCTAAAATGTTTGAAACTGTCAGGTGTGTTTTTGACCCTAATTAGAACCCCTCCCACACCCCCTCAAATGTTTGAAACTGTCAGGTGTGTTTATTAACCTAATTAGAACCCCTCCCCCACCCCCTCAGATGTTTGAAACTGTCAGGTGTGTTTATTAACCTAATTAGTACCCCTCCCCCCCACATTCAAATTGATCAATGGGCCATCAGAGGGGGTGATTAATCTTATAAGTGGGCCTTATGTTTTTTATAATTTAAATTACAAACACACATATTAATAATGTTTGACTGCTGTTGTTCACTAATGTTTTTGTGTAATCTGATATCCAAGTTATGTTTAAAAGTACTTATCTTAATTTTTTTATTTTTTTCACTCCACAGTTTCCTTCCAGTACACAGGAATGGCAGACTGTGGCCTCCCAGTTCGCTGACCGTTGGGACTTTCCCTAATGTGTCGGGGCGATTGATGGAAAGCATGTCCGCATTGTGCCACCACCGCATTCTGGGTCTTATTTCTATAACTACAAGGGTTTCCATAGTGTAGTTTTGATTGCGGTGGTCTCAGCACATTTAGACTTTCTGTTTGTGGACGTGGGGAAGAACGGCCGGATGTCTGACGGAGGTGTGTTTGCACAGACCGAGCTGTGCCAGCTTCTCCAGACTGGTGGCCTGGGATTGCCACCTGATGACCAGAATGTGGATGGACTCCCCTCAGTTTTTATCGCTGATGAAGCGTTTGCTCTCGATGAGCACTTGATGAGGCCGTTCCCCCAAAGGACACTCACCCCTGAGAGGAGGGTATTTAATTACTGGCTGGCCAGAGCAAGAAGAGTTGTGGAGAATGCCTTTGGAATTCTGTCCAGCCGGTTCCGTTTGTTCCTTTCAGCCATAAATCTGGCGGACTATAAAATTAATCACGTAATACAGGCTTGCTGCATACTCCATAACTTTTTACAAAGACATTCGGCTACATATATTACCTCTGTTGGGCCTGAGGCCGGACTTGTACAAGATAAAACACTGACAGGCCTGGAAATTGGCCGTATTGGCTTGGCCCCCCGAATCGCACGTCAAGTGTGTGAGCGATATGTGAATTATTTTAATGGTCGGGGGGCCATTGCTATTCAACAAGAGCTTTAATTTTTACAAAAAATAAAAAACAAAAATTTTGTATAAAATATCTTGTTTTTCTTCTTGTTTGCATTTAGTTTGGTCTGTCTCCTAGTGCACTTGTAGTAGTAGCAAGTGCATTTATCTTTAGTTAATAAGGCCCTTTGTCACTGTAACCACACAAAAATTTGCAAAACATATTATTGAGAAATAATCAGCCACACACATTGTAGTAGTAAAAACATTTTACTGTGTGCACATTGAAAGGTGCATTTTTAGAAACATTTTTTGTTTTTTGTTTTTTTGTTTTTGTGTTTTTCTAAAAAATTTTTTTTTTTGAATGTTATTAAAGGCATATTTAAACAAAAGTAGACCTTGTTTCAAATATTAAAATTCACAACAGTGTTTTGAAAAACATACAAAAAAATAAAAGAACTTACAAAGTTCAACATTTTAATAACGGTGCTGGTGATGTCACCCTTGTAAATCGTTAATTTTTAAGATGCTCAAAATTGAGCATTACAAAAGGGTCAAGTCAACATGTGCTATCTCCCATCATGGGGGAGCAATGTACGTGTTTTGTGTGTGCAATCCCTTTGTTCCTCTCACCACTAAATACCGTATTTATCGCGCCGGCGTATAACACGCACCCCAAGTTTAGGAGAGAATTTTAAGGAAAAAAACTTTTAGGAGGGAAGTTTAAGGAAAAGAAACTTACATTAAAATGCCCATCAATGCAGCCTCATCAGTGTTCATCTGCAGCCTTGTTAGTGTCATTGCAGCCTTTTCAGTGTCAGTGCAGCCTTGTCAGTGCAGCCTTGTCCCCAGTACAGCCTTGTCAGTGCAGCCTTGTCCCCAGTGCAGCCTTGTCAGCGCAGCCTTGTCCCCAGTGCAGCCTTGTCCCCAGTGCAGCCTTGTCCCCAGTACAGCCTTGTCCCCAGTGTAGCCTTGTCAGTGCAGCCTTGTGCCCAGTGCAGCCTTGTCAGTGCAGCCTTGTCCCCAGTGCAGCCTTGTCAGCGCAGCCTTGTCCCCAGTGCAGCCTTGTCCCCAGTACAGCCTTGTCCCCAGTGTCCATGCCTGCCGCCGCCATACACATGCTAGTAGTTTTAAATATGGCGCCGCGGAGTTCGGAGGGACTCGGCGCCGGCGGAACTGAACGAACGCCGCCGAGATACACATACCCGAGTGTATTCGGCTCTTTCCGGCGCCGCTCACAGATCCGCCCAGTCCTGCCCTATGATGGACATAACACAGGTCCAATGGCGGGACTGGGCGGGACTGTGAGCGGCGCCGGAAAGAGTCGAATACACTCGGGTATGTGTATCTCGGCTCTGTGATTTCGGCGGCGCTCGTTCAGCACCGCCGAGTCCCTCCAAACTCCGCGGCACCATATTTAAAACTACTCGCTATGTGAATGTCGGCGGCGATCGCCAACATTCACATAGCGACAGCGGGGATTGGCGTATAACACGCACCCACGACTTTCCCCTGATTTTAGGGGAAAAAAGTGCGTGTTATACGCCAATAAATACGGTAATTTTGAGGATGAAGGGGTTGCAAACACAAAACAAGTACATTGATATCCCATGATGGAAGATAGCACATGATGACACACTGTGTGCATCATAAAAAATATTTTTGAAGGAAAAAACTCTAAAAAAATATTCGAAGAAGAAACAAACTTCACAAGGAAATGAAGAACATGATTGATGTTTTTAGGCAAAACGTTATTATATTCTGCCCAAGACATCAATCATGTTCTTCTTTTCCTGTTGCATGGAGTCCAGGCGAAGTTTCATGCTGTGAATTTGGTCATGCATTTGATCAATTTGGCCATTCCACAGCATTATCTGGCCAATCAGTCTTTGGGCACTGTCTGTGCTGAATGACTCTGCCGCTTGGCCTTCCACAACCAGAAGCTCACCTAAAATGTGTGTAAAAAAAAAAAGGTTAAAATATGCACGCCTAAATACATTACCTTAAGCTGGGGTGTCAGTCACTCACTTGGTGGGGTTGAAAGCTCGCACACTTCCTCCACCTCTCCTTCCTCCAGGTCATCGGGTGGGCGTGGTGTTGGGCTTGGGCTATCTTCAGCCTCAGGCTGGTGACTTGGGGGGGTCCTGGGATCCTTGGACTGTTGTCCGAGTCTTTTCTCCCCTATGATAATTCAACAAAAGGTATAGTTAAAACACAGTGATATTTTATATTTTTAAAAATAATATGAAACGTTGGTTATGAGTCGTGGACAATTGCCTTTTTTTGTCCTCAAAAATTTAGTAGACAGGATGAACATTACCTATGAACAACAATTATAAACAATGCACATTTTCATGCAAGTTTCACAGATGCAGACACCTCAATGATCTCCTATGTGTATTACCCCTCTAAAATTTCTTTATGGTCACATAGTACACTAGTGCTCGTGAGTCCAGATGTGGAATCAGCTGCTGTGTCCTGTCCTTACATTACACTGAATCATTTTTGAAGAAGCATTATACTTTCCAACACATCTACACCACATCAACAAATTTTGGGAATACGAAAAATTATCAAGACCTAAATGTATATGTCCAACCCTGTATCATTGTATTAATAACGTCATTTTCTTTAGTATCATATGTATTTTACAAAGAACGGTCTTTACGAACGATGCTGTATAAACGAAAAAAATATGGATCAGCATGCAAGTTAAGTATCTCAATAGGAAAACACAACAAGTACTTACTTTTTTTAAGCAGCTTCTTTATTCGCCAATATTGTTCTGGCTCCCGACTTTTGATGTCAGACCACCGCTTCCTCAATTGTTCTTTAGAACGTTTAGTGCCAAATTTAGCTTCTAGAGCGGTGACAACTGAGGACATTATTTTGTCCTTACGCATATTCGGGCGTGTGTACGGTCCTTTTTTGCCATCATAGTCCTCCCTTCTCAATATGGACACCATCTCCACCATCTCTTCAAAGGCCATGTTGGTGGCCTTATATCTCCTCTGGGATGTGGATGGTTGTGGCTCCGGGCTTTCCTCCGCGCTACTTCCACTGAATCTCTCTGCCCTCTTTATCTATATACTCCCACTGCGCAACAAAGAGTGAAGGGGCGGGGACAAATCGTACTAAAGAACGTCAGGGGCGGGCGACGCAGGTGGAGCATGACACATGCGCAGTGTATATAAAGCTATTACGATGGCCTACGTATGTCCGTGCGGAAGTAGCGAGCGTCAGAAACGAAGGTAAGATTAAACGTGGGGGTGTGTGTGTGTATATGTGTCCCCTAGATTCTTCACAAAATAATCCTGGGAGTTCTGACTGACATTACAGTTTTGATCTCGTGTCTTGTCTTTCAGCAACAATGAATCTCTTTAAAGAGGCTGATTTTTTGTCGAGATTTATCGATTTATATCAGGAAAACAAAAACCTGTATGAGGTCAAACACCCACTATATTTCAATCGAGCTGTAAGGAAGGAAGGCAACACTGGGCACACTTTTAGAATTTGTGAAGACTCGAGTCCCCCAGGCAGAACTCAAGTTTGTGGACAAGAAAATTGGTATCTTGCGAAACATGTATAAGCGGGAACACAATAAAATCCAGCAGTCGCTCAGATCCGGAGCAGCAGCCGACCAAGTTTATGTACCCAAGTTGTGCTAAAACCACAAAATGCGATTCCTGGATGACCAAATAGAAGCCAGGCAATCACTTTCGACCCTTCCCCCCACCCTTCCCTCCAGCCTTCCCCCCACCCTTCCCTCCAGCCTTCCCCCCTCTCTTCCCTCCAGCCTTCCATCCACCTCCACCCCAGCTGAGGAGTCCCAGGAAGAACTGTGCCTTTTCAGCCTTGATGAAGTGGATGCGCCCAGCTTCAGACAGGTATCCTTTTTTGGGGAATTTGTGATTGTGTAAATGTTATTAATGATGTTAACGTGTCAAATTTGTAAGTGCTTCATAAAAAATGACTTCATCACAAATATTAATATGTAGATATATCACTAGACAGTAGTGGCCAAAAATATACTTCTGCATAGGTGTGCGCAGCCTCTTGCATTAGGGTGTGCACCCCAAAGCTCAAAAACACATGCATGTGTATATGTACTGATGGTGTCAGTAGGGCAGTGGACAGTGTCATTTTGTTTATTTTATTTAAAAAAAAAAAATTTCTTTTATAACATTTTTTTGGGGGATGAAATATCAGTGGTCTAAACAGAGGGGAATATGCACCACACAAGGCGATTAGGGTGTGCCCAAGCACACCTGGCACACCCTGTGCGCACGCCTATGTACTTCAGATATTGTTGATCAGCTGTAATAATGGTGGTGTCAAATAGATAGCCTTTACTATTTGTTGAGAATTATATTTGCAAGTCATGAGCTGAAAATTGTGTGTGAACACAACACAAAATTACAACTATGTCCCTTTTTTTGACACAGGATGACCTCAGCCAGGAGGAGGCCTTAACCAGTGGGAGAGAGGAGGAGGCCTTGCCCAGTGGGAGAGAGGAGGAGGCTGTGGCTGGGCCAAGTAGAAGCCGCATGGAGTGTCAGGTGCCTCCCCTCCGCATTCTCACAAAAAGGCCCAGGAGAATGACCCAAACTGAGGAGGAATCCCTAGCCCTCATACGTGAAGCAAGCCAAATCCTGAGTACACCACCCAATGCAGAGGAGGCGTATGGGACATATATGGCTACCAGATTGCTGGAATTGGAAAAGGGGCAACGCCTCCTCTGTGAGGGTTTGATTTTTTAGGCCTATCAGAAGGGCTTGAGAGGGGAGCTTACTGCTACAACGTATCTGGCAGATGAAGCCACTCCTCCTCCTCCTCCTCCTTCACCTCCTCCTCCTGCCCCAAGTACACCACCAGAGGCCCAGCCTCCGAGGAAGGCTGCAGAGAAGCGTGGAGGGAAGGCTGCAGAGAAGCGTGCAGGGAAGGCTCCATGGAAGACTCAAAAGTGATTGCCTGGTTTCTGTCTGGTCTGACTGTGCTCCCTAGTCGCAAGATATCAATTGTCTTGTCCTAAAACTTGATGTGTGTCCTGGGGGATGAAAGGCTTCACAGATTCTAAAAGTGTCTCCAGTGTTGCCTTCCTAATTTTTTGTTAACCAAAATAAATGGATTTTTTTGTTACCTTACATTATTGACTATATGTGTTTTGATTCCAAAATGACATTTTGTTTGGGAGTAGGCAGGTACAGGTCAAAAAGACTATGGGGTTGATTTAATAAAAGCAAATAGACTGTGCACTTTGCAGAGGGCAGTTGCCCTCTGCAAGTGCAATTGCTCCAGAGCTTAGGAAATGAGGTAAGGCTTGATGCCGCTTGACCTCTCCTGAATCCATGCGGGATGATTAGGAGACTTTCCGTCTTTCTGATGGATTTGGTTGCCGAGAGATATTCCAAGACATTACCCTTGACATCTAATGGATGAGGATCGCCCTGATCCATACTGAGTGCTGGGAGATTAATCTCCTGGTTGAAATGAAAAGATGAGGATACCTTGGGGATGAATCGATCCGAAGGTCTTAGGACTAGTCTGTCTGGAAAAACAACCATATATGGTTCACTAACCATTAGAGCTTGCATCTCTGACACCCTTTTAGCCGATGTTATGGCTATTAAGAACGAGACTTTCAGTGTTAGATCCCAGAGGGATATGCTCTCGATTGGGAAAAAGGGTTCCTTAGATAGTGCTTCCAGAACAACTGAGAGGTCCCAGACTGGGAAGGAAGGTTTCCTGGGGGGCCTCAGTTTTAGACAGGCCCTTTGAAACTGAATCACAAGAGGATTTTGTGCCCATTTAACTCCTGTCAAGGCGGACAGGGCCGCCACCTGGACCTTCAGGGTGCTTGACCTAAGGCCTTTCTCTAGGCCTAATTGAAGAAATTCCAGGACCTGTGACACCGACGGGGAGGATGAGTCCCAACCTTGCTGTTGAGTGAAAGTGACAAACTTCTCCCAGACCCGTCTGTATGTGTTGTTGGTGGTAGGTCTTCTGGCCTGGAGTAAGGTATCCTTCCACCTTCTGGGAACAGCCTTGCTCTAGGTACCTAGCCCTTTCAGTCTCCAGGCCATCAAATGTAGCTTCTCCGGGTTCGGGTGAAGAAGATGACCCTGGCAGAGCAGGTCCGTCGACAACGGGAGGAGCAGGGGATCTGCCGTGTTCAGCTGCATGAGGGTAGTGAACCATGGCCTCCTCGGCCAGAAATTACTGCTACCACCAATGCCGTTGACTTCTTGAGCCTCAGGAGGAATCTCGCTATGAGTGGTGTCGGAGGGAAAATGTACCCCAGGTGAAAATTCCAGGGTTGTTGGAGGCAATCCGTCCCCTCCGCCGAAGGAAATGGTATCCTTGATAGGAATCTCTGGCATTTTGCGTTTTCTGGAGTTGCAGCCAGGTCTATCTCTGGTGAACCCCAGGTCCGGGATATGAGAGCATAGGCCTGTGGACTCAGAGACCACTCGCTGTTGGACGTGAAATTCCTGCTCAGCGAGTCGGCCAAGACATTCTGGACTCAGATAACATTAACCGCCCTTAAGTCCAACAGGTTCAGCTGTGCCCATTCTAGAACAGGACAGACCTCCTGCATCATGGACCTGCTTCTGGTGCCCCCCTGCCTGTTGATATAGGCGACCGCCACTTTGTTGTCCATCTTCAGAAGGACATGCTTCTCCCTCAAGAGGGAACTGAAGGCCAGGAGAGCCTGAAACGCTGCTTTCATCTCCAAAACATTCGACGCTGAGTCCTGTGTCTTAAATGTCCAGCGGCCCTGAGCCGCGTAGTCCTGATAGTGAGCTCCCCACCCCTGCAGACTGGCATCTGAGGTCACTATCTCTTGATGAGGGGTGATTATATGTTTGCACCTTCTCAAGTTGCAAGGTTGTGTCCACCAATGCAATGATTGTTTTACCTCCTGAGAGATGTAAATCGGCTGGGACATTGACGTACCGTTCCACTGGCGCAGAAAGGATATTTGGAGAGGCCTCGAGTTCCATTGAGCTCACTGGACCATTGGAACGGTGGACGCTAAGGAGCCCAGGATATTGAGGCATGCTCTGGCCGGAAGCCTTGTGGCCGAGATTGCCCTCTTCACCCTCTGAATTAGGAGAGGAATCTTTTCCCGTGGAAGCTCCACTGTGTTCTCCCTTGTGTCCAGCTCGGCGTCCAGAAAGACCATTTTCTGTGTGGGATGGATGTTGCTTTTTTTCCAATTTATCAGCCACCCTAGGGACTGTAATGTGGAGACCAGAACTTCCCGATGTTGGATGAGAGACTCCTTGCCATCTGAGAGAAGCAGGATGTCGTCCAGGTAATGGTGGACCCTCAATCCTTTTTCTCTCAAGTGGGCTATTACAGATAATAGGACCTTCGTGAATGTCCTGGGTGCGGTGGAGATCCCGAACGGGAGACTTCGAAATTGGAAGTGCCAACTGTTTAGAGTGAAACGGAGGAATTTTTGGAATTCAGTGTGGATAGGGATATGTAGATATGCGTTCTGGAGGTCGATTGAAAGCATCCAAACTCCCCGGTTTATTGCTTGGAGGATTGATTGTAGGCTTTCCATCTTGAACGTTTCTATCCGGATTGACCGGTTGAGGTTCTTTAGGTCCAGGACTGGACGAAAGTCCCCTGACTTCTTTCTTACTAGGCAGAGTGGGGAATAGAAACCTTTTCCTCTTTGTGATGGTGAGACCTCCACTATTGCTTGCTTTTGGAGCAGATCTTGGATATACTGGACCAAAAACAGCCTTTTCTCTCGGGAAGGAGGAAGCTTGGTTGAGCAAAAGTGATCCCTTGGGGGGTGACCTTTGAATGACCACCTGTGCCCGAAATGGATAGTGGATGGAAAGGACTTCTGGTCATTGGAGGCAGGGGTTTTGGGTTTTTGGAATTTGAGGAAGGATGTCTGAGGGTTTTTCCAACTTCTCCTGTATTCCTTCCCGGGCCTATAGGATTTTGCATCCCTATATCTCTCCAGGAGATTGCGTTTAAAGGGAGGCGGCCTTTGTTGTTTTGGTCTTCTGTCTGAAGGGATGAGACCTGACTTTCCGCCTGTCACTTTAGAAATTGCTGTATCCAGCTTTGCCCCGAAGAGGCTTACCCCATCATATTGAATCCGGCACCAATTGGATTTTGAGGCAGGGTCGGCCGACCAGAGTTTAAGCCATAGGCCCCCCCCCTGGCCATTACAGTGGCTAACATGGATCTTGATGTGGATCTAATAGTGTACATGGAAGCTTCCGCCACAAAGTCCCCTCCAAGGCTAAGTTCTTGTAAGGCCTTAATGATCTGTTCTTGATCTGCGCCCTCAGTGACGAGCTTGCGGTATTCGAAGACCAACTGGAAATAGCTTTCCCGACGGCGGCCAGTGTCACCGCTGGTCTGCAGGCGCCCCCTGCAAAAAGGTAAGCCCTTTTAAGATCTGTATCGACGTCACTGCGTCCTTAATGGGGAGCGTCACGTGTCTGGCTAGGCGCATCAAAGAAGCGTCTACTACTGGAGGGGAAACCAAGGGAGATACCTTGGGTTCTTTCAGTGGGTACAATTTGGTAAGTCTGTTGGATAGACTAATCTTCTTTTCGGGGCTCTGCCATTCCTCCTTAATAAGCTCATCTAGCTCATCTATGAATGGAAAAGCTTCTGGTACTCTTTTGAGATTCGGGAAATACTTCCTCTGCTTCTGCTGTACCTCCTCAGGTTCCTCCCAGTTTATCGCTTCCTTGACCGATTTCACAAAAGGTCCTATAAGCGAAAAATCAAATCCAGCTGATGCTTCCAGCTCTTCATCGTCTGACGGGAATTCTTGTTCCCTTGATGTACTGGGATGGGATGGTGAGGCGCTCTGGGCTGTAGCCTCCGCATCTGGAGTTGAGACATGCAGAGCAGGGACTCCGGTAGGCTCTATAGTATACAGCTCTTTCTCCCTGGTGGCCTCATCCATACATCTGCGGCAAGCCAGTTTGTCTGGTAGGGCTGTGGCCCCGCATACCCAGCAAGCATTTCCCGCCGGGCGGGAGGGGTGTACAAGAGACTGGTGTCTACATGTAGGGGATCTTCTGTAGTAGGAACGTCTATGCCTAGAGTAGGATCGACTCCTTCTACGTCTTTCCCTGTAGCCTGAGCGACTTCTGCCACGTGAGCGGCTTCGCCTATGGATGGAGCGGCTTCTCCTGCGTGAGGTCTCTCTTCGCCTTGATTTTGACGATCTTGATGACCTGGTAGGGCTGACCAATTAGGCAGCGTTAGTACGATCCTGCTCTCTTTTTTGAACTTCACTACTTACCATGGGAATCCCCCCCTTACCTATTAGGTTGATGGTGATCTGCTGGGGCAGCGGCCTCCATAGAAAGGAAAAAGGTGATACACCTGGGAGAGATACAGGCAGGTATAAACATACAAGCAGCCAAGAAGAAGGTGTAAGGAGAAGGAAAATCACTTACCCAGAGGGGGTGAACGTCAGAAGTGTAAATACAGCTGAAAATGCAGGCAGGGTACCTTCAGGCAACAGGAAGAACACAGAATGACAGGTCTGAGCTTTTTAAAATTGGCGCCATGGCCGCCGAGGTAACGTCCCGCTTGTGCATGCGCAGTAGCACCGCGATACGCTCGGCGCCATCTTGGAACCTGGCAAAAGCGAAAGGGCGCCCTGAGGCTGCGCACCACGCATGCACGGAAGCGCCGAGACGCTCGGCGTACCAGGGGGAGGCACAGAGGGACTACAACGCCCAGGATAGCCACACCACACAAGATGAAAAGGTTTGTGGAGACCGCTGCACACAACTAAGCCTATTTAAGGCTCATACTGGAGCCGCAACATACCCCTGAGATCACCAGAGTGGGGTTCCTTCCATCTAGCTCATTTAGAGGCTGTACAGGTAAGGACTTCCACCCAGGAGAGGCTAGAACATGGCTGGGGCGAATGCGGTAAGGGGGTGCTTCTTAATCCGTTCAGTCCTGACAGGTGAGGAAAAATAATAGAATACTGGGGCGGGGGCCCTCTCTACAATTTATAGCTATGTGGTCCTATCAGGTTGTGGGGGCGGAGTCACAACCCAAAGTGTATGCTGCCATGATGCGACAGGAAACATCTTTCAAATCTAAGTCCGTCCAACTTTTGAGCAAACAAAGTCCGCTGGAGCCCACACACGATCGAATTGTCCAACGAAATCCAGTACGCCGGACCAAGTCTGCCGTAAAGTCCGCTCGTGTGTACGCGGAATTAGTGTCCATGTGGGACTCCTCACAGCCAGCAGAAACTTCTCTGCCTGGATACACGCCATCTCCTCCTGCATTCCCTGCTGATTGCAAGGATCTGCTGGCAGGTGCAATCTCAGGAAAGTTCTCCACACACTGAGATTTTCAGCAAGCACTCCTTTACCATGATCCTCATCTGACAAGTCGGTGCCACTCAAGGGAGATTCCATTTCTGCAATAGCCTGTAGCAATCCACCATTTACCTTAACCTCTTCCTGCGATGACCCAGGCTGCTGGGAGGAAGGGGACAGATACTGACTCAGACACGACAGATCCTGAGACAGGGGTGGTACTGGGGCCACTATGTGAAGCCACTTCCTTACCCCCCATCCATACTGTCGCCGTTGCTCTGGAATCAACCCTCTGGCTGGTACTCGCACAGGCACATCTCTTCATCTGTTGGAATCTCTCCTCATTCTTATGCCCCATACACACGGTCGGATTCTCCGATGGAAAATGTGTGATAGGACCTTGTTGTCAGAAATTCCGACCGTGTGTAGGCTCCATCACACATTTTTTATCGGATTTTCCGACACACAAAGTTTGAGAGCAGGATATAAAATTTTCCGACAACAAAATCCGTTGTCGGAAATTCCGATCGTGTGTACACAAATCTGATGCACAAAATGCCACGCATGCTCAGAATAAATAAAGAGATGAAAGCTATTGGCCACTGCCCCGTTTATAGTCCCGATGTACGTGTTTTACGTCACCGCGTTCAGAATGATCGGATTTTCCGACAACTTTGTGTGACCGTGTGTATGCAAGACAAGTTTGAGCCAACATCCGTCGGAAGAAATCCTAGGATTTTGTTGTCGGAATGTCCGAACAAAGTCCGACCGTGTGTACGGGGCATTACACTTTTCTCTGAACACACCGCTGCTTTCCTTTTCCTGCTTTTTCAATGCTTCTTCCAGAGACTTCACTCTTACTGCTTCCAGACTTACTATGCAGGGATTTCTTTTTCTGAGATCTTCTTTCATGATAGCACATTTCTGTTCCCCCTTAGCAATGTGGCAAAATCTGTTTACCACTTTATCCTGGAAGACTGGTAAGGACTCATTTTGCATAGGGACAGGCCCAGGATCCATTGCAGCTTGAGCACATGGAGTTGGCCTCAGTGCATCTGGAGAGCCTCCACCTTCGTCTCCCCCACCCACTGCATGGTGGTAGGGGGAGAAGCCTGCAGGACAGGCCCAGGCTTGATGTTTCCTCCAACTGAGACCAAAGCAGAGTGAGCCAACAGCACCTTGCAAAACAGCACCACTGGGTGGAGAAGCTCATTATGTCATTATGAGAACATATCATTTCTATCACATATATGAGTGCACGTATATGTTTATGCACATTTTCAACATATATATGCTCTATTTTATTTTTAAACAATTTTAGGGTTTATGGTTGATACATACCTATTTTTAAACATGGGCTTTTAAGATAATGACATCTACGTTTAACTTTTCCCTCTGAGCGCTATTATCACCATCTTTGAGTATTTTAGTTTTACTAGATAATATCTCTTTTTGTAAGAGGGAGCGAAAATGCAGGGAGTAATCTAGGATTTGAACATTGGGGGCGCGTGATATGGAGAAAGGAGGATTTTGTACGGTGAGCTATCTGCCAATGTTGCTCTGCACTGCAGGAATCGTGTATACCCTTTCCCTCACCGGAACTTATATGGTTTCTATTGAGTACATACAACATACTAGGTTTCCTGGCCTCATACACCTAATTACAGGGGGTGGACCCAGCACAACCACTCACTACTCACTATAAAAGATGTGAGGTGTACCAAGATGGCACCACCTCAGACGACGTCCTATTAGGAAACGTGTTAGGTATGCACTCACGTCACTTCTGGTTTGTGTAGTTCCAGTCTGTGGAACACACGCTGGTCTGGATCTCTTGGATTGCAATTATTTTTTATACACTTGACTATGTCAAGCTTTTTTAATCTACTTTTATAACAAATTTAACCCATTTGGATTCACACTATGAGTGCCCGTCTCTTCTATATATGAGGATACTTCACGTTTTGCCACGGAGGAGGATACCCCATGGTTTGCCATGGAGGAGGTGATTGGTCTGAATACTGCAATTATAACCATTGCATGTGCTTCACCCTCGTAGAGCATAAGAATCTGAATACCCCAAGGTTTGATGTGCCAAGGAGGAGGTGATTATTGTTTTGGATACTGCCATCGCACTCAATACACGTGCTTTACCCCTGCAGGGGTGCAAGGGTCTGGTGAGTGGGGATCTGAAGGGGAGCACGGATGTCACTTCACCTTTTGCACATAATCTGTGGCTAAGCATATCTACAAGTCACCTTGGATATTAGAACAGGTCACTTGAGATTTTGTTTTTTGCACCAAAAACACTGAACTTTATCTATTAAAAATATATGTTTTCTTATACATATACATTTTTTCTTGTGATGAATTCCTTAAAGAAAAATGTTGGTGGATTTTTGTGATGGACTTTGATGAATTTCTATATTATTGGATTTTGTATTATACTATATATTTACTTTTACGGTACTGTGTGCTTGGAATATATACACACTCCTGTGACCAAATATCCACTAGAACACCACACACAATATATATCTTTATTGGTATAGGGTTATAGGGTGAGAACATCTTTAATTACACGATTTCATATTCACATGCAGACTATCACATAGCCTGGCGTAGTAACAGCATTTTCCCTTGAGAAGTGTGACTTACCAGGAGCTTCATTCTTCAGGTGATGGGCACCATTGGTGACCCAATTCTGGAGCCGCCCAGGGAAGGCAGCAACCCAGCTTACACCCAAGCATGGAATTTTACCAATTTATTTAATAATAATCGTGTGTGACTGTGGGGGGACATTAGAGTGTAAGCTCCTCTGGCACAGAGACTGATGTGACTGGCTCAGTGTTCTCTGTACAGCACTGCAGTATATGTCAGAGCTACAGTTGTGCTCGTAAGTTTACAAACCGTGGAATATGAATGATAACACAAAAGCATTTCTTTCACTCATGGTTAATGATTGACTGAAGCCATTTATTATCAATCAACTGTGCTTACTTTTTTTTAAATCATAATCACAACAGAAACTACCCAAATGACCTTGATCAAAAGTTTACATACCCTGGTGTAAACGGGTGACCCCACCCCCTCTGACACCACGGGGAAAGCCATCTGACACCACAGGGAAGTCCCCGTGCATCAGAGGGGGGTGGGGTCACCGGGTGGCCCCGTCCTCCATTATATAAGAGCTGTCACAAGAACAGAAGTGTCACACAGCGGGAGACTCCCATTGAGGCGGATTTCCAGAGGACAAAGCGGGAAAGAAGAAGACATTGATAAAGGAAATGTCAAAAACCGGCTATTGTCTGTTTTAACATTTTTGACACTTTTTTTGTGAAATGGTAGGGATACATTTGTACCCCATTACCAATTCACACGGGGGGGCTGAGATCTGGGGGTCCCCTTGATAATGGTGGCTTCAGGATTTCAATAAGCCCCCCACACGCAGACCCCCTCAACCTCCGGGTAAGGGTTGTGGGGATTAGCCCCTTCTCCCAATCAACATGGGGACAAGGTGCTTTGGGGGGCTACCCCAAAGCACCCTCTCAATGTTGAGGGCATGTGGCCTTTTATGGTTCAGAAGGGGGCACTCTCTCATCCCCCCTCTTTTCCTGCGGCCTGCCTGGTTGCGTGCTCGGATAAGGGTCTGGTATGGATTTTTGGGGGGACCCCCACGCCATTTTTAAAAAAAATTTGGCGCAGGGTTCCCCTTAATATCCATACCAGACCTGAAGGGCCTGGTATGGAATTTGAGGGACCCCCATGCATTTTTTTTTTAATTTTGGTTTGGGGTTCCCCTGTGGGGAATCCCATGCCGCTTTTTTCAATTACTTTTATGTGTATTGCCGGGACCGACAACTCATTATAGCCGCAAGTAGTTTTAAATGACTTTTTTTCCTTTAGAAATGTCATTTTGCTCTTAGACTGTTCAAAACACAGGAAACAGGCATACTATAGACACCCCCCAGGTACGAAATTTAAAGGAATATTACACTATTATTGTTTCACTTTAAGCATTATTAAAATCACTGCTCCTGAAAAAACTGAAGTTTTTAAAACTTTTTTTTGCATTGATACATGTCCCCTGGGGCAGGACCCGGGTCCCCAAACACTTTTTATGACAATAACTTGCATATTAACCTTTAAAATTAGCACTTTTTAATTCTCCCATAGACTTTTAAAGAGTGTTCCACGGCTTTCGAATTTGACACAAACACCCCAAATTGTTCGCTATTCGACAGGAACATAAAGCCCATCCCTAGAGAGCAAACCCTCTCTCAGACAGCCATTAAAAACCTCCAGTAAATATGGGGCCAGAGTAACCTTAAAGTGCTTATAAAACTCGGATGTCAATCCATCTGGCCACTTCTTAATTGGCAAGCTTATCAATAGCCTTAACCACCTCATCTGCAGTAATGTCCTCTGTCAAACTCACAAGAGAACTGCCATTTCTCAGTCCTGAAATAGAATCCAGAAAACTTGACATGCCTGCCTTGGACTTTGTCAAGAATCCCATACTGTCAAACTGCAATTGACTTAACTGCTCTACCCTGTTTGCAATTCTGGTAAGGGTCGGGCGAGTGATATTTCCCATAATCCCTTTCCAGAACTATAGAGGCATGCCTGTTATATTGACACTCCCTGAGCAAGAGTTTAACCTCAGAGGTCATTCCCGGATCTCTATTATTCGAGACAAGCCTAGCAAGCTTCCTCCGCAGACGCTGGTAGGTAACATACTTATCAAGCTGTTTATTTCTTCCTATGGCCTTGAAAAACCTAACAATCCTTTGTTTTGTAGGCTCCTACCACTCTGGCTTACTGCTGCAAGAGTCCATCATCGATACCTGTGCCTGAAAAAATTCTCAAAGGATTGACTTACCTTCACATCGTCCAGGAGTGCCGAATTCAGCATCCAGGTACCCCTCCCCCTAAGTGGTGTATCGGAGCTATTCAGAGTCACAGACAGAATGCAGTGATCAGAAAACTCCACCGCCTGACACACTGTCACCAAGAAGATGGACTTTCCCTTTAAAATGAACCCCTATCTATCCTACTCTGACTACTACCTCACTGAAAAGTGAATCCTGTGTCATCTGGTCCGCAATGAATGTGCACATCAACCAGACCTGCCTCTCTAGCTATTTTCTGAATGATCCTTCAAAATATCTAAATGGTGAACACTTTGTATATAAAGAGGACAAATCGTGGCGCTATTACAGCATAATACAATAAAATTATGTGATGAAAAAAATTGTATGGTTAATTGCAAGTGTCTTCTTAATTTCTTCCACCACACCAGAGTGTTCAGTGAACCCACTTCCTTAAGAAACGCACTTACCGACTCCAAATGCCTGCACTTGCGTGCGAGGCTAAAGGGCTTTTATACCACACAAATAGGGTATGATCTGCCACCCGATATCCGCCAGTGTGTATGGGAACCACTCCACATGTAAAATAAAAAGGTGCTCCAATAGTGTAAAATTGTACGATCAATTTATTAAAAACACTAACAATCTTCAAAATCATCACTCACATTTTACAAAATCCAAATAGGCAAAACTCAGTGCAATATCACAACACAGCAACTCAGCAAATGGATCACACAGCATAGGAATGCGGTCACGGCGGTGTACAGGCGTCAGATATTATGTTCTCACCCCCTCCTCCATAATTTGCCGGCAGATCAAAACACTACTATCTCAAAGGTAACAGCGTCAAGCGTCATGCGTCACAGCCACGCCCCCGACATGTTTCGTCACAGATTTGACTTATTCATGGGATTGGCTGTGCGGTATGACAATCATCCCTTTTATACCCTCCTATCAAGTGTCTTAACGGGAGCCTGATAGTGCGCCTGCGCACACCTCGTGTCCCCGCAATCACAAAATTATCATCATTTAAAGTGAATATAGGATAGAAGTGACCCCAAGTTATAGGAATACTTCTCCCATCTAGCTGCACAGATGCCGTGTCATGCAGAGGATCCCGAACCATCCACACAACGCAGTATGTGCGACATGTTCAGTCCTCCATTGATTTCTAACCCCGCTAGTACAAAACATAAAAACACTTATTGTGCATTGTAACTTATCACCAACTCACACTAACTTTAAAGTGCATGGAATTTCTTCATTGTCCTATGAATTGTTAATCCAAGAAGAATTGATAATAAAATTAAACTACTTATGAATGGCTGGAATACTGAATATAGCAACCCATATTCCTAATAATGAGTAAACATACAAGACAGCATTATCTTAAAAATAATAACAAAATGGTCACCCATAATTAGATGACACAACACCACACTCTGTTGTGTAGGCCATATCGGTAGCAGGGTACCGGAAAATCATTGTTAGCTATAAAACCATATAAAAATGCTCTCTCCCCTCCTATTTGTAGCTAGTTGGGCCAGTCTATACTGAAAACAACTGAAAAAGAACGATAAATGATACAACTTAACAAGGATAATGCCTCTCCACATGCGGACCCAAAACTCAAAATTATTACGCATGTTCAGAAGCAACATCCAAGATTTGCATCCAAAAAAAGGAAGAAATTACTCGCTAAAAATCGGAATGTTTAGATCCCAATGATATGCCATTACTCCAAATATCTAGATAGAGCCACTAACCATACGATAAAGGATAAAATATATAACCCACCAACTGATAAACCAGATCATAATAAATCAGAAATTATTAATGAAACAGTTTAAATCCAGTTCCACGTTTAGTCCCCTCGGGGCCAAACATTTCATCAGGAAGATCCAGCGGGTCTCCCTTTGGGACAAATCCCTCACCCTATTGGACCCTCGCCAAGATGGATGCACTATATCAATCCCACAGAATTGTAGCATTGAGGGGTCCTGTTGGTTTTTTTCCTTAAAGTGTAGTGATACACTGTGGAATTTTTAACCATTCTTAATGTTGGTTAAATGTTCCGAAATGCGGATTCTAAGGAGCCTCTTAGTTCTGCCCACATACAGTAAACCACAGGGGTACCACATCAGATATACCACATGGGTGGAGTTACATGTGCTGAATGCCTTAATCTCAAAGCTTTCCCCCTCTCTATTCGTAACACTTGTTACCCCTCTATTGCTGACTCTCACAGTTCTGCAACATAGGCATCTTCTGCAACAATAGAATCCCTTCAGAATAATTTTCATAATGTCCTGTCCAGGAGGATCCAAAATTTTTTTAACTACCCGGTCCCCAAAATTGGGGTCTCTCCTATAAATAAATTTAGGTTGTTTGGGTAGAATATCTCCAAGATGTCTATCTTTACACAAAATGTGCCAATGTTTTCTATACATATCTTCAATTTCCCTAAATTGGCAGTGAAAAACAGAAATGAACCCCAGTTGGTGTTGTTTATTATCCAACTGAGCCTCTTTCTTCTTAAAGCATTGATCCCTCGGGGTATCCGCTACCTCCTGGATTAATTTCAACAAATTAGTATTATCATAGCCTTTTTGTACAAATTTATCTTTAAGAATGTCAGCCTGCATATAGAAATCCTCCATTTGTGTACAGTTTCGCCGGACTCGCAATGTTTGTCCCTTAGGGATGTTTCTTATCCATGCAGGGTGGTGACCGCTCCTGATGGACAAGTAGCTATTGCGATCTGTTGGTTTTAAGTAAACCTTTGTATTCAGCTTATTTGAACATTTTTCTATTGTGACATCCAAAAAATTGACCGTTTTATTACTAATCACGTGTTCTAGTCTGATGTTGTTAGAATTATTATTTAATTCCCCCAGAAATTCAACCGCAGATTCCTCTGACCCTCCCAAATGAACAGGAGGTCATCTATGAACCTGCGGTAGAATTTTAACTGGGGTCTCACTCTATTAAAGACTTGTCTGTCCTCCCATTCCGCCATGAACAAGCTGGCAAGGCTGGGAGCATATTTAGCTCCCATCGCCACACCAACTTGCTGGGAGAAAAATTGACCATTAAACCAGAAATAATTATGGGACATGCAGAACTCCAATACATGTCCCAAAAACCGCTTTTGTGTATGTGGGATGTCCTCCCATTTACTTAGCGCCCAATTGAGGGCTAGGGAGGCATCCTCATGCTGGATGATGGTGTATAAGGAAGCTACGTCTGCCGTTACCAAATATGACGTTGCTAATGTATTTATCTCAACCTCATCCAACAGTTGTAGTAGATCCGCAGTATCCTTTAAATAGGCCTTGGTTGCTCTGACACTAAGCTAGAGGAACCTGTCCAGATACTCACCCAGTCTAGCAGTCACAGAACCAATGCCATTAACAATTGGGCGAGGAGGTGGGCATTGTAAGTTTTTGTGTATCCTTGGAAGTGTGTAGATTATTGGAATTCTACAAGTGCTCGGGACAAGGTACCTTTTTTCTTTCAGGTTCAAAGAGTCCATTTTATAACCTCATTCCACCAAAGCGGACAACTGGGTTTTACAGGCTTCTGTAGGGTCGGACATTAGTCTTTTGTAGGTGGATCTATCACCCACCAATTCAGTCAATTGTTCCAAATAAAAAGATTTGTCCATTACTACTACCCCTCCTCCCTTATCAGCAGGTCGTGTGATTAAATTTTTCTTTTCTTCCAAAGATTTTATATCTTCCCTAATGTATTCAGGGTTAACCCTTTTTTTTGGGGTCAGGCTTTCAATATCATTCAGCACCAGGCTTTTAAAAACCTCTATAAAGTTATTGCTCGGGTTTTGTGGATTAAAGATAGACTTATTCTTCAAGCCAGTGTCTACCTTCCCAGATGGAAGAGTAGCTCTAACCGTAGCTGTCACCGGATGGCTTAAAAAATATTTCTTCATATTCATGGATCTAATAAATTTGTGTGTGTCAATGTAGACCTCAAATTTAGGTCCATTTCTCCCTCCACCTCTCTGGTTGGTTGCCCGCGGGTTCCTCCTCGGTGTCCCTCCCCTTCCTCCCCTCCCACGATGCCCTAAAAAAGGAGAATTATGTGGATAGTGAGTGTAGTAATCTTCCTCCTCTAATGGTGCATATTTGTTGTAAAGGGGAAACTCATTCCCTATCTCCGGGTAATGATTGGACGGGGGATATTTTTGCCACTGTCTATACCCATAGGAAGGGTTATGACCCTGCGGCCTATTCCCCCTATGGGTTTGGGGTGATTGATAGTTCCCACCATAAGCGGTAGATGGATAACCGTCTCTACCACATACTGGCGGTCTAGGGGAATGATAATAGTCCTTCACATAGTGGTTATCACCGCCTGTAGGACCAACACCTCCCCGCCTTGATCCCACTAAACCCTGCCCACCTTTTTCGTTATTACCCAGTTTTTTAGGCTCAGGTTTAGGGGGAGGGAGACTCTTAATCTGTTCCATATTCACTTTCTCAGCAGGATTACCAATATTTGTTACAACGGTAGCCTGCCACGCATGAATACTATTGGTTTTAAAATCATTAGAATCTCTATTAAATTTTTTTAACCTTTTTCTTCTGTTTCTCGGTCAATTTTTTCAAATTTTTTCTTAATGTTAACATTAAATTCCTTCATCTGGTTAGTTTCTTTAATTGGCTCCAACTTCTCCTGTATAGTCTTAATTTTCTCATTTAAAATTCCTAATTTAATATGTTTCCTTTTTAAAACAAGTCCCTGTAGTTCCCTACCGACTTTATTAAAAAATTCCCGCCATTCATCTATATACTTCTGGTCATTAAGGCCATCTTGAGGAGAAACCTCCCACCTCAAGCTTCTAAAAATAAGGTTCTCTTTTTGGTAATGTTCAAAAGTAAACACATCCCACCATGTTTTAATTTGCTTCTCAAGGAGAATGTCCAATGTTTTTAACATTCCTGAGAAGTCCTCCTCACAATCAGTCATTATCTGATTACTTGAGAAAATACATTTAGGGTCCATCTGTCTATTACACAAGAAGTTAAATGCATCCATGGCTGCTAGTGGTCAAAAAAGTTACAAATAGCTGTTACAAATAGCTAGTGCTGCCTATCAGTGCCCATCAGTGCTGCCTATCAGTGCCCATCAGTGCTGCCTATCAGTGCCCATCAGTGCTGCCTATCAGTGCCCATCAGTGCTGCCTATCAGTGCCCACAGTGCTGCCTATCAGTGCCCATCAGTGCTGCCTATCAGTGCCCATCAGTGCTGCCTATCAGTGCCCACAGTGCTGCCTATCAGTGCCCATCAGTGCTGCCTATCAATGTCCACAGTGCTGCCTATCAGTGCCCATCAGTGCTGCCTATCAGTGCCCATCAGTGCTGCCTATCAATGTCCACAGTGCTGCCTATCAGTGCCCATCAGTGCTGTCTATCAGTGCCCATCAGTGCTGCCTATCAGTGCCCATCAGTGCTGCCTATCAGTGCCCACAGTGCTGCCTATCAGTGCCCATCAGTGCTGCCTATCAATGTCCACAGTGCTGCCTATCAGTGCCCATCAGTGCTGCCTATCAGTGCCCATCAGTGCTGCCTATCAATGTCCACAGTGCTGCCTATCAGTGCCCATCAGTGCTGTCTATCAGTGCCCATCAGTGCTGTCTATCAGTGCCCATCAGTGCCGCCTCATCAGTGCAGGAGAAAAAATTACATGTTTGCAAACATTTTTTTAAAAATATGAAAACGCTTTTTTTTCCCCAAAACTTTCAGTCTTTATTCGTTTATTTATCAAAAAATAAAAACACAGTGGTGATTAAACACTTGCTGACCAGCCGCCATCGCTATACTGTGGCAGGTCGGCTCGTTCCCGCAATCTGCCGTGCATTTTTATAGCACTGACCGCTGTATAAATGACAATGGTCCCAAAATAATGTCAAAAGTGTCCGATGTGTGTGCCGCAATGTTGCAGTCCTGCTAAAAATCGCAGATCACCGCCATTACTAGTAAAAAAAGAATAATAACAAAATGCCATAAATCTATACCCTATTTTGTAGACGCTATAACTTGTGTGCAAATCAAACAATATACGCTTATTGCGATTTTTGTTACCAAAAATATGTAGAAGAATACATATTAAATATTGTTTTGTTTTTTTTTAATTTTTGCTCTTTTTTTGTTTATAGCGCAAAAATTTTTCCAAACATTCCAAAGTGTGACAGCGCTAAAAAGCTGAAAGTTGGCCTGGGCAGGAAAGGGGTGAAAGTGCCTAGCGGGCAAGTGGTTAAATAATTTGCCACATTACAAGTTTAGATTGCAGTATGTGTGAGACTTTAATATAAAAAGGACTAGTATAAGTGGGATATTAGTACAATACAATTGAGAATATCATAGGAGGTTCCACCACTATTCATAAAGCTATGTGTGTATACATATATGGACTGCACTGTGCTTACATTTGGGTAATAAGTATAATAATGAGGTGCAATATTTTGGGGGAATATTTATGTAAATTTAATGAGGTGGTTGCGCTGCATTATTTATTAATTTGGTTTTATGAGTTGTGGAAACAGATATCAGTGCTAGCAGCAACCTTTAGCGAATATTTGCACTGAGTTTTGTATTTCTTTTCTAATTTTCTATTTTTCTTATAATTTGGGGTTTTTACCCATCAAGTATTGGAGTACTAAAAACACTCAGAGACTGGTAGCACGGTAGTTTTTCCAATAATCAATTTCTATCTTTTGTCTTTCTGAAGGCATTCCTACTTAAACTTTCAGAAAAACAGACTCTATGGGTCGGTCTGAAAAAGGAGAAACCTGAGGAATGGAAGTGGGTGGACGGAACTTCTCATGATATGACAAAGTAAGATACGGACCCTACCCTCCCCCCCCTTTAGACAGACTTTTCAAGTCATATAATTATGATCGGGTTGGAGATTTTATTTAATGTACCTGTCGTGAATGTCACCATCAGTTCTTTCCCAGTTCTTTTTGTCTCTGATTTTTTTTGTGGTTGATGAATAAATTAATTGATTTTCAGGCACTGTTGTAAAAGGGACAGCTGCTATTTGGACTCCTGGGCTCAGTGACAACCAGGACACTAAACCCATCAACTGACATGATCAGCTCCTTGGGCTTCTGATCTTACGACGCGGCGCTGTACCTTAAGTCGATCAGTTTAACCGCTTGGCGACTTATAACTTACATATACAGCATCAAGGTGACTCTCTTACACGCCAGATAACATACTAGGTATGTGATCCAGCATTTCTGGGTGGGGGGGCGCATGCCGCCGGCGAATTGGCTCTGCTGTGATTATACACAGCAGATGCAGATCAGTGGGTGCCTGGCCAATAGATGACCGGCGACACCCGCTGATTGTCGGGAAAACACACAGGAGGGGGCTCAGTCTATGTAAACAAGGCAGAGCTCTGTCCTTTTCAGGTAAGTAATGGATTTTCTTCCCATGGAAAGCAAGGAATAAAATCCATCACTTCCCTTAGTGAAAGCAGTACACACCGTGTACACCAAAACACTGACTAGGCACACATTTAACTATTTGATCGCCCCTAGATGTTTAACCCCTTCCCAGCCAGTGTCACTAGTACACTAGTACTAGTAATCTCTGTATTAATGTCACTGGTTCCCGAAAAGTATCAGAAGTGTCAGTTAGTGTCTGATTGTCTGCCGCAATATCGCAGTCCCACTATAAGATGCTAATCACCATCATTACTAGTAAAAAAAAAAAAAAAAAAACATAAAAATTCCAGTATTTTTTTTTTAACAAAAACAGTGGTGCTTTATTGTTGTAATAGATAATCAGAGTTACAGAATACCATTCAACAGAGTAGAATACATTACATACGTAGATTACATATTTGAGGATAGGGAAATTAATATGTAAAACCCGCAAACAATACATAAGGTTAATAATACCATTCTCAACAAGTACCGTCCACCCTCCACCCTCCAAAACCCTGCCCTATTGGGGCAAATAAACGTAGTGAACTGAATGTTACTCTACGAGGCTATCCACGGAGCCCAAACTTTTTCAAATTTCCACGGACAGCCACGGTTTATATATGTCATTTTATACATGGGGATTACTGCTTCGATCTGTGCCTCCCAGGCTGAAAAGGATGGAGGAGAAGAATCTATCCATTTCATAAGTATTTCTTTTTTGGCATAGAAAAGAAGGAAGGAAATCAGTAATTTAAGATGATATGGCCTCTGCTCATCATCATGTATCCCCAACAACGCCACAGCCGGCAAGAGCGGAATAGAGGTCTGCAGTCTGGAGTTGATTTCACCTACAATCTTAGTCCAAAATAGTGCAACAACTGGGCACTCCCAGAACATATGTATAAATGTGCCTATATGGACTTTGCATTTAGGACACATGGGGTCTCTCTCAGGAAATATGCGATGGAGTTTCTGCGGGGTATAGTAGACCCTGTGTATAAATTTAACTTGAATCAGTTTGTCCTTGGATGCTATCACTAATTTTTAAAAATTCCAGTATATATCCCATAGTTTGTAGACGCTATAACTTTTGAATGAATGAATGAATGATTTGTAAATCGCTGCAAATGCGAACTGAATCGCCTCAAGGCGCTAATGCGTTTTGTGTCTGAGCAGCTTCTTAGAAGAGGAAGGTTTTTAGTTTTTTCCTGAAGGCCTGATGGTTTTCTTCCATGCGGATGTGGGTCGGAAGAGCGTTCCATAGCCGAGGTCCCTGGACTGCCAATCTTCGTTCTCCCTTTGCTTTGTAGCGGTATTTGGGAACGAGGAAGAGGTTTTGGTTAATTGATCGCAGATTGCGATTGGGTGTGTAGAGTTTTATTTTCTCTCGGAGGTATTGAGGGGCATTTCCTTGTATGCATTTGTGGGTGAGGCAGAGGGTCTTGAATGTGATCCGATTCTTTACGGTTAGCCAATGTAGACTCCTCAGGGATGGGGAAATGGACTCCCAGGGTTTTTTTCCTGTTAGCAGTCTTGCTGCCGCATTTTGAATGGCCTGTAGGCGCGCAAACTGATATTGGGGTAATCCTATGTAGAGCGAGTTTGCGTAGTCGAGTCAGGAATTGATGATTGTTCCAAAAAATTGCTGCTTTGCCCATTTCTGGGATAAAGGGAATGAGTCTACGTAGCAGGCGGAGGAGATGGTGAGATCCGCTAACTACGGATCCTATTTCTGCATCCATTGTCATTTCTGAGTCAAAGATAACTCCGAGACTCTTGGCTTTGGTGCTTGGAGAGATGGTCTGTCCTAAGATGGTGGGAGGTATAACTTTTGTGCAAACCAATCAATATATAGCTATTGGAATTTTTTTTACCAAAAATATGTAGCAGAATACATATTGGCCTAAATTTACGAAGAAATTAGTTTTTTTGCAATTATTATATTGGATGTGTTTTTTAGCAGAAATTGTATTTGTTTATTTTTGTTTATAGCGCAAAAAATAAAAACCGCAGAGGTGATCAAATGCCTGCGTTGATTTAACTGACAATTGCGCAGTCGTGCGACATGGCTCCCAAACAAAATTGACGTTCTTTTTCCCCCCACAAATAGAGCTTTCTTTTGGTGGTATTTGATCACCTCTGCGGTTTTTATTTTTTGAGCTATAATCAAAAAAAGAGCGACAATTTTGAAAAAAACACACATTTTTTTTTACTTTTTGCTATAATAAATATCCCCAAAAAATAACAAAAAAAAAAAAATTTTTTTTCCTCAGTTTAGGCCGATACGTATTCTTCTACATATTTTTGGTAAAAAAAAAATCACAGTAAGCGTTTATTGATTGGTTTGCACAAAAGCTATAGCGTCTACATAATAGGGAATAGATTTATGGCATTTATATTAATAATTTTTTTTTACTAGTAATGGCGGCGATCAGCGATTTTTATTGGGGCTGCGACATGATGGCGGACACATCGGACACTTTTGAGACATTTTTGGGACCATTGTCATTTATACAGCAATCCGTGCTATAAAATTGCACTGGCAGGGAAGGGGTTAACCTCTAGGTGGCGCTGTAGGGGTTAAGTGTGTCCTAGGGAGTGATTCTAACTGTGGGGGGAGGAGCTATGTGTGACACAACACTGATCACCGCTCCCGATTACAGGGAGCGGTGATCAGTGACACTGTCATTAGGCAGAACGGGGAGATGTTTGTTTACTTTAGCATCTCCCCGTTCTTCCTCTCCATGAGACAATCGCGGGTATCCCTGCGTACATCGAGTCCAAGGGACCCGCAATCCTACTCACAGAGCTCCCGCAGGGTCGCGCGCACCGCCGCCGGCGCGCACATGGCCACACAGCGGCAAATTCAAAGGGACGTACCTGTACGCCCATTTGCCCAGCCGTGCCATTCTGCCGATGTATATGTACACGCGGCGGTCAGCAAGTGGTTAAACACAATACTTTTGTATTGTATTTACACTGGAAGAGATATGACATCACAACACTTCCTGTCAGTACAGAGATTTGGGCAGAGCTTTTGCAGCCTCTATCCAGCCTTTCCCTACAGCAGTAAATCACTATAAGACTATTAGAGGTGATTTGTTGCTGTGCGGTCGCATGAGGGATCTTAACCAGTCAGATCCAGACCCATTATGAAGATAAAAAATTATGTATGTTTGTATATATATATATATATATACACACACACACACACACACACACACACACACACACACACACACACACACACACACATACATACACTATATTACCAAAAGTATTGGGACACCTGCCTTTACACGCACATGAACTTTAATAACATCCCAGTCTTATTCCGTAGGGTTCAATATTGAGTTGGCCCACCCTTTGCAGCTATAACAGCTTCAACTCTTCTGAGAAGGCCGTCCACAAGGTTTAGGAGTGTATCTATGGGAATGTTTGACCATTCTTCCAGAAGTACATTTGTGAGGTCCGGCACAGGTATTGGACAAGAAGGCCTGGCTCGCAGTCTCCGATTTAATTAATCCCAAAGGTGTTCTATTGGGTTGAGGTCAGGACTCTGTGCAGGCCAGTCAGGTTCCTCCACCCCAATCTCGCTCATCCATGTCTTTATGGACCTTGCTTTGTGCACTGGTGCGGAGTCATGTTGGAACAGGAAGGGGCCGTCCCCAAACTGTTCCCACAAAGTTGAGAGCATGAAATTGTCCAATATGTCTTGGTATGCTGACGCCTTAAGAGTTCCCCCTCACTGGAACTAAGGGGCCAAACCCAACCCCAGAAAAAAACCCCACACCATAATCCCCCCTCCACCAAATGATTTGGACCAAAGCAAGATCCTTAGATACATGGATGAATGAGTTTGGGGTGGAGGAACTTGACTGGCCTGCACAGAGTCCTGACCTCAACCTGATAGAACACCTTTGGGATGAATTAGAGCAGAGACTGTGAGCCAGGCCTTCTCGTCCACATCAGTGCCTGACCTCACAAATGTGCTTCTGGGAGAATGGTCAAACATTCCCATGGACACACTCCTAAACCTTGTGGACGGCCTTCCAAGAAGAGTTGAAGCTGTTATAGCTGCAAAGGGTGGGCCAACTCAATATTGAACCCTACGGACTAAGACTGGGATGTCATTAAAGTTAATGTGTAAAGGCTGGCGTCCCAATACCTTTGGTAATATTGTATATATATATATATATATATATATATATATATACACATATACATGTCGTGCTATCCCCGAAGGGACCACTGAGCATGACCCAGGTCTCCCTCCTTGCTAGTACAGAGGCTGCCAGCCATTGACACAGTTCCATGCACATCCTAGGCTCAGTCTAGGATTTGTCATTTTGTGGATATATCACAGAAAATTTGAACAGGGAGAGGGACAAGGGTGCAGGATACTCCAAACACTAGTGTAGCACTACTCCCATAAGGGCTACTAGTAACTGGCTCCCCTATTCCTGTACAGACAGGCAACACACATTTCCAACTTGCATCCAGACACAAGAAATCAGTCCATGGGCTTGTTTTTGTTGTTTTATTGGGGAAAACAACTTGGGTATAGGGATCTATGGGATGCCCAACTTGACTTGAAGAAACATCAGATGAGGACAACTTCCTTCCTATGTACAGAGAAAAGATCCTAGACTGCTCTCCTTGCTAGAAACACCCAGTCTCTTGGATCGGTGGCAACATTCCTTACGGATTAGGAGCTCTCAGCCCCTTTGGAAAGTAGCACAAAATATTGAAAAGCTGCATGCAGGAGTTTCTCTTCTAGAGCTGCTCCTAGTTCCATCACCTGCAGGAACTACCAACCCTCCTGTCTGCACATCTACCAGCCCACCCAGCTGCTCTGAAGATCTCCCAGGACAAGGATAAAGGGTTAAGCACAGCACTGTCCTTTGAAAGCTTGCTGTGGCAGTTTTTCCTCTTGTGAATGTCTGGGTGTGCTGATGTACGCACTCTATCCTCCTTGTTATCATTCCACATACTACAATATGAAGTGTCTTTCTATCTATGTTGGAACATTATATCCATTGAGGGCCATGTGAAGTGGAATCTGTATAAGGGTGGGAGAGTGACCTGGAGTAAACGCTGACCCAATTTTAGATTCACAAGCTAACCATGAACCAAAAATAAATCTGCATGCACTAAACTAGTAGCACACCAGAGGGTGCTACACTAGCTACAACAAGCCGACCGTCTTTTCACAGAAATGTTTTACAACAGCCTTTTCTGAGTGTACAATGATTGGCCAGTTAACCTTGGACTCCAGTCCTTTTAGCAACTTCTGGCAGTTATTTCCCCAAGCACATGCACACCTGGGAACCCCAATCAAAGTCTTATTTACAAAGTCCAAGGACAGCCATCTGCCTGTTGGAAGGTGCAGTCTACTTTCTCCACTGCAGGTGGCGCTTGTCTGCAGCAGCATTGCAGTTGGAGAGGAAGTAATGAGGAACATTGTTCCGCTATGGTTTCCTGGGTCACTGGAGAAGCTATCCAATTGGATCTTGGGTCAGGCATAGTCTATTTATGGCTGCCAGGCTTGGTACACATTTTGTGACTGGGTAGAGTAGGGACAGGCACCTCATCTGGTAGGGACAGAACTAGCAACAGGGAAAGGTTCCTGATGAAGAGGGAAAGCGTAGGGCTTCCAACTTCTCTGGACATCTTCCTGCTCCCTACACACTGTTGGACCTGTAGGTGTTCCCGGTTGGGTTTTTTTCCCACCGGGTTTATTGGGAACTGTTATTGCACTACAAGTTATTTCATCACACTTGGACTGTGTGTGATATTTCTACAACACTGTGCTGCACCCCACCTACATGCCACCCAATTTCAATGTGACACTCTCCGGTGATGAAGAACAGGAACCTAATCCAGAGTGACCTCCACAGGTGATACACTCCAGCAATCAGGTCACCTTCAGGCCCTCCTCCCAGTTTCTGCTCCAACCCCAAAGAAACTCCACACTACACACTCTGGCTGCATCCAAGAGGCACAGTCCCAGGATAAGAACATGTCTGAGCAAGCCTTCCGAACATTTATCCTCCCCCCAGCCACCTTCTGGACACCCATTCCCAGAGATTGGCTGAGGTCAAATAAATATTCATAACATTAATGGCTGAAGCTCCCAGCTATTTCTGGAAGCTTCTTCCAAAGGCAGACAGAAACAATTATCAACTGCCATGCTTATGGAAACCTGACCAGAAAAAAAAAAAAAACAGAAAAGATTACTGTTTCACGTAGCACAGCAGAGCCAAAAACTAAATTTAGTCTGACCGGGGCAGGGTGCTACACACACATTCACCTAAAAAATAAATATTCTCTTGCAAAATGATTCACCAGGTCACGACATCAGATGATTTGGATGGCCTTTGGAAAAGCATGCTTATGTAAGTGAGCGCAATGTCATTAAAATGTTTAGATTTTCACCGATCACCAAACCTGTAAAAAAAGTCACCTTCATGTGATATCATTTTCATCAGCTGACTTTTTTAACTATATTTCTGGGTAAATCTATAGGAGTGCGCAAATTGCTTAAATCTATTGGTAAAAAATTATAAGAAAATGTACTCTTTCTATTTTTAATCATTTATTTCCAATAAAAACCAAGAAAATAAAAAAAATATGTGTCCAAATTTAGTACCAAAGTAAAGCCCTGTCTGTCCCCCCAAAAATGTATTATTCTTTAGGATAGACTCCAAAACCTATAAGATGTCCAGAACCAAGTCGTTGCTGAAATGAATAAATGTTCTGAGACTTAAGGAGATTTAGGGAAAAAATATCTGGGGACTCATCAGTCTCAGTTCTCCTTATGCCGCGTATACACGACCAGACTTTCCGGCAGACTTGGCCCGGCGGACCGGACTCCGTCGGACCATTCGATCGTGTGTGGGCTCCAGCTGACTTTTTTTCCCCAAAAGTTTGACGGACCTAGAAATAAAACATGTTTCAAATCTTTCTGACGGACTCGAGTCCGGTCGAAAAATCTGCTCGTCTGTATGCTAGTCCAACGGACAAAAAACAATGCTAGGGCAGCTATTGGCTACTGGCTATGAACTTCCTTATTCTAGTCCGGTCGTATGTCATCACGAACAAATCCGTCGGACTTTGGTTGATCGCGTGTAGGCGAGTCCGTTAGTTCGAAAGTCCGTCGGAAAGTCTGTTGGAAAGTCTGGTCGAAAAGTACGCCCGTGTGTACGCGCCATTAGTATCGGCTTCACCCCTGGTAACTAATGGCACTTATCTCTTACAGGTTCTGGCAAAAGGGTCAGCCCAATAATTATAAAAAAAGAGAAGGTTGTGCTCAACTGAGAAGAGGAAGTGGCTTGAATGATGATTCATGTACAGCAAAGATCCCATACATCTGTGAGAAGAAATTATTCTGAATTGTTCTGCTGAACCTCAGAGAACACCTCCTGTCGCCATCTGCTCATCTCTTCTCCAGCTTCTTACTACTTATATAGAATGTACTAAAGAGACATATATAGACTCCCACTGTCTGTCTCCTAAAATCGGTAATTACCTGGCTGCTGTGGTGAATCTCTAAAATCATTACGTTAAGGCAGGGATCCTCAAACTACAGCCCTCCAGCTGTTGCGGAACTACACATACCATGAGGCATTGTAAAACTGACATTCACAGACATGGCTAAGCATGATAGGAATTGTAGTTCTTGAACAACTGGAGGGCCATAGTTTGAAGACCCTTGCGTTAAGAGGTCCAGAGGTTAAGAGGTTTAAAAAAGTAAGTGCATAGTCAATCATCCAGCACATTGCATGCACATTCGTTTTGTGAGAAATGCCAAAAATGAATGTTCTTTAGGCTATGTTGTCTTCTGAAGGAATGTTCTTTAGGCTATGTTCTCTTCTGAATGAATGTTCTTTATGCTATGCTGTCCTCTGAATGAATGTTCTTTAGGCTATGTTCTCTTCTGAATGAATGTCCTTTATGCTATGTTCTTCTCTATGTGAATGTTCTTTAGGCTATGTTCTCTTCTGAATGAATGTTCTTCAGACTATGTTCTCCTCTGAATGAATGTCCTTTAGGCTATGTTCTCCTCTGAATGAATGTCCTTTAGGCTATGTTCTCCTCTGAATGAATGTTCTTTAGGCTATGTTCTCCTCCGAATGAATGTTCTTCAGACTATGTTCTCCTCTGAATAAATGTTCTTCAGACTATGTTCTCCTCTGAATGAATGTCCTTTAGGCTATGTTCTCTTCTGAATTAATGTTCTTCATGCTATGTTCATCTCTATATGAATGTTCTTTAGGCTATGTTCTCCTCCTCTGAATGTCCTTAAAGTGGTGTACCACCCAAAAAATAAAAAATGTTCTTCAGACTATGTTCTCCTCTGTATGAATGTTCTTCAGACTATGTTCTCCTCTGAATGAATGTCCTTTAGGCTATGTTCTCCTCTGAATGAATGTTCTTTAGGCTATGTTCTCCTCTGAATGAATGTTCTTCAGACTATGTTCTCCTCTGAATGAATGTTCTTCAGACTATGTTCTCCTCTGAATGAATGTTCTTCAGACTATGTTCTCCTCTGTATGAATGTTCTTCAGACTATGTTCTCCTCTGAATGAATGTCCTTTAGGCTATTTTTTCTTCTGAATGAATGTTCTTTATGCTATGTTCTCCTCTGAATGTGAAGGGTATGAGGTGGGGACGTGATGGCAATGCTGCTCGTGCCTGGTCACACCTGCTCCCCCATGATTTGAAATTTGGGGCTATTACGGTACTTAATAAAATATTGCAGTTACCACATTCTAAAAAATATAAGTATAAATTTTAATGATTAAACATATCAAGATACAATACAACAATACAACATATAATCATAAAAACAGATATCACACTGCATACAGCGAGGGTAACCCGCAATTTATACAAAGCATGTGTGTGGAATTTTTGTCTCGACCGGTTTCGCGGCAGGAGCCGCTTCTCAGGAGAATTCTATGAAGTAATTTTAAAGTGATTTAGCTGAATACATATATAGAAATTTACATATATAGAATAAAGCAGCAACATAATAAGTCACAGTTATAGTCAAAAGCTGAAATACATACATAGTAGCAATAAGGACAGGCTCACCCGCTCAAACGGAAGCAGTGGGACAGCGGGACCCAAACAAAGTCCCCGCGGCGAACATGGGGGATCTATGAACGGACTCTAGTAGTGAGAAATGATGATAAAATGGTAATAATTATGTTGATGTGGTAATGATTAGACCATAAGTTGCGTGGTGAAGATAGGGGAAGGTGAGGGGTAGGAGGGGGGGAGAGGGTAGGGACCGAAGGGACAGGAAGAGAGGGAGGGGAAGACAGGAGGGGGAAGGGAAAAGGGGAGGGGGGGAAAGAAAAGGGGGGGGGGAAATTATGGGGGGGGGGGGAAGGGGGGGGGAAAGGGAGGTGGGGAGGAAGGGGGTGAGGAAAAGGAGGGGGGGGGGGGGGGGCGGCCACAAACCCCCCGCGGGGCAGACTTCATAAGGTATATGTCATGTGTAAGTAGGCTATTTATGTAGGTTAATATATAGCACACGGCTACCACTTACCGATGTTAAATATGCCACCTTGATACGCATAAGCTATGGATGTTATCAAAAGTCGATAGGCAGCAGTAAAAAAGTAACGTGAAAATAAGTTTAATGATCACGTTATGAGAATTCAACGTTATATAATGCTGCTGGTACCGATACAGATAAGCCCATCAGCTCTAGATAAAGAAAGGGGGAAAAATATATAAATAATGGTCAGAACAGATGGCTGATGAGAATGCACCATATCCCCACAGACCAGAAAGGGAAACAAGAGAGCAAGACTGTCAGCCACACCGAAACAGAAGGGAAACGAGGGTAAGAAGTGTGCATGAAGAGACTAAGTGAGGGAAAAAAAAAAATAAAGCACAGCTGTGCGAATTGCACAGTGGACAAGGAAAAGTCACCCGGAGCCAATACAAGCATGCCCTCTGCAACACACAGAGGTGCAGAGCGGCATTGAAGGAGGGAAAAGGTAAGAACCATACAGTGTAAGGGGGGGGGGAAGGAGAGGGAGGGGGGAGAAGGGACTGACCTGGGGAACCGTCCACTGCGAGGCTTAGTGGCTGCGTCCGTCAGCCCGTACAGCGGTCCAAGATTGGCCGCTATAAGGGCTCCCCAACCCGGAAGTCAGAGCACGCCGAGGGCGGCCTGACGTCCCGATCTGTTTGCCCGCACTGCGCAGGTGCACGAAATGGTGCTACTGCGCAAGCGCGCGCCGATGTCAATAGGCATAGAAATCCCTGACAAGCGGACACAAGCAGTCTGGTAAGAGCTGCCAGGGCAAACACATGTCCGCGCGGGGGGAGAGAACCAGATCCCTGCTGAGCACTGATGCCGAAACTGAGGGGGGGGGGGGGGGGAAGGAAAGGAGGAGGGGGAGAGCCTGTCCTTTCACAGCAATAAATAATATGTTTAAATACAAAAGTTTTTTACAAATGATTCTCAAACAGGTGTGCACTTACGATGATAGTGGCTACTGGTGATTCCTTTTCAACATGCATGGGGTTCCATCATTTTGTTCGTTCTGATGTTTGACGGACTCACTAACTATGTGGGGAACCATTGACAGTCCCCAGGTAAAGTAAACCTGAGATTTTATATTTTTCTTTAGTGCACACCTGTTTGAGAATCATTTGTAAAAAACTTTTGTATTTAAACATATTATTTATTGCTGTGAAAGGACAGGCTCTCCCCCTCCCCCTTTCCTTCCCCCCCCCCCCCCCCTCAGTTTCGGCATCAGTGCTCAGCAGGGATCTGGTTCTCTCCCCCCGCGGCGGACATGTGTTTGCCCTGGCAGCTCTTACCAGACTGCTTGTGTCCGCTTGTCAGGGATTTCTATGCCTATTGACATCGGCGCGCGCTTGCGCAGTAGCACCATTTCGTGCACCTGCGCAGTGCGGGCAAACAGATCCGGGACGTCAGGCCGCCCTCGGCGCGCTCTGACTTCCGGGTTGGGGAGCCCTTATAGCGGCCAATCTTGGACCGCTGTACGGGCTGACGGACGCAGCCACTAAGCCTCGCAAGTGGACCGGTTCCCCCAGGTCAGTCCTTCTCCCCCCTCCCTCTCCTTCCCCCCCCCTTACACTGTATGGTTCTTACCTTTTCCCTCCTTCAATGCCGCTCTGCACCTCTGTGTGTTGCAGAGGCATGCTTGTATTGGCTCCGGGTGACTTTTCCTTGTCCACTGTGCAATTCGCACAGCTGTGCTTTATTTTTTTTTTTCCCTCACTTAGTCTCTTCATGCACACTTCTTACCCTCGTTTCCCTTCCTGTTTCGGTGTGGCTGACAGTCTTGCTCTCTTGTTTCCCTTTCTGGTCTGTGGGGATATGGTGCATTCTCATCAGCCATCTGTTCTGACCATTATTTATATATTTTTCCCCCTTTCTTTATCTAGAGCTGATGGGCTTATCTGTATCGGTACCAGCAGCATTATAACGTTGAATTCTCATAACGTGATCATTAAACTTATTTTCACGTTACTTTTTTACTGCTGCCTATCGACTTTTGATAACATCCATAGCTTATGCGTATCAAGGTGGCATATTTAACATCGGTAAGTGGTAGCCGTGTGCTATATATTAACCTACATAAATAGCCTACTTACACATTACATATACCTAATCTGGTGCCCCGCGGTGGTGTTTTTCCCTTCCCCCTTCCCCCCCCCTCCTTTTCCTCACCCCCTTCCCCCCCACCTCCCCCCCCCTTTCCCCCCCCCATAATTCCCCCCCCCTTCCCCCCCCTTTCTTCCCCCCCTCCCCTTTTCCCTTCCCCCTCCTGTCTTCCCCTCCCTCTCTTCCTGTCCCCTTCGGTTCCCTACCCTCTCCCCCCCTCCTACCCCTAACCTTCCCCTATCTTCACCACGCAACTTATGGTCTAATCATTACCACATCAACATAATTATTACCATTTTATCATCATTTCTCACTACTAGAGTCTGTTCATAGATCCCCCATGTTCGCCGCGGGGGGACTTTGTGTTGGGTCCCGCTGTCCCACTGCTTCCGTTTGAGCGGGTGAGCCTGTCCTTATTGCTACTATGTATGTATTTCAGCTTTTGACTATAACTGTGACTTATTATGTTGCTGCTTTATTCTATATATGTAAATTTCTATATATGTATTCAGCTAAATCACTTTAAAATTACTTCATAGAATTCTCCTGAAGAAGCGGCTCCTGCCGCGAAACCGGTCGAGACAAAAATTCCACACACATGCTTTGTATAAATTGCGGGTTACCCTCGCTGTATGCAGTGTGATATCTGTTTTTATGATTATATGTTGTATTGTTGTATTGTATCTTGATATGTTTAATCATTAAAATTTATACTTATATTTTTTAGAATGTGGTAACTGCAATATTTTATTAAGTACCGTAATAGCCCCAAATTTCAAATCATGGGGGAGCAGGTGTGACCAGGCACGAGCAACATTGCAGTCACGTCTCCACCCTCATACCCTTCACATTTAGACAATCCCGGGATGATGGTACCTTTACCATAGTTTATTGTTTGATAAACCAAGGCCTTACTACTCTTTATGTTCTCCTCTGAATGAATGTTCTTTAGGCTATGTTCTCTTCTGAATTAATGTTCTTCATGCTATGTTCATCTCTATATGAATGTTCTTTAGGCTATGTTCTCCTCCTCTGAATGTCCTTAAAGTGGTGTACCACCCAAAAAATAAAAAATACATGAAAATTCCTAAAAAAAAATAAAAAGAAAACATTTGGACATTTTTATTTTTAACTCACCTCTAAATGGCTGTTTCTAGGGGGTCCCTTGTAGTCTGCCTCTTTCAGTGCCTGGGCTGGTGACATCACTTCCCCCTCGGCACAGGAAGGACTCGGCTCTGCTCCCTCTGTGTTGTCAATCACCTGGGACCCATTACAGGTCCCAGGTGACTGAGCGGCCAATCGCGGTGTGAGATGCCGCTCGCACATGCGCAGTGGGTGTCCGGCTGTGAAGCCACAGCCCGGCGCCCACAGTTGCAATGCCGGCGCCAGCGAACGGAGGGGGAGGCGGGCGGGGCTTCGATCCCCCGCATCGCTGGACCCAGGGACAGGTAAGTCTCCAATTAAAAGTCAGCAGATGCAGTATTTGTAGCTGCTGACTTTTATTTATTTTATTTTTTTTTAATGGGCCCTTCTCTTTAAGGCTATGTTCTCTTTTGAATGAATGTTCTTTAGGCAATGTTCTCCTCTGAATGAATGTTCTCTTCTTATGGACAGTAGTAAAATACCACATTATGGACACTAGATGGAGCTGAGGAGCATAGGAAATACATATGTCTTTGCAACAGGAGATACATTACAACAATTCTAGAGAACGCTAAAGTGAATTAGTAACTCCTATTCCTATTTAAATTCAATTTGGAATTTGAACTCATTTGTTTTCTTATAATTTATTTCGGATTTGTTGAAATTCAGACTATTGTGATTTGGAAATTTGGATACATTTGAATCTCTGAATAATGAAAATTTCATCGAAATTTTGATTGGTAACAAAACAAATTGCACATGTCTATTAGTAACCAATAGTTACATTATTCCCTTTACAGTTATCTAGAAATGTTACATTGTATCTCTTGTTATGTAGTCAAATGTATTTCCAATGCTCCTCAGCTCCATCTAGTGTCCATTAAGCTGTATTTTACTACTGCCCATAATACAGCAACATTCATTCAGAACAGAAAATAGCCTAAAGGACATTCGATTTTTGCCAGAACAACAATAAACAAATATACATGCAGATTTACTGACCCCTTGAAGTTCCTGACCCAGGACCCAGAATCATGCAGCCAGTGAATGAATTCAGAACTGCTAAAAAGTATTAAGACCCTCGGTCGGTCGGGTCACGGATGGCACCCACCCAATATTCATTCGCTATCGTCACACCCTTTTTTGAAGCCTATTAGAGCCTCTGGCTCTAATCACGTACTTAAAAAAAAACCCTGATTGGAATTCATGGATCAAGCGCCCTGCATGTAGATTAGGGGGCCGGACACATGGATGGGGGGGCGCCGCTCATGCGCCCCTAAGATTGTAATATATTTCAGCTTATGGGTCCTCAGATGTAGTGGCTGCATTAGCTTCCTTTTTCAGGCTTTTTAGCCCTTATTTTAACCTGGTGATCCATCAGATAACACACTTCCTGTCCCTGGGGTGGCTATGTTTATTCCTCCACTGTATCTATGGAGGTAGTCATGATTGCCACCTAGACTGGTCTTCACACACTTATTCCTTTGTCCATAGAAAAAGGGCACAATGACCTCATGTATTATAAAACACATACACTATATTACCAAAAGTATTGGGACACCTGCTTTTACACACACACATGAACTTTAATGACTTCCCAGTCTTAGTCCATTGGGTTCAATTGAGTTGGCCCACCCTTTGCAGCTATAACAGCTTCAACTCTTCTGGGAAGGCTGTCCACAAGGTTTAGGAGTGTGTCTATGGGAATGTTTGATCATTCTTTCAGAAGAGCATTTGTGAGGTCAGGCACTGATGTTGGACGAGAAGGCCTGGCTCACAGTCTCCGCTCTAATTAATCCCAAAGGTGTTCTATCAGGTTGAGGTCAGGACTCTGTACAGGTCAATCAAGTTCCACAGGTAACCTCAGAAGAAATACAGGCTGCTCTGGAAAAATATGGTGTGGTTGTATTTAACCACTTGCCAACCGCAATACGTATATGGCTATAAGCCATAACCCCGGTACTTTTTTCTTTAACCGGGGGGGGGCTTTCTCATGAAAGTGGTCCAAGCATCTCATTAGCAGCTAGATTGCTTTCAGAAGTGGTGGGAGGGGATGTCGCCGGTGTTTCTCTGGCTTTCCATTTTTACTGGCGCAAAAAGAAAATATCTGATGGAGCGGCCGGCTGGTCACAAAGGTGACCAGAGACCAGAACAATTTTTTTTTTATAAAGCAAAAGATCAATGTTTTTTTATCTTTTACATTTAAAGGTAAAAGAGATTTGGGGTCTTTTTGACCACAGATCTCTCCATAAAGAGGACCTGACATTCGTATTTTTATTATTAAGGGATGTTTACATTCCTTGTAATAAGAATAAAAGGGATTAAAAAATAAATAAATAAATAAATAAATAGACAGTGTAAAAAAATAAAAATAAAATAAATAAGAAAAAAAAAAGTAAAGCGCCCCATCCCTCCGTGCTTGCTTGTGTAAGTTGCGCATGCGTATGTAAACGGTGTGCGCACCACACATGTGAGGTATCGCCATGAACATTACAGCAAGAGCAATACTTCTAGTGCAAGTCCTCCTCTGTAACTCTTACTCTAAACAGGTAACCTGTAAAAATGATTAAAGTGTCACCTATGGAGATTTTTAAGTACCGTAGTTTGTCGCCATTCCACGAGTGTGCGCAATTTTAAAGCATGTTAGATATCTACAGTGCTGTGAAAAGTAATTGCCCCCTCCCATGCTGAATCCTGAATGAACTGTGATTAACCACAATTTTTTGGAAAGCTGAGTTAAATTTCACACCCAGGCCTGATTACTGCCAGACCTGTTGAATAAAGAAATCACATAAATAGAAGCTGCCTGACAAAGTGAAGCACACTAACAGATCACAAAAAGCCACACATCATGTCAGTGTCTAAAAAAATTCCAGAACAGAGTAGAAACGAAGTAATGTACAGTGCTTGCAAAAGTATTAACCCCCTTGGCATTTTTCATGTTTTGTTGCCTCACAACCTGGAATTACCATGGATTGTTTGAGGATTTGCATCATTTAATTTACAGAACATGCCCACGACTTTGAAGATGTTTTTTTTATTGTGAAGCAAACAACAAACAGGATAAAATAACAGAAAAAGTCAATGTGCATAACTATTCACCCCCCTACAGTCAATACTTTGTAGAGCCACCTTTTGCAGCTATCACAGCTCCAAGTCACTTTGGATAAGTCTCTATGAGCTTGTCACATCTTACCACTGGGATTTTTGCCCATTCCTCCTTGCAAAACTGCTCCAGCTCCTTCAAGTTGGATGGTTTGCGCTTGTGGACAGCAATCTCTAAGTCTGACCACAGATTTTCTATTGGATTGAGGTCTGGGCTTTGACTAGGCCATTCCAACACATTTACATGTTTCCCCTTAAACCACTCAAGTGTTGCTTTAGCAGTGTGTTTGGGGTCATTGTCCTGCTGGAAGGTGAACCTCCATCCTAGCCTCAAATCACACACAGAGTGGTACAGGTTTTGCTCAAGAATATCCCTGTATTTAGCACCATCCATCTTTCCCTCAACCCTGACCAGTTTCCCAGTCCTGACTGCTGAAAAACATCCCCACAGCATGATGCTGCCACCACCATGTTTCACAGTGCGGATGGTGTTCTTTGGGTGATGTGATGTGTTGGGTTTGTGCCAGACATAGCGTTTTCTTTGATGGCCAAAAAGTTCAATTTCAGTCTCATCAGACCAGAGCACCTTCCTCCATACATTTTGGGAGTCTCCCATGTGCCTTTTCGCAAACTCAAAACGTGCCATTTTGTTTTTTGCTGAAAGTAATGTCTTTCTTCTGGCCACTCTGCCATAAAGCCCAACTCTATGGAGCGTACGGCTTATTGTCGTCCTATGTACAGATACTCCAGTCTCTGCTGTGGAACTCTGCAGCTCCTCCAGGGTTACCTTAGGTCTCTGTGCTGCCTCTCTGATTAATGCCCTCCTATCCCGGTCTGTGAGTTTTGGTGTGCGGCCGTCTCTTGGCAGGTTTGCTGTTGTGCCATGTTCTTTCCATTTGGTTATGATAGATTTGATGGTGCTCCTAGGGATCATCAAAGATTTGGATATTTTTTTTTATAACCTAACCCTGACTTGTACTTCTCAACAACATTGTCCCTTACTTGTTTGGAGAGTTCCTTGGTCTTCATGGCAGTGTTTGGTTAGTGGTGCCTCTTGCTTAGGTGTTGCAGCCTCTGGGGCCTTTCAAAAAGGTGTGTCTATGTAATGACAGATCATGTGACACTTGGATTGCACACAAGTGGACATCATTTCACTAATTATGTGACTTCTGAAGGTAATTGGTTGCACCAGAGCTTTTTATGGGCTCCATAACAAAGGGGGTGAATACATATGCACATGCCAATTATCAGTTTTATATTTCTGTATTTATGTATATATTGTTCTAATCTTACTTCTTAGACTATTGTGTTCTGATCCATCACATATAATTCAGATAAAAAAAAAACATTGAACTAAAGGCTGTAATGTAACAAAATAGGTAAAAAGCCAAGGGGGTGAATACTTTTGCAAGGCACTGTACATGTATTGGTCTAGGAAGGGTTTCAAAGCCATTTCTAAGTCTTTCGTTACATCTGGCGTAAAACGAATACAGCATTTCATAACAAGAACATCATACCAACAGTCAGACATGGTGATGGTAGCACGATGGTCTGGGGCTGCTTTGTAGCTTCAGGACATGGACAACCTACCATAATTGATGGAACCATGAATTCTGAGCTCTACCAAAAAATCCTGAAGGAAAATGTCCGGCCATCAGTTTGTGACCTCAAGCTCAAGTGCACTTGGGTTATGCAACAGGACAATGATTCGAAACACAACAGCAAGTTAGGGTTGCCACCTGTCCGGGATTCACCCGGACAGTACGGGTTTTGAAACATGTGTCCGGGTCTCTGGCCGCCTGAGACCCGGACACATTATTCAGACCCGTCTGTGGCTCCCTGTGCAGAGTGCCTTGCCTACACAGGCAGCCCTCTAATTAACTTCTCTGGCGAATCATAGTAATGGAATACCCGCAGCTTGTGCAGGGTATCTTTGCTGCCCGTGAGCTCCACTTTTTATGACAGGGCAGAGCCGACATCTCTCCCCGCTGTCCTCAGCTGCAGGACACAGACACAGTGCAGAGAGAGTGCTGTGAAGTGAACCCGCCCCTCCTCCTCCTGCTGTGTTGTTTTCCTGTGTACACAGAGGAGGAGGAGGGGAGGAGAAGGCTCACCACGCTGCTGGACTGAGATCATCTATCTGAACTAATCCACAGTGAGTCTTCCAGAGGTGGGGGGCATGGACAAGAGGGTGAGGGGGGAATTAACCCACAGTTCATCTTGAGTAATTTGGGGGGGGGGGGGTATCTTCTTAGGGGCACTTTAGCTACAAGGGGGCTTGGATATGAAATCCAGACCCCTTAGCACATATCCTCTCCCCCCAATATTAAAGAGAAGATGTCTGCCACAGAGCAGGTGGCCCTTGGCACCCCACAAGAAATGTGGAAAATTGCTCCAGGTGCCCATACTAGTGCCCCCCTTCCAAGCAAGTTAGTGGAGCAAAGTGTGGGTTCCAGGTCACAGGGCAGGTTCACACTATGAAAACACAGGAACACACTGTGCATTCTGTGCGATTCATATGTGACCCGGGTGCAATTTCAGCCCAGTTATGTCTGCACTCTCTGACCATCTCCTGTACTATGTCCGCACACTCTCTGATCATCTCCTGTACTATGTCTGCAGTCTCTGATCATCTCCTGTATCATGTCTGCAGTCTCTGATCATCTCCTGTACTATGTCTGCAGTCTCTGATCATATCCTGTATCATGTCTGCAGTCTCTGACCATCTCCTGTACCATGTCCGCACACTCTCTGACCATCTCCTGTATCATGTATGCAGTCTCTGACCATCTCCTGTATCAAGTATGCAGTCTCTGACCATCTCCTGTATCAAGTATGTAGTCTCTGATCATCTCCTGTACTATGTCTGCAGTCTCTGATCATCTCCTGTACTATGTCTGCAGTCTCTGATCATCTCCTGTACTATGTCTGCAGTCTCTGATCATCTCCTGTACTATGTCTGAAGTCTCTGACCATCTCCTGTATCAAGTATGCAGTCTCTGACCATCTCCTGTACCATGTCCACACACTCTCTGACCATCTCCTGTATTATGTCTGCAGTCTCTGACCATCTTTTGTACCACGTCCGCACACACTCTGACCATCTCCTGTATCATGTATGCAGTTTAACATCTCCTGTACTATATCTGCAGTTTCTTACCATCTCCTGTACTATGTCTGCAGTCTCTGACCATCTTTTGTATCATGTCTGCAGTCTCTGACCATCTTTTGTATCATGTCTGTAGCCTCTGATCATCTCTTGTATTATGGCCGCACAGTCTCGTAGTGTAATATAGGATGAAACGAGAGCCACCAAGCTGGAGCCCAGAGAGGACCATCTGACTGAGCCCTGCACGGTGCACCTGAGTGGTGGTCAGTGACAGCGTAGCAAGGCCAGTCTGAGGGGGGATCACTAATGTAGGGGGCAGTCAGTGAATGCAGTAAGGTAAAGGGGCACTGATATAAAGGTTACCCCTTATATCAGTAACCCCCCCACTCCCCACCTTACCTTAGTGCATTCACTCTGTGGCAGGTGCTCTATGGTGACCAGAGTCCCGTGTCCCCCCCCCCCCCCCCCCCCCACATTAGAGTTCCATTTTAAATGCAATTTGGAACTCTGTGGACAATTACATAAACAGGAACTCCGATGTAAAGGAGAATGTAGTGGACTCTGATATAAGGTGATCTCGTCACCAGAGCCCCCCCTCACATCAGAGTTCCCCTATACACATACATACAGTCCTCACCACCCCCCCTCCCCACCATATCTATCTATATCTATCTATCTATATATCTATCTATCTATACACACACACACACCAGGAGACCTCTCCCCACCCCCCAATATTACACTGGGAGGCTTCCCACCAAACATTACACACTACATATATACTATATTGTACTTTACGCACGCCTGCACTATTTGCAATTGTCTACACCCACTGTTCACTGCTGCGCATGCCGCATTACTATCCCCCTGGGGCACACAGAGGTGTCCCGGGTATTTTACAATCTCATAGTGTATGCTACAAAAAAAATGCCAAGTCCCGCTAAAGTGTTCGGGTTTGGCTCGAAGAAAAGGTGGCAACCCTACAGCAAGTCCACCTCTAAATGGTTCAAGCAAAGCAAAATGTGGGTTTTGGAGTGGCCTAGTCAAAGCCCGGATTTAAATCCAATTGAGATGCTGTATCATGACCTTACACAGGCCGTCCATGCTGGATAACCCTCCAATGTGGCTGAATTAAAACAATTCTGCAAAGAAGAGTGGGCCAAAATTCCTCCACAGCCATGTGAAAGAGTCATTGCCAGCTAAGTAATAAAATGTGATAGCACTGCTGGTGAACCAAATATATAAACTAAATCAACATATAAATAACAATAAAGTTCATAAAGTGCACAAAGTTCAATTGTGACATATATATGAAAGATCTTCCTATAAAGGTGCAAAAAAGGAATTTTCTAATCCAATGTGCTTCACTGAGACTCCACACCACTCTATAAAGTGCTCCCGTCACCGAGTGCAATGCACGCTCACCTCCTTGTTAGACCCTACAAGGGGTCAAACACACCTTGCATGCAGTGAAATTCTCCTTTAAGAATGGCTCCACAGCGGTCATCAGCGATTCCTGGTATGCCCTTTGAGTGTCATTGCCAGTTATCGCAAACGCTTGATTGCAGTTGTTGCCGCCAAGGGTGGCACAACCAGTTATTAGGTATAGGGGGCAATTACTTTTTCACATAAAGTCAGGCAGGTTTGGACAGCTTTTTTGCCTTAATAAATGAAACCATCATTTAAAAACTGCATTTTGTATTTACTCGGGTTATCTTTGTGTAATAATACAAAAAAATGTTTGGACGATCTGAGTCATTTAAGTGTGACAAATATGCCAAAAAAAAGAAAAAAACCAGAAAGGGGGCAAATACTTTTTCACAGCATTGTATTTGCTCGGCGTAACATCATCTTTTATATTTTACAAAATAATTGCAGCAAATATTGCGCTTTGTTATGTTTTTTAATTCATGAAAGTGTATTTTTTTCCAAAAAAATTGCGTTTGAAAAACTATTGCAACAATCTCCATTTACTAGGCTCTCTGCTAAAAAAATATATAGTGTTTGGGGGTTATAAGTCCTTTTTCTAGCAAAAAAAAAATATTGGAGCACAATATGATACTTGAACAAAAATTATCTGAATGGTGGAGTTGCCCTTACTGCGCCAATGCCACAATGAAGCCCAATGACAATATGCCAACACCTTTACATGCCTCACTGGGCTTTTTTGTGACTGTTTTTAGCCTGAAAAAATAAAATTAATGTAGGCACCGCATTCAAGAACTGGAAAGCTGAAACATATGACATTTAGATATCCTTTAATGCCAGATGATTAGAATGAGAACCAGACATTCTCCATTTTACATGGAGGTCAAAATATTCCTCTTTATGGTAGTTTCCTTAAAAGTGACCCTGTCACCTCAAGGTCACCTGTAAACAGGTGCATACAGATACTGTGCTATAAAATAAAGTTTACCTTATTTTGCTGCTTATGTATTGTTATACTAGGAGTATGTGTAATATGTTACTGGGAACCCTGCTGTCATTATGTGACTGTTTATGTCACTGTGCTGTGTATAGTAATGTGTTAGTGAGGTAGCGGGCTGCCCAGGGGCTAGGAAAGGGTTAGGTTTGCTAACTCCCGGGTGTTTATGGTTCTCCCCCCCCCTGTGGTGGACTATAAATACAAGGGGGCACAGCCTACTCGCTTGGGAACAGATAGAAAGGATTGAAGCAGAATGTAGCTCCACTCTAAACATTTGGTTTCCCTATTGGGATACCCAGTCAGGGGTGCCGGAAGTCAGAGAATGGACCTTTTTAGGGGAATCGTCCCATCTGAGAGGTATGATTTGGGAAGCCTGAATTAGAATAGAATAGAACTGTCATATTAATCTTGTAATTGCAAGAAATTTAGGTAAACATTCCCAAAGTTACGGGATGCCTGGTCTGAAGTTCCTACCAAACGGGTGCATGTAAGGAGCTGTGTGAAGTTGGCACCCCATGTTTGTAAAACCTGAATAAAAATATACCATTCGTTTGTGCCGCGTTTGTGCTGATTTGTGCCGCAAAAATGAGCGTTTGTGTTACTTCGGTTTCTGAGATATTAAACATTTAATTCAATGCAAGCCCCTTCCACTTTGCACCCCCATGTTGCTGAATTTTAAAAACAAATGCGTCATTCATTTATGCCGTGTTTGTGCTGGTTTGTGCTGCAAAAATAAACGTTTGTGCCGCTTTGGTTGCGGAGATATTGTGCGTTATAGTTGCTGAAACCCCGCTCACTTTGCACCCCATGTTGCTGAATTTTAAAAACAAGCGCGCCATTTGTTTCTGCCGCGTTTGTGCTGGTTTGAGCGGCAAAAATAAACATTTGTGCCGCTTTGGTTTCGGAGATATTGAGTGGTATATGTTGTCAAACCACACTGACTTTACACCTCGTTATTAAATCTTACATACAACTAGATTTATTTGTTCACGGTTTGTGCAGAATTGGGGGATATTGTACATAAGTTTTACTTTACATGCGTAGTTTTGCCACCCCCACAGGGATCCCCTCTTCCGATTCTCTAGCACTGACTGGAAGAACAGACGGAGGAGGAAATCTGGGGAGGAGGCGGGCACAGCTGGCTCTGGCTCTAGTGAGTCAGAGCCAGCTGTCAATCAGGCGGCAGGGAGGATCTCAACAGTATTGTCGGGATCTGTCAGGATATAGTGGGCAATAGCCCGCCACATGCACATGAGTTTTTTTGTCACAGAACATACTATATGTCATCTTGTGAACAAAAAGAGAACTGAGTTCAAAAAAGGTTGGGCCACAGTTCTCTTTTAACAAAAGTTTAAACCAGGTGTTAACCAAGCAAAACAGCACTCCAGCAAATTATCTTATATAAATAACTTCTTTTTTGATTGCTTTTTTTGAAAAACATCTATGTCAGTAAACATTCTTTTCCTGACAGACTCTATGGCAGACTACATGTGGGTTAACCCCGCCTGCTCTCCAATGCTATAGGACCCCTCTCCCATAAATTTGAGCTCACCACTAGAGACTGCGTTCCTTTTTGTCCTCCTCATTGAACCTACAAGTCAATGCACTTACGTTTACGGATGTCCAAAATTGATCGTGGAAGTTGATGCCGGGCAGTTTCAAGATAGCCCAGTGCCCAGCCATGGGCGGGTGTGTGGCTCCAGGCCCCTGTGTCCTGTGGTGGGGGTGGCCTTCGTATGCCCAAGCAGGTCTGAAGATTCTCCAAGGCAGCAGTTTTTATATATAAAAGCTCCCTGTTTGTTTTTCCCTCATGTGCCTTGCTGTCTTCTCTTTCTCTTTGCTTCTATGGCGCCTAGAATGCAAGTGCGTTCCAGGGCTCGGCCCCCTCTATCGGGCAGCGGCTTTGGCTCACTACTGCGCATGTGCGATCCTCGGACGAAGCCAAGGCTTGTTTTCGTGCATGCGCGGTGCGGCAGGGGACCTGGCGGCCGTGCAGGCGCTCTACGGCAGGTCGCCACTGCGCAGGCGCAGTCCAGGCATGGTGGTGACATCATTCCGGCGGGGATGTTTGAATCCCTGAGAGCCCTGTCATTCTAAGGATTACTACAGGCAGCTTGCGTCAGCTCCTCAGGCCCCAGGTTCCCAGATCATGGTCAGCTTTAGCCTGGGGCTATGGTAAAAGAGGGAAGGGGGGCTAAGATGCCTCTTAAAGGGGAAGCTGCACTGCTATTTGTACTCCTTTGTTCCAGGATGTGTGAGTGTTCCTACAAAGCTGCAGGATCACCTCCTATTCGTCTGCCAGGGTGCCATGGACAGATCACCGCCTCTGTGTGGCCAGCCCTCACACTCTAGGTATGTGGAGCATGAGAAGGGGAGGGCCAGGTCCACGTGCAGATGGACTGATTCCATAAACGTCACGTTCTCCCTTCTCCCTTCTCCCTTTTTTAGCCCTTCCAGGTCAGACCATCAGCTTACTGTCCACGATGACAGGGACCTTGCCAGGCCGCAACGCCCACCTTCTTCATCAAGGTCCAGATGTGACTCTCCGTCTAGGACCCAACATCAGACGAGATGTTCCCATTCCTCCTCCCAACAGAGGAGATGTTCCTATTCCTCCTCCCAACAAAGGAGATGTTACCATTCCTCCTCCAAACACCACACCCACCACCATGACAGCCGTTTTGATCACGGATCCTGCTGGGGTTGTGGGACCCGGGTCCCGGAAGTCAAGTCCTTATGTGACCCTTGTTATGCCAAGGTGGTCGGGAAAAAGATGCTGAAAGCCGGCAAATGGAGACGCTGGTCAAACGGATGGTGCAACAATCCCACAAAGAGTGGGGTACATCTTACACATGGATCCAGTCCACCACATTATCTGGCTCCCTGGCTGACGAGGCCCAGGAGCCCATTCCAGCCTTATGATTCCTCCCCTGATTCCTCGCACAGCGAGATGGAGGGAGATGAGTTTGTCAGAGGCTTTGACTTCACCCTCGTTTCTCCAATTAAATCAAAGAGGCCCTTAAGTGGGAAGACTCTTTTACTCCCCTGGCTAAACAGAAGAAATTCTTTAAGCATCTGGAGAAAGAACATTCCAATTTTCCACTCCTTTCTGAATTAAAGGATATTATTGAAGAGGAATGGAGCAAGGTAGATAAGAAGACCTCTATGTCAAGTAGGACCTCCAGGTTATACCCCTTCAAGGCTGAGGAAGTGAAATATCTGGAAAATGCTGCCCTCGTAGACGCAGCTCTGATGCGACTAGCTAAACGCGTCGCTCTTCCTCTGGAAGATGCGGTATCCTTCAAAGATGAGCTTGAGAGAAGAATAGATCAAGATCTTAAAAGAATTTACGGGTCAGCCGGGATGCCTTGCAAACCCGCCTTGGCCCTTGCGGTCTGGATGGAGAATGCAGACTCCATGAATAGGAGGAGTCTCAGAAGAACTGGCCAGGGGCTCGGTAATCCAGGAGCTGAAGCTGGCGGTAGCCTTCCTGGGGGAGGCTTCAATCGACCTTACCCGCCTGTTGGCCCGGACTATGCTGTCTTCGGTCACGACCAAGCGGGCCCTGTGGTTGCGCCCCTGGCTCGCTGACCTAGCATCCAAGCAGGCCTGGTGTAGGATCCCTTTGAAGGGTCCTCGCTGTTTGGTGACAAGCTGAATAGCACCATAGCCCGGGCCACAAGTGGAAGGTCGGGCTTCCTGCCTCAGGTTAGGCATCTGTTCAATCAGAAAAGGCCTAGCACAGAAGACATTAGTACTGAGCGTTCAAGGGAGCACGCTCTTACAGGCCCGACCAAGATATCAGAAGGAATTGGAGCAGAAGACAGGCATCCTTCCAGAAGCCCGCTAAGAGCCAGGCGTCCAGTGGACGAAAGCCTGCCCAGGCGGGTCGGGTGGGGGCGCGTCTGCTTCTCTTCCAGCACGTCTGGGAAAAAGCAATCTGGAACCAGTCCAGTGCCTGATATACTGTCCTTAGTTCCACACGGTAGAAAGTTCCATCTCTCTCGCCGTGGAAAATATTTCAGTCATTCAAGGAAGAATTTTATGAGCTCCAAGCTCTTCACACCTAAAAGCCTCGCAATGCTTAAAGGTTATCGGCACAATGGTCTCTACGACCCCCATGGTCAAGTGGTCTCTGGGGAGATTACGCCCTTTTCATATAGGATTTCTTCAACAATGGAATTCGGGGGACAACAATCAGTCCATTCACATAACTTCAGTGATGAGGAACAGCCTCTTCTGGTGGCTCCAGCACAGAAATCTGCTCACCTGCCACTCCATCGCCCCCGTCTCGTGGGTCACGGTCTTGAACGATGCCAGTGGTGCTGGTTCGGGAGCCCTTTGCGGGTCAGAACTTGCCCAAGGCAAGTGGGGTGCCCATCTTTACAACCCAGGCTTGAATGTCCTTTTGTTAGGGGCAGCCTGGTTGGCCCTCCAATCTTTCACTCATCTCCTGAAGGGGAAGTCAGTTTTACTGAAGATGGACGACACCGCAGCGGTCTCATATGTAAAGATACAGGGGGGCACTCGGAGCTCTACTTTGCTCCAAGAAGTCGAGCCCATCATGTCCTGGGCTCAGAAAAATCTGGCCAATATTTCAGCAGTCTTCATCCCTGGAGTCTAGAATGTCCAAGCGGATTTCCTGTCGCGCATTCAGCTGGACAACAACGAGTGGTCACTGCATGCGCAGACGTTCGAGTGGATCCTGTCCTTGGGAGTCAGTCCTGAAGTAGATTTATTTGCATCCCCCTGCAACTTCAAAATCAAGAAGTATTACACTCGGGGACATTGCAGCCAGGCCTTTGGAATAGATGCCCTGACAGATCAGTGGAAGCTCCAACAGGGCGTACACCTTTTCTCCATTCCCGATCATCCTCAGATTCTTACGGAGGCTTCAAGAGGAGGCAGTCGAGGTGGTGATGATAGCACCTTACTGGCTGAACAGGCCATGGTTTCCCCTCCTGACCCAGCTCAGCTTCCAGGACCCGCTACCTCTTCCTCTCAGGATGGACCTTCTTTCTCAGGGAGGCAGTCCTGCACCCTTGTACGGCAATACTGAGACTGATGGTCTGGTTCTTCAGAGGGAAAGGCTGGAGTCTCTCGGATGTGCTTCAGTAGTAATTTCCACCCTCATGGGCTCGAGAAGGGCAAGCACGAATAAAGTCTATGAGAGAATTTGGGCCAAGTTTCTCTTTTAGATGCCCCGACTTCCTCTTTGCTCTACACTCCGGCAACAACAAGGGGAAATGGGCTTCATCCAGAATGATTGCGACCTGGATCGTCCGGTCTATCTAGCAGGATTATAGGGCTAAGGGCCTGGCTCCTCCAGAGGTGGTGACAGCACACTCTACCAGGGGTATGGTGGCTTAGTGGGCAGCAGCCAGGCATATTGCTCCTGATGTCATCTACAAGGCGGCCTCATGGGCCTCCATTAATACCTTTATGTCACACATTGCAACCTGCTTCTCTATCCTCTTCGATCTTTGGTTTAAGAACCCAGTCAGTTGACGGGGAGAATTAAACTTTTTTTATCAGCATACCCACCCGTGTGGTTTGGCAAGTTATTTCCCACACGTAGTCTGCCATGAAGTCTGTCAGGAAAACGGAAAATTTATTGTCAAATACTTACCGTAATTTTCCTTTCCTGATGGACTCCGTGGCAGACAGAGTTCCCACCCTTTGGTCATGAGTTGGCTTATTACGGAACACAGTCTCTAGTGGTGAGCTCAAATTTATGGGAGAGGGGTCCTATAGCATTGGAGAGCAGGCGGGGTTAACCCACATGTAGTCTGCTATAGAGTCTGTCAGGAAAAGAATGTTTACTGACATAGATGTTTTTCAAAAAAAGCAATTAAAAAAAGAAGTGACTTATATAAGATAATTTGCTGGAGTGCTGTTTTGCTTGGTTAACACCTGGTTTAAACTTTTGTTAAAAGAGAACTATGGCCCAACCTTTTTTGGCCTTAGTTTTTTTTTGTTCACAAGATGACATATAGTATGTTCTCCTTTGACAAAAAAAACTCATGTGCATGTGGCGGGCTATTGCCCATTATATCCTGACAGCGCAGAGCCACGCTGCAGGCGGGACAGATCCCGACAATACTGTCGAGATCCTCCCTGCCGCCTGATTGAAAGCTGGCTCTAGCTCAATAGAGCCAGAGCCAGCTGTGCCCGCCTTCTCCCCGGATTTTCTCCTCCGTCTGTTCTTCCAGTCAGCGCTAGAGAATCAGAAGGGGGGTGGCAAAACTACGCATGTGAAGTAAAACATCATGTACAATATCCCCCAATTCTGCACAAACCACGAACAAATAAATCTAGTTGTATGTAAGATTTAATAACGAGGTGTAAAGTCAGTGTGGTTTGACAACATATACCACTCAATATCTCTGAAACCAAATCGGCACAAACGTTAATTTTTGCGGCACAAACCAGCACAAACGCAGCACAAACGAATGGTGCGTTTGTTTTTAAAATTCAGCAACATGGGTTGCAAAGTGGGCGGGGTTTCAGCAAATATAACGCACAATATCTCCAAAACCAAAGCAGCACAAGCGGTTATTTTTGCGGCACAAACCAGCACAAATGCGGCACAAACAAATGGCACATTTGTTTTTAAAATTCAGCAACATGAGGTGCAAAGTGGGCGGGGTTTCAGCAACTTTAACGCACAATATCTCTGAAACCAAAGCGGCACAAACGTTTATTTTTGCAGCACAAACGCGGCACAAGCGAATGGCGAGCGTGTTTTTAAAATTCAGCAATATGGGGTGCAAAGTGGGCGGGGCTTGCATTAAATTGAATGTTTAATATCTCAGAAACCGAACCGGCACAAACGCTCATTTTTGTGGCAAAAATCAGCAGAAACGCGGCACAAATGAATGGTATATTTTTATTCAGGTTTTACAAACATGGGGTGCCAACTTCACACAGCACATGTAAGGTGTACAAAAGAACAGGGCTTACATCAGGGGATGAGCACTACCAAGGGTTAACAAATGGTGAATGCCACAAAATGAGAGACCATCATGTTGTTGCCATGAATAACTAGTGTGCTAAAGCTGCCAGCGGGCGAGTGTACATTGTGACTTTGCAGGGATGAAGGAGTTCTCCTCTAGCGAGGGGGTTTCTAGGCACAATCCCACCTTCCTAGTGGCTGGTGCCCTGTTGTCAGGATTAACATCTCAGCATGGAGCCCCTATGTGACGAGTCTGTATGTCATAGGGAAGAATAGGAAGGAGGATCTTCATAAATACAGAGCCTTGATGCTAATGAAATGTCTTGAGTATGTCACTGGGAGTGAGGTGGCTGGGGAGCGGGATTCAGGCTCTATGGCAGGAAGTGTAACATTGCTGCCAAGTGAATGGAACACAGAGAGTTAATTGTGCCACAACATTGTACTCGCTTCTAAGTTGGAGTGCCACCTTAAAGCAAAGTTCCACCCAAATGTGGAAGTCCCGCTTTAAGGACTCCTGACCCCCTGACATGCTGCATTTGGCATGTCATTTTTTTGGGGGGGGCAAGTACCTAGTTTTGACACGTACCCAACTCCCACTTCCGCTCAGCCACCTAGGTGACTCCTCCTCTCCCCCTCCCTCCCATCTTCTGGGGCATGTCACAGGTCCCAGAAGATTTCCCAGCCATTCAAGACAAGCAGCACGACTCGCACATAGCCTCTAATAGGCTTCAAAATAGGGTGGGCTCGGGACGCAGAAGAGCATGCGTCCTGAGCCCACCCAGGTTTGTTGCAACAGCGAATGAATATTGAGGGCAGACAGTACAGTTACAATACAATTCAATACAGGAGGGATCAGAGGACCCTGCTCCTTAGAGCTTACAATCTGGATAATCCATACTTTCTGGCAGCCCATGTCAATCTGCACTTCTGGAGTGCAGCATCATGGCGGACTTTGAAGACACGGCCACTGGAGAGTTAAATATGGATTTAGAGGTTGGGCTTTGTTTACAGGTGTTCCTATGAGGACAGGGTCACTTTAGTAAAAAATAGTTGCAAAGTCTGAACTTGGAAAGAGTTGGTGGCAGCTTTTTATACATTCTGCTCTTTTATAAAAATGCTAAAAAATTGGACTGTGCCAGTTTTTATGCTAATTAATATAAATCTTTGGTCTTTGTGCTATTTTAATAAAAAATGCTACCATGCTGAACATTGGATTGTGTCAGTTTATCAATTACAATTAATAATACATTATTGGAAGCCAGGTTGCTGAGATGATCCATGCGGTCAAGCAATGACCACATATACATAACATATCATGGTGAAGAGGCGCTCAGTCTCATCCACATGGGCATCATAATGATGAGATGTAAGGTGGTCACACTGTGCTACACCTAAATAATCACACAGGAACAGACGACATTGCAAATAGGGAAAGGGGGAGGGGGGTTCCTATGGGTGGAGCTTCAAAGGGAAGAGACAATGGGAAATTAATAATGGGGGTATGCTACAGGCCTCCTAACCTGAAGGATGGGGAGAAGCTGGACAACAGGACAACTTCATGTCCCAATTGGTGGATTCCCCAACTAGAAAAAATACTTTGCTAGATCTATTAATTACAGATAACTCAGATCCGGTTGCAGAAGTGAAGAAGATATCTGACAACTTGGGAACCAGTGATAACAGGATAATTACATATAAAAACAAATCAAACAAGGCAACGCTACATATAAATTGACACTTATCAACCTATCAGTAATAAAAAGCAGCTGCAAATAGCAGTAGTTCAAATAAAAATAGGTAATTAGTCCAGAAATCAATATTAATTGAAAATCCATTCAGGTTATAGATCCCATTTAGCACATTCTCCACGGCGATCTACCACCAACACCTCCACTTGTGAGACTATGGGGGGATAGACCACCCCTGTTGAAAAAACTCCTACCAGACTAAACTGGGAAATAAGCATCAATAAGCAATGACATCATCTGAGACACCCTTAGATGATTACGTGGATGACGAAACGCGTCAGTTTGGGCCAAGCGACTGCCAATAGTGACGTCAGTACGCAGATCCGGACAAGCGCTTGCAAGTGAGCAGTATAGAGCAAGGTAGGGGATGCTGCCTGGTAGCCTATCCCGTCTGGACGCATATGGATGTCAATAGGATATATTGCCTGCTGTGATTTTAAACATTGTAAGTGCATTTCTTAAAAGGGGGCTCGGTTTGTTTGAAATTAAATTATTTTTTAAACGGAATCACGCTATGGAGATTATTTCTTTTGCCTCGGCATGAGTGCATCAGTGTGAGATCCAACCCCTGTGCTGCAGAGTGAGAGTGACGAGACATCCATCCAAAGGTGACACCTGAGATTGCTGATTGATGCTGTTTTCCCAGTTTAGTCTGGTAAGAGTTTTTTCAACAGGGGTGGTCTATCCCCCCCGTAATCTCACAAGTGGAGGTGTTGGTGGTAGATCGCCATGGAGAATGTGCTAATTGAGATCTATAACCTGAATGGATTTTCACTTAAAATTGATTTCTGGACTAATCACCTTTTTTTCGGGACATACTAAAACATTTAATGTGAAAATGGCTTAATGTAGCTTAACGTGTAATAAAGTGCCTAAACCTCAATCAATTTCCCTGAAACTTTGCACAGCCTAAGTTTTTACATTTCCAAACCTATCAAAGACATTTCATGCGATTCGGTGTTCCACAAGGCAAACTAGGAACATTAAGCTTGTTTTTTGGAGAGCTTAATGTGGCTTAACGTACAAAAAAGACCTTAAATGTTAACCAATTCCCCCCAAACTTCACACAATAGAAGATTCTATCCATGCTAACATATTCTGAAAATTTCAGCTAATTTAGTAAATCACACCAAAAGTTACTCACATTAAGCTATATTTTACAATGCTAAAACATTTAATGTAAAGAGCTTAACGTACCATAATGTGCCTTAACCTCAATCAATTGTCTTGAAACTTTGCACAGCCTAAGTTCTCAACTTCCCAAACCTATCTAAGAATTTTCATGCGATTCGGTGTACCACAAGGCAAACTATGGACATTAAGCTTGTTTTTTTGAGAACTTAATGTGGCTTAACGTACAAAAAAGACCTTAAGTGTTAACTAATTTCCCCCAAACTTCACACAATAAAAGACTCTAGCCATGCCAACATATTCTGAACATTTCAGCTCATTTGGTTAATCACACCAAAAGTTATTCACATTAAGCTATATTTTACAATGCTAAAACATTTAATGTGAAAATGGCTTAATGTAGCTTAATGTGTAATAAAGTGCCTAAAACTCAATCAATTGCCCTGAAATTTTGCACAGCCTACGATCTCAACTTCCCAAACCTATCCAAGAAGTTTCATGCAATTCGGTGTACCACAAGGCAAACTATGGACATTAAGCTTGTTTTTTTGAGAGCTTAATGTGGCTTAACGTACAAAAAAGACCTAAAGTGTTAACTAATTTCCCCCAAACTTTACACAATAAAAGACTCTAGCCATGCCAACATATTCTGAAAATTTCAGCTCATTTGGTTAATCACACCAAAAGTTATTCACATTAACCACTTCCCGCCCGGCCCATAGCAAATGAAGGCCGGGCGGTGGTTCAGTTATCCTGACTGGGTGTCATATGACGTCCAGTAGGATAACATGCCGCCGCGCGCCCACGGGGGCACGCATCGCGGCGATCGGTGGAGCGGTGTGTCAGCCTGAAACACTGCTCCACCAATCTCGGTAAAGAGCCTCCGGCGGAGGCTCTTTACCACGCGATCAGCCGTGTTCAATCACGGCTGATCACGATGTCAATAGGAAGAGCCGGTGATCGGCTTTTGCTCACTCGCGTCTGACAGATGCGAGTAGAGGAGAGCCGTTCGGCGGCTCTCCTGACAGGGGGGGTCTGTGCTGATTGTTTATCAGCACAGCCCCCCCTCAGATCACCACACTGGACCACCAGGGATCGCCACTAGGACCACCAGGGAAGGGGCAACATGTGGATGGCCAGGTATGTACCCCATGGCCATCCACATGTGCCCAATCTGTGCCAATCAGTGCCCACAAATGGGCACTGATTGGCACCATTATGTTTCAGCTCTGCCCAGCAATGCCACCAATCAGTGTAATCAGTGCCACCAATCAGTGTCATCAGTGCCACCTGTCAGTGCCCATCGGTGCCACCTGTCAGTGCCCATCTGTGCCCATCAGTGCCCACCTATCAGTGCCCATCAGTGCCACCCATAAGTACCCATCTGTGCCACCCATAAGTACCAATCAATGCCACCTACGAGTGCCCATCAGTGCTGCCTATGAGTGCCCATCGGTGCCACCTATGAGTGCCCATCAGTGCCGCATACCAGTGCCACCTATCAGTGGCCATCAGTGCCACCTATCAGTGCCCATAAGTGCCGCCTATCAGTGCCCATCATCAGTGCCCGTCAGTGCCACCTCATTGGTGCCACCTTATCGGTGCCCATCAGTGCCGCCGTATCAGTGCCCGTCAGTGCAGCCATATCAGTGCCCATCATTAAAGAAGAAAATGTACTTATTTACAAAAAAATTTAACAGAAACAAAGAAAAACTTGTTTTTTTTCAAAATTTTCGGTCTTTTTTTATTTGTTGTGCAAAAAATAAAAAACACAGAGGTGATCAAATACCACCAAAAGAAAGCTCTATTTGTGGGAACAAAATGATTAAAAAATTGTTTGAGTACAGTGTAGCATGACCGCGCAATTGTCATTCAAATTGCAACAGCGCTGAAAGCTGAAAATTGGCCTGGGCGGGAAAGTGTCTAAGTGCCTGGTATTGAAATGGTTAAGCTATATTTTACAATGCTAAAACATTTAATGTAAAGAGCTTAACCTACCATAATGTCCCTTAACCTCAATCAATTGTCTTTAAACTTTGCACAGCCTACGTTGTCAACTTCCCAAACCTATTTAAGAATTCCATTTGGTAAATCACCCCAAAAGTTATTCACATTTAACCATTTTTTTACAATCCTTAACCAGTTGCAGACTTTGGGCACACGAGATACACCCAAAAACATGTCATCAGTGTACATAGATCATGTCTAGTACATTAAAGCAAAAAGAAAGGAGGGAGAGGGGTCTCAGCTCCTCCTTAATAGCGTCCGGAGTTCTCTGGTGGGTAATAATTGGCCATAGATCAGCATTACCCTATTGAGATTCGACCGGTCCCACCGTCTATTTGGGGTGTATCCAATCATAAAATGAATATTGGGAACCCCCAAATGTGGTTATCCTCTGAATTGAACATATACTCATAGAAACAAATTTGTGAAAATCACACAGCAATTCTTCAGAGAGGACAAACCGGTGGTGAAGCTATTAATCATTTATTGATTATCCATGTTGAAAAATATCCAGAAAAATAGTAACGAACATTTACACAAAGTACAGTACAAAAAAGTGTATCTCTATTCCCAATACCTATTAAAAAGACCTAGTGTCTCAATAGGACCTCGGTGGCCACCGTTTTCCAAATCCACCTAACATATCCCTCACCCTCACACACACACATGCAGATCTCAATCGATCGACTGATCGAAAGAGATTGCTGGTATGGATATCCTAGAACACAGAAAAAATGCCAGTATTTATAGCTGAGTAGACCTCATAAATGATATACACGTGTTCATGATTGTTTGTCTTCAAAATAGATGAAAGAAAAGTTTGTAAATAATGCTAGTGTTGTGTGAAAGTTCCTTGTTAGTCCCGTTACACTAGCTTGTTGCAAAGAAAACTTCCATACTAAAATATGTGCACATGATAATTGAAGATCACAGGTATTGACACAAGGTATCAGTTGAATGTAGCACAAATATTGTACTTGTTGGATATAACTGACTTATTTAGCAGCAATAGAAGGACATCATACGGCTCACCGTATCCTGTGGTTGAGGGATATTTACAGCCTCCGGCATCTAGACGGGATCATCGTGATCCATTGCTTACCGTCACAGCCGCTGTAGGGGATCCGTATATGGTGGATACAGCGATCAACTGTTTCAGGAAATCTTGTCCTCAGTGATGCTGCATAGATATCGTCCGTGTAAGTAGCTGCAGTGGTCAGTCTCTGGTCTTAGCTGTCGGACTGAAGGAATTTAGAGGGGGGGAAGAGCTGGACAAACAGATGGCCATCCCGGGGTCCTCCTCACGGATACCATATAGACCTGATGCTTACATGTTTCGCTTTGTAGCAAGCTTCTTCAGAGCATGTGCAGTGGTATGTCCTCCTTGTTTAAATCTTCAGTCTAATCAATTCTCAATCAGTTTCATCTGGGGGACTTCCCTTAGCGCTATGGTTCACTCATGGTATCATTCATCACCCGTGCACAGACAGACACACATTCAGGAGCGGTCAAACTTTAGCTAAATACGCTAATGACAGAATATAGCCAAGATTTCCTAACATAGAAATAGCATTCAATTAGAGTTAAAAAGCGAATTCAAAAAGTGAACTCTCAATAAAGAATTAGATAGAAGGGTCAGGTTAGATTCTAATGGGTTTAGACTGCTTTGTTCTACAGGAGATTGAGATTTATAAGTAGAAAGGGCACAGTAGGTTTTGATTATAATCAGCATAGTCGGCTACAGTCCTTAAATTAGAAAATGAAAAGATGAAAAATGGACAGGTTCACCAACTCTGATGGTACAAAACAATTTAAAATCCACCATTTTGAAACTGCAGATCAACACGCGTTATATATATGTTAACATGCCCATGTGGATTAATCTACGTGGGTAAAACCAAAAGACAGTTTAAAATCAGAGTTGGTGAACATGTCCAAAGCATACTAAATAAGGATGATGACAGACCATTATCGCTACATTTCTTGGAGAAGCATGGAGGAGACTCGAGTGGCCTCAAATGTAAAGGTATCTACAAATGAAATCTACCCCCATGTAGGGGAGATTTTGATAAGGTACTTTACCAAAAAGAAAAGATGTGGATTTTACCTTAAATTGTATACAGCCGCGAGGCCTAAACAATGAATGCAACCTATCGGTCTATATCTATTGATATATTTTGGTAATGCTACCCATGAGAATGGAGAAGACATCTCACATATTCTGTGATGGCCAGAGAGCTTATATCTCGCTCACTCAACTATGGAATATGAAAGCTGTCTCTATGCAAAAGAAAGGAAGGAAGAAACAAGAGCTACAGTAGATGGAGAGCCCCCCTTATAAATATATTTGTGAGCTTTGATCTCAACAAGGCTTAACTAGATAACATTAAAGTGGTTATAGATAAGATACCCTCACTCAACTATATATGGGGGAATAAACTCCATCTATACTTTCATTTTTTCATCTTTTCATTTTCTAATTTAAGGACTGGAGCCGACTATGCTGATTACCACTAGTTTTAATGTGAATAACTTTTGGTGTGATTTAACAAATGAGCTAAAATGTTCTGAGTATGTTGGCAAGGAGTTAGTCTTCTATTGTATTAAGTTTGGGGGGAATTGGTTAACATTTAAGGGCTTTTTTGTACGTTAAGCCACATTAAGCTCTCCAAAAAACAAGCTTAATGTCCATAGTTTGCCTTGTGGTACACCGAATCACATGAAACTTCTTGGGTAGGTTTGGGAAGTTGAGAACATAGGCTGTGCAAAGTTTCAAGACAATTGATTGAGGTTAAGGCACATTATGGTACGTTAAGCTCTTTACATTAATCGTTTTAGCATTGTAAAATATAGCTTAATGTGAATAACTTTTGGTGTGATTTACTAAATGAGCTGAAATTTTCAGAATATGTTGACATGGATAGAATCTTCTATTGTGTGAAGTTTGGGGGAAATTGGTTAACATTAAAGGTCTTTTTTGTACGTTAAGCTCTCCAAAAAACAAGCTTAATGTCCCTAGTTTAGTTTGTGGAACACCGAATCGCATAAAACTTCTTGGATAGGTTTGGGAAGTTGAGATCTTAGGCTGTGCAAAATTTCAGGGCAATTGATTGAGGTTTAGGCCCTTTATTATACGTTAAGCTACATTAAGCCATTTTCACATTAAATGTTTTAGCATTGTAAAATATAGCTTAATGTGAATAACTTTTGGTGTGATTAACCAAATGTGTTAAAAATTGTCTGAATATGTTGGCATGGCTAGAGTCTTTTATTGTGTGAAGTTTGGGGGAAATTGGTTAACATTTAAGGTTTTTTTTGTACGTTAAGCCACATTAAGTTCTCCAAAAAACAAGCTTAATGTCCATAGTTTGCCTTGTGGTACACCGAATGGCAAGAAACTTCTTGGATAGGTTTGGGAAGTTGAGAACTTAGGCTGTGCAAAGTTTCAAGACAATTGATTGAGGTTAAGGCTCTTTACATTAAACGTTTTAGCATTGTAAAATATAGCTTAATGTGAATAACTTTTGGTGTGATTTACTAAATGAGCTGAATTTTTTAGAATATGTTAGCATGGATACAATCTTCTATTGTGTGAAGTTTGGGGGAAATTGGTTAACATTTAAGGTCTTTTTTGTACGTTAAGCCACATTAAGCTCTCCAAAAAACAAGCTTAATGTCCATAGTTTGCCTTGTGGTACACCGAATCATATGAAACTTCTTGGATAGGTTTGGGAAGTTGAGATCTTAGGCTGTGAAAAATTTCAGGGCAATTGATTGAGGTTTAGGCTCTTTATTACACGTTAACCACTTCAGCCCCGGAGGGATATACCCTCTTCCTGACCAGAGCACTTTTTACAATTTGGCACTGCGTCGCTTTAACTGCCAATTGCGCGGTCATTCAATGCTGTACCCAAAAAAAATTTCCGTCCTTTTCTTCCCACAAATAGAGCTTTCTTTTGATGGTATTTGATCACCTCTGCTGTTTTTATTTTTTGCGCTATAAACAGAAAAAGACCGAAAATTTTGAAAAAAATGATAATTTCTAATTTTTGTTATAAAAAAAAATCCAATAAACTCAATTTTGGTCATACATTTAGGCCATAATGTATTCGGCCACATGTCTTTGATAAAAAAAATGTCAATAAGCGTATATTTATTGGTTTGCCCAAAAGTTATAGCGTCTACAAAGTAGGGTACATTTTCTGGAATTTACACAGCTTTTAGTTTATGGCTGCCTATGTCATTTCTTGAGGTGCTAAAATGGCAGGGCAGTATAAAATCCCCACATGACCCCATTTTGGAAAGTAGACACCCCAAGGAAATTGCTGAGAGGCATGGATCAATGCAAAAAAAAGTTTTAAAAACGTCAGTTTTTTCAGGAGCAGTGATTTTAATAATGCTTAAAGTCAAACAATAAAAGTGTAATATCCCTTTAAATTTCGTACCTGGGGGGTGTCTATAGTATGCCTGTAAAGGGGCGCATGTTTCCTGTGTTTAGAACAGTCTGACAGCAAAATGACATTTTGAAGGAAAAAACTCATTTAAAACTACCCGCGGCTATTGCATTGCCGACGTAGAAGTTCATTGATAAAAACGGCATGGGAATTCCCCAAAGTGGAACCCCAAACCAAAATTTAAAAAAAAAATGACGTGGGAGTCCCCCTAAATTCCATACCAGGCCCTTCAGGTCTGGTATGGATATTAAGGGGAACCCCGGCCAAAATTTTAAAAAAAAAATGACGTGGGGTTCCCCCTAAATTCCATACCAGACCCTTCAGGTCTGGTATGGATTTTAAGGGGAACCCCGCGCCAAAAAAAAAAAAAAAAACAGCGTGGGGTCCCCCCAAAAATCCATATCAGACCCTTATCCGAGCACGCAACCTGGCAGGCCGCAGGAAAAGAGGGGGGATGAGAGTGCGCCCCCCCTCCTGAACCGTACCAGGCCACATGCCCTCAACATTGGGAGGGTGCTTTGGGGTAGCCCCCAAAACACCTTGTCCCCATGTTGATGAGGACAAGGGCCTCATCCCCACAACCCTGGCCGGTGGTTGTGGGGGTCTGCGGGCGGGGGGCTTATCAGAATCTGGAAGCCCCCTTTAACAAGGGGACCCCCAGATCCCGGCCCCCCCCGTGTGAAATGGTAAGGGGGTACTTACCCCTACCATTTCACTAAAAAACTGTCAAAAATGTTAAAAATGACAAGAGACAGTTTTTGACAATTCCTTTATTTAAATACTTCTTCTTTCTTCTATCTTCCTTCATCTTCTGGTTCTTCTGGCTCTTCTGGTTCTTCCTCCAGCGTTCTCGTCCAGCATCTCCTCCGCGGCATCTTCTATCTTCTTCTCCTCGGGCCGCTCCGCACCCATGGCATGGGGGGGAGGCTCCCGCTCTTCTCTTCATCTTCTTCATCTTCTTCATCTTCTTCTCTTCTTCTTTTCATCTCTTCTTCTCTTCTTCTCTTCTTCATTTTCTTCTCCGAGCCGCTCCGCACCCATGCTGGCATGGAGGGAGGCTCCCGATGTGTGACGGCGCTCCTCGTCTGACAGTTCTTAATTAACGGGGGCGGGGCCACCCGGTGACCCCGCCCCCCTCTGACGCACGGGACATGACGGGACTTCCCTGTGGCATTCCCCGTGACGTCACAGGGAAGTCCCGCCAAGTCACTGTGCGTCAGAGGGGGGCGGGGTCACCGGGTGGCCCCGCCCCCCGTTATTTAAGAACTGTCAGACGAGGAGCGCCGTCACACAGTGGGAGCCTCCCTCCATGCCAGCATGGGTGCAGAGCGGCCCGGAGAAGAAAATGAAGAAGAGAAGAAGAGAAGAAAAGAAGAAGAGAAGAGCGGGAGCCTTCCCCCATGCCATGGGTGCGGAGCGGCCCGAGGAGAAGAAGATAGAAGACGCCGCAGAGGAGATGCTGGACGAGAATGCCAGAGGAAGAACCAGAAGAGCCAGAAGAACCAGAAGAACCAGAAGATGAAGGAAGAAAGAAGAAGTATTTAAATAAAGGAATTGTCAAAAACTGTCTCTTGTCATTTTTAACATTTTTGACAGTTTTTTAGTGAAATGGTAGGGGTAAGCACCCCCTTACCATTTCACACAGGGGGGGGCGGGATCTGGGGGTCCCCTTGTTAAAGGGGGCTTCCAGATTCCGATAAGCCCCCCGCCCGCAGACCCCCACAACCACCGGCCAGGGTTGTGGGAATGAGGCCCTTGTCCTCATCAACATGGGGACAAGGTGTTTTGGGGGGCTACCCCAAAGCACCCTCCCAATGTTGAGGGCATGTGGCCTGGTACAGTTCAGGAGGGGGGGGCACTCTCGTCCCCCCCTCTTTTCCTGCGGCCTGCCAGGTTGCGTGCTCGGATAAGGGTCTGGTATGGATTTTTGGGGGGACCCCGCGCCGTTTTTTTTTTTTTTGGCGCGGGGTTCCCCTTAAAATCCATACCAGACCTGAAGGGTCTGGTATGGAATTTAGGGGGAACCCACGTCATTTTTTTTTTTAAATTTTGGCCGGGGTTCCCCTTAATATCCATACCAGACCTGAAGGGCCTGGTATGGAATTTAGGGGGACTCCCACGTCATTTTTTTTTTAAATTTTGGTTTGGGGTTCCACTTTGGGGAATTCCCATGCCGTTTTTATCAATGAACTTCTACGTCGGCAATGCAATAGCCGCGGGTAGTTTTAAATGAGTTTTTTCATTCAAAATGTCATTTTGCTGTCAGACTGTTTTAAACACAGGAAACATGCGCCCCTTTACAGGCATACTATAGACACCCCCCAGGTACAAAATTTAAAGGGATATTACACTTTTATTGTTTTACTTTAAGCATTATTAAAATCACTGCTCCTGAAAAAACAGCCGTTTTTAAAACTTTTTTTTGCATTGATCCATGTCCCCTGGGGCAGGACCTGGGTCCCCAAACACTTTTTATGACAATAACTTGCATATTAGCTTTTAAAATTAGCACTTTTGATTTCTCCCATACACTTTTAAAGGGTGTTCCGCGGCATTCGAATTTGCCGCGAACACCCCAAATTGTTCGCTGTTCGGCGAACTTGCGAACAGCCAATGTTCGAGTCGAACATGAGTTTGACTCGAACTCGAAGCTCATCCCTACTCCTGAGTATGGGTATACCACATGTGTGGGACTTTTTGGGAGCCTAGCCGCGTACGGGGCCCCGAAAACCAATCACTGCCTTCAGGATTTCTAAGGGCGTAAATTTTTGATTTCACTCCTCACTACCTATCACAGTTTTGAAGGCCATAAAATGCCCAGATGGCACAAACCCCCCCAAATGACCCCATTTTGGAAAGTAGACACCCCAAGCTATTTTCTGAGAGGCATGTTGAGTCCATGGAATATTTTATTTTTTGCCACAAGTTGCGGGAAAGTGACAATTTTTTTTTTTGCACAAAGTTGTCACTTAATGATATATTGCTCACACAGGCCATGGGCATATGTGGAATTACACCCCAAAATACATTCTGCTGCTTCTCCTGAGTACGGGGATACCACATGTTTAGGACTTTTTGGGAGCCTAGCCGCGTGCGGGGCCCCGAAAACCAAGCACCGCCTTCAGGATTTCTAAGGGCGTAAATTTTTGATTTCACCCCTCATTACTTATCACAGTTTTGAAGGCCATAAAATGCCAAGATGGCACAAAACCCCCACAAATGACCCAATTTTGGAAAGTAGACACCCCAAGCTATTTGCTGAGAGGTATGTTGAGTCCATGGACTATTTTATATTTTGCCACAAGTTGCAGGAAAATGACAAACTTTTAATTTTTTGCACAAAGTTGTCACTAAATGATATATTGCTCACACAGGCCATGGGCATATGTGGAATTTAGGGATGAGCTTCGTGTTCGAGTCGAACCCATGTTCGACTCGAACATCAGCTGTTCGACCGTCCGTCGAATTGCGAACGATATGGGCCGTTCGCGCCAAATTCGTGTGGCGCGTCACGGCCCATAATTCACTGCGGCATCGCAGTGCATTGCTGGCTGATGATTGGCCAAGCATGCACTATGACCCGCATGCTTGGCCAATCACAGCGCCGTCAGTAGAGAGAGCTGTAATTGGCCAAAGCCAGGGTGGCTTTGGCCAATTATGGCTCAGGGGATTTAGTACACACCCCACACTATATAAGGCTGCCTGCACGGCGGCCCTATGTAGTGTGTGTTCCGGTGTGCTGAGAGATAGAGAGAGAGAGAGACAGTGTCATTTGATTTGAGTTAGATAGATTAGGCAGAACAGTCAGTCAGTTAGCTGCACTTACAGTGTATTGTGTATATATATGCATCCCAGGTGTTGCATATATATATATACACTGTATTCAGTTTAGCTAGATCCGTTCCTGTTATCTTCTATCTAGACTATTTACATTTAGTGCAGTGTGTCCTGCTCACAGTGTTCAGCTAGATCCGTTCCTGCTATTTACATTCAGTGCAGTGCGTCCTGCTCACAGTGTTCAGCTAGATCCGTTCCTGCTATTTACATTCAGTGCAGTGCGTCCTGCTCACAGTGTTCAGCTAGATCCGTTCCTGCTATTTACATTCAGTGCAGTGCGTCCTGCTCACAGTGTTCAGCTAGATCCGTTCCTGCTATTTACATTCAGTGCAGTGCGTCCTGCTCACAGTGTTCAGCTAGATCCGTTCCTGCTATTTACATTCAGTGCAGTGCGTCCTGCTCACAGTGTTCAGCTAGATCCGTTCCTGGTATTTACATTTAGTGCAGTGCGTCCTGCTCACAGTGTTCAGCTAGATCCGTTCCTGCTATTTACATTCAGTGCAGTGCGTCCTGCTCACAGTGTTCAGCTAGATCCGTTCCTGGTATTTACATTTAGTGCAGTGCGTCCTGCTCACAGTGTTCAGCTACATCCGTTCCTGCTATTTACATTCAGTGCAGTGCGTCCTGCTCACAGTGTTCAGCTAGATCCGTTCCTGCTATTTACATTCAGTGCAGTGCGTCCTGCTCACAGTGTTTAGCTACATCCGTTCCTGCTGTTTACATTCAGTGCAGTGCGTCCTGCTCACAGTGTTCAGCTAGATCCGTTCCTGCTATTTACATTCAGTGCAGTGCGTCCTGCTCACAGTGTTCAGCTAGATCCGTTCCTGCTATTTACATTCAGTGCAGTGCGTCCTGCTCACAGTGTTCAGCTAGATCCGTTCCTGCTATTTACATTCAGTGCAGTGCGTCCTGCTCACAGTGTTCAGCTAGATCCGTTCCTGCTATTTACATTCAGTGCAGTGCGTCCTGCTCACAGTGTTCAGCTAGATCCGTTCCTGCTATTTACATTCAGTGCAGTGCGTCCTGCTCACAGTGTTCAGCTAGATCCGTTCCTGCTATTTACATTCAGTGCAGTGCGTCCTGCTCACAGTGTTCAGCTAGATTCGTTCCTGCTATTTACATTCAGTGCAGTGCGTCCTGCTCACAGTGTTCAGCTAGATCCGTTCCTGCTATATACATTTAGTGCAGTACGTCCTGCTCACAGTGTTCAGCTAGATCCGTTCCTGTTATCTTCCTACTGACAGGCAGGCTTGTCTGGTTACAGTATATAAAGCTACCTGAAGAAAATTACAGGTGTTCTTTTTGATCCTATTAGTACCACGGTCAGGCAGCTAGACTATTTACATTTAGTACAGTGTGTCCTGCTCACAGTGTTCAGCTAGATCCGTTCCTGTTATCTTCCTACTGACAGGCAGGCTTGTCTGGTTACAGTATATAAAGCTACCTTAAGAAAATTACAGGTGTTCTTTTTGATCCTATTAGTACCACGGTCAGGCAGCTAGACTATTTACATTTAGTACAGTGTGTCCTGCTCACAGTGTTCAGCTAGATCCGTTCCTGTTATCTTCCTACTGACAGGCAGGCTTGTCTGGTTACAGTATATAAAGCTACCTTAAGAAAATTACAGGTGTTCTTTTTGATCCTATTAGTACCACGGTCAGGCAGCTAGACTATTTACATTTAGTACAGTGTGTCCTGCTCACAGTGTTCAGCTAGATCCGTTCCTGTTATCTTCCTACTGACAGGCAGGCTTGTCTGGTTACAGTATATAAAGCTACCTTAAGAAAATTACAGGTGTTCTTTTTGATCCTATTAGTACCACGGTCAGGCAGCTAGACTATTTACATTCAGTGCAGTGCGTCCTGCTCACAGTGTTCAGCTAGATCCGTTCCTGGTATTTACATTCAGTGCAGTGCGTCCTGCTCACAGTGTTCAGCTAGATCCGTTCCTGGTATTTACATTTAGTGCAGTGCGTCCTGCTCACAGTGTTCAGCTAGATCCGTTCCTGCTATTTACATTCAGTGCAGTGCGTCCTGCTCACAGTGTTCAGCTAGATCCGTTCCTGGTATTTACATTTAGTGCAGTGCGTCCTGCTCACAGTGTTCAGCTAGATCCGTTCCTGCTATTTACATTCAGTGCAGTGCGTCCTGCTCACAGTGTTCAGCTAGATCCGTTCCTGGTATTTACATTTAGTGCAGTGCGTCCTGCTCACAGTGTTCAGCTAGATCCGTTCCTGCTATTTACATTCAGTGCAGTGCGTCCTGCTCACAGTGTTCAGCTAGATCCGTTCCTGCTATTTACATTCAGTGCAGTGCGTCCTGCTCACAGTGTTCAGCTACATCCGTTCCTGCTGTTTACATTCAGTGCAGTGCGTCCTGCTCACAGTGTTCAGCTAGATCCGTTCCTGCTATTTACATTCAGTGCAGTGCGTCCTGCTCACAGTGTTCAGCTAGATCCGTTCCTGCTATTTACATTCAGTGCAGTGCGTCCTGCTCACAGTGTTCAGCTAGATCCGTTCCTGCTATTTACATTTAGTGCAGTGCGTCCTGCTCACAGTGTTCAGCTAGATCCGTTCCTGCTATTTACATTCAGTGCAGTGCGTCCTGCTCACAGTGTTCAGCTAGATCCGTTCCTGCTATATACATTTAGTGCAGTACGTCCTGCTCACAGTGTTCAGCTAGATCCGTTCCTGTTATCTTCCTACTGACAGGCAGGCTTGTCTGGTTACAGTATATAAAGCTACCTGAAGAAAATTACAGGTGTTCTTTTTGATCCTATTAGTACCACGGTCAGGCAGCTAGACTATTTACATTTAGTACAGTGTGTCCTGCTCACAGTGTTCAGCTAGATCCGTTCCTGTTATCTTCCTACTGACAGGCAGGCTTGTCTGGTTACAGTATATAAAGCTACCTTAAGAAAATTACAGGTGTTCTTTTTGATCCTATTAGTACCACGGTCAGGCAGCTAGACTATTTACATTCAGTGCAGTGCGTCCTGCTCACAGTGTTCAGCTAGATCCGTTCCTGGTATTTACATTCAGTGCAGTGCGTCCTGCTCACAGTGTTCAGCTAGATCCGTTCCTGGTATTTACATTTAGTGCAGTGCGTCCTGCTCACAGTGTTCAGCTAGATCCGTTCCTGCTATTTACATTCAGTGCAGTGCGTCCTGCTCACAGTGTTCAGCTAGATCCGTTCCTGGTATTTACATTTAGTGCAGTGCGTCCTGCTCACAGTGTTCAGCTAGATCCGTTCCTGCTATTTACATTCAGTGCAGTGCGTCCTGCTCACAGTGTTCAGCTAGATCCGTTCCTGGTATTTACATTTAGTGCAGTGCGTCCTGCTCACAGTGTTCAGCTAGATCCGTTCCTGCTATTTACATTCAGTGCAGTGCGTCCTGCTCACAGTGTTCAGCTAGATCCGTTCCTGCTATTTACATTCAGTGCAGTGCGTCCTGCTCACAGTGTTCAGCTACATCCGTTCCTGCTGTTTACATTCAGTGCAGTGCGTCCTGCTCACAGTGTTCAGCTAGATCCGTTCCTGCTATTTACATTCAGTGCAGTGCGTCCTGCTCACAGTGTTCAGCTAGATCCGTTCCTGCTATTTACATTCAGTGCAGTGCGTCCTGCTCACAGTGTTCAGCTAGATCCGTTCCTGCTATTTACATTTAGTGCAGTGCGTCCTGCTCACAGTGTTCAGCTAGATCCGTTCCTGCTATTTACATTCAGTGCAGTGCGTCCTGCTCACAGTGTTCAGCTAGATCCGTTCCTGCTATATACATTTAGTGCAGTACGTCCTGCTCACAGTGTTCAGCTAGATCCGTTCTTGTTATCTTCCTACTGACAGGCAGGCTTGTCTGGTTACAGTATATAAAGCTACCTGAAGAAAATTACAGGTGTTCTTTTTGATCCTATTAGTACCACGGTCAGGCAGCTAGACTATTTACATTTAGTACAGTGTGTCCTGCTCACAGTGTTCAGCTAGATCCGTTCCTGTTATCTTCCTACTGACAGGCAGGCTTGTCTGGTTACAGTATATAAAGCTACCTTAAGAAAATTACAGGTGTTCTTTTTGATCCTATTAGTACCACGGTCAGGCAGCTAGACTATTTACATTCAGTGCAGTGCGTCCTGCTCACAGTGTTCAGCTAGATCCGTTCTTGCTATTTACATTCAGTGCAGTGCGTCCTGCTCACAGTGTTCAGCTAGATCCGTTCCTGGTATTTACATTCAGTGCAGTGCGTCCTGCTCACAGTGTTCAGCTAGATCCGTTCCTGCTATATACATTTAGTGCAGTACGTCCTGCTCACAGTGTTCAGCTAGATCCGTTCCTGTTATCTTCCTACTGACAGGCAGGCTTGTCTGGTTACAGTATATAAAGCTACCTGAAGAAAATTACAGGTGTTCTATCCCAGCTTAGTGCAGCTACAGGCCATTAGTATGTCTGGAAGGCCAAGAAGGAGAGGCAGACAGTCACAAGCCAATAAGAGAGGGCAAGCAGGCTCTGTGTCTAGTGCTGGTCGTGGAGACAGTGCATCCTCATCAGCACGTGGCCATGGGACACGCTTGGCCTTTTTTTCGGCAGCTGGCCGTGTTGAGCCGCAACATGCGGAAGACTTGGTCGAGTGGATGACCAAGCCGTCCTCATCCTCCTCATCCTCTCTCACCCATGCCCAGGGTGCTTTGTCTGGCAAAGCAGCGGCCTCTTCCCTCAGCTCAATGTCATCAGTGACTCCTTCCCTAGCTCCACCATGTCCTCATGAGGATTCCCTCGAACTGTTTGACCACAGTGTTGGGTACATGCTCCAGGAGGATGCCCAGCGTTTGGAAGGCTCTGATGATGATACTGAGCTCAATGAAGGCAGTAACATGAGCACGGACAGAGGGGGTGCCCAAGAAGGACAGCAATCTGGCAGTCATGCTCCCCCTGCTGCAGCATACTGCCAGGTTTGCTCCAGTGATGAGGAGGGAGGGGATGATGAGGTCACTGACTCAACGTGGGTGCCTGATAGGAGAGAGGAGGAGGAGGAGGAGGAGGAGGTGGCACATCACCAACTAGGCAGGATGCCCTCCAGGGGCCAGCCTAAGGGCAGCACATTGACTGCATCACACCCCAAAGCTCCACATGTGCAGGGCGCTGCAGTCTCTGCGCGTTATTCAAAAAGTTCTTTGGTGTGGGCCTTTTTTGAGACGAGTGCATCAGATCGCACCGCTGCTATTTGCAACATATGTCTCAAGCGTATCTCGCGTGGCCAAAACATCTCCCGCTTGGGTACCACATGCTTGACCAGACATATGTTGACCTGCCATGCAGTTCGTTGGCAAGCGTATCTAAAAGACCCACACCAAAGAACAAAGACGATCTCTCCTTGCTCCTCATCAGCTGAGATTTCCAACCCCACTAGACCTTCAGTCCTCTCTGCGACCTGCAGTGAGAGGAATGAAGGTGTAGAATTAGGTGTGTCACAGCCAAGTACTTATGGGCAATCTGCTTTTGGTACACCGACGTCAGATTGTACCAGGCAAATTTCCCTGCCCCAGCTGCTGCACCGCCGAAAGAAGTTTGCTCCCAGCCATCCACATGCCCAGCGGTTGAATGCTAGCTTGGCAAAATTGCTAGCACTTCAACTGCTGCCTTTTCAGTTGGTAGACTCTGCCCCCTTCCGTGAGTTTGTGGAATGTGCGGTTCCTCAGTGGCAGGTACCCAAACGCCACTTTTTCTCACGGAAGGCGATTCCGGCTCTCTACCGGCATGTGGAAGGCAATGTCCATGCCTCGCTGGACAGGGCGGTCAGCGGTAAGGTGCATATTACCGCTGACTCATGGTCCAGCAGGCATGGACAGGGACGTTACTTAAGTTTCACGGCGCATTGGGTGACTCTGCTGGCAGCTGGGAAGGATGCAGGACAAGGTGCAGTAGTGTTGGAGGTTGTTCCGCCACCACGCCTCCAAAATGCTGATTGTGACACACCTCTCTCCTCCACCCCCTCCTCTTCTTCTTCCTCCATGGCCTCTTCCTCGGAACCAGCGGTGCTCCGTAGGCGTTCAAGGGGCTACGCAAGTACGCAGGCCAAAAGATGCCATGCGGTGCTTGAGCTGGTGTGCTTGGGGGACAGGAGCCACACTGGGGCAGAGGTTCTGTCAGCTCTGCAGGGGCAGGTTCAGAGGTGGTTGACGCCACGCCAACTTAAGGCAGGAATGGTGGTTTGCGACAATGGCACCAACCTCCTCTCTGCCCTCCGACAGGGACAACTGACCCATGTGCCCTGTTTGGCTCACGTCCTTAACTTGGTGGTGCAGCGGTTCTTGGGCAGGTACCCGGGCTTACAGGATGTCCTGAGGCAGGCCAGGAAAGTCTGTGTGCATTTCCGCCGGTCATATAATGCCAGTGCTCGGCTGACGGACCTCCAAAAGGAGTTTAACCTGCCCAAGAACCGCCTAATCTGTGACATGCCCACCAGGTGGAACTCGACGTTGGCCATGCTGCAGCGGCTGCACACGCAGCAGAGGGCCATCAATGAGTACCTGTGCGACTATGGCACCAGGACAGGGTCAGGGGACCTTGGTTTTTTTTCCCCACGCCAGTGGGCCATGATCAGGGATGCATGCACTGTCCTGTCACCATTCGAGGAGGCCACGAGGATGGTGAGCACTGACAGTGCATGCATCAGTGACACTGTCCCCCTTGTCCACCTGTTGGAGCACACGCTGCGTGGAATAATGGACAGGGCACTTGAGGCAGAACAGAGGCAGGAAGAGGAGGACTTCCTTAGCTCTCAAGGCCCCCTTTATCCAGACAGTGTTCCTGCGTGCCCGCCGATCACACAGGAAGAGGACGAGGAGGAGGAGGAGGAGGAGGAGGAAGATTGTGTCAGTATGGAGGTGGAGCCTGGCACTCAGCATCAGCAGTCTTTAAGGGATCAGTCCCAAGGAACACATGGACTTGTACGTGGCTGGGAGGAGGTGGCTGCGGACGTTGTTGTCCTTAGTGACCCAGAGGACTCCGGACCGAATGCCTCAGCAAACCTACGCTGCATGGCCTCCCTGATCCTGCAAAGCCTGCGTAAGGATCCTCGTATTCGTGGTATCAAGGAGAAGGACCAATACTGGCTGGCAACCCTCCTTGATCCACGTTACAAGGGTAAGGTTGCGGACCTTATCTTGCCATCGCAGAGGGAGCAGAGGATGAAACATCTTCGGGAGGCCTTGCAGAAAGGTCTGTGCAACGCGTTCCCAGAGACTGGGAGGTTACAAACTCCTGTTTCTGGACAACGTGTTGCTGAGGCTTCGGTCAGTCAAAGAAGGAGCGGTGGAGAAGGTGGCCGTCTGACCGATGCGTTCAGACAATTTTTTGGTCCGCAGCCCCAAGGTATGATCGGTTCCAGCAACCATCGCCAGCGTCTGTTTTACATGGTGCAGGAATACCTAGGGGCAAGATCAGACTTGGACACCTTTCCCACCGAAAATCCTCTGGGTTACTGGGTCTTGAGGATGGATCACTGGCCAGAGCTTGCACAGTATGCAATTGAGCTACTGGCCTGTCCTGCATCCAGCGTTCTTTCGGAACGCACATTCAGTGCTGCTGGAGGCGTGGTAACCGATCACAGGGTGCGTCTGTCCACCGACTCGGTCGATCGGCTGACCTTCATAAAAATGAATCAGTCTTGGATCACCACCAGCTACCAAGCACCTGATGCAGATGTAACCGAATATTTTTTTTTGAAATCTCAGATCCCTTCAAAGACTGCCTATGCTGATGCTGAGTGACTATCCCTGAGTAATTATCCTCTTCCTCCTCAATCATCACGCTGATAGCTTGTAAGAACATTTTTGGTTCTGGGCGCCACCACCAGTGCCTAAGGCACAATTTTTCAGCCCCTGTTTAACAGGGGCGTGTAATTACAATTTTTGATGTAATACTTTGCAGCAGGGCTCGTTCCTGCATTCCAACTAGAGTGTCTGTGAGGGGTTGCAGTGTTGTGGCACCAGCACCAGTGCCTAAGACCCAATTTTTCAGCCCCTGTCTAACAGGGGCGTGTAATTACAATTTTTGATGCAATACTTTGCAGCAGGGCTTGTTCCTGCGTTTCAACTAGAGTGTCTGTGAGGGGTTGCAGTGTTGTGGCACCAGCACCAGTGCCTAAGACCCAATTTTTCTGCCCCTGTCTAACAGGGGCGTGTAATTACAATTTTTGATGCAATACTTTGCAGCAGGGCTCGTTCCTGCGTTCCAACTAGAGTGTCTGTGAGGGGTTGCAGTGTTGTGGCACCAGCACCAGTGCCTAAGGCCTAATTTTTCAGCTCCTGTTCAACAGGGGCATGTAATTACAATTCTTGATCTAATATTTCACAGCAGGGCCCTGTGAGGGCTTACAGTGTTTTGGCCACAGCAACACCTAAGGCCCAAATTTCTGCTGAGTATATAGGGCAGGACCCTACTTTCAAACATCTAACTTACAAACGACTCCTACTTGCAAACGGAAGGAGACAACAGGAAGTGAGATGAAATCTACCCCTAAGGAAGGGAAATTCTCTCCTGTAAGAGTTAATATGGGAAAACAATTTCTCCTTTCCACTGATGCTTTCCAATCCTTGTTCCACAAAAAAACCCAAATTTTCCAAAAACATTTTTCATTGGGACAAAAAAGTGAGGTGAAATCTTCTGAAGAGGAGGAAAGACGCAAAACAAATGTCACAGGGGTGATAACCCTTCCCTATGTTTTCCAAAAAGCTTAGAAAAGATTTTTTGGCTGGAGCTAAACACATTAAAAATGTTCAAAATTACAAACAGATTCTACTTAACAACAAACCTACAGTCCCTGTCTTGTTTGCACCGCCTGAATACTGCTGTTCAGAGTATATAGGGACCTTTCCTTATTTTAATTTGGGTGCGGGGTTCCCCTTAATATCCATACAAGACCCAAAGGGCCTGGTAATGGACTGGGGGGTACCCATGCCGTTTGTCTCACTGATTTTCATCCATATTGCCATGACCCGACATGACATTAAACCCGCAAGCAGTTTTAAATGAGATTTTTTCCTTTAAAAATGACATTTGGTGCAGGGACTGTTCTAAACATGGGAAACACGCGTCACTTTACAGGCATACTATAGACACCCCCCAGGTACGATATTTAAAGGAATATTTCACTTTTTTTTTTTTACTTTAAGCATCATTAAAATCACTGCTCCCGAAAAAACGGCCGTTTTTAAAAGTTTTTTTTGCATTGATACATGTCCCCTGGGGTAGGACCCGGGTCCCCAAACCCTTTTTAGGACAATACCATGCAAATTAGCCTTTAAAATGAGCACTTTTGATTTCGAACGTTCGAGTCCCATAGACGTCAATGGGGTTCTAACGTTCGTGCGAACTTGCGGTCCGTTCGCGGGTTCTGGTGCGAACCGAACCGGGGGGTGTTCGGCTCATCCCTAGTGGAATTGCACCCCAAAATACATTCTACTGATTCTCCTGAGTACAGGGATACCACATGTGTGGGACTTTTTGGGAGCCTAGCTGCGTACAGGGCCCTGAAAACCAAGCACCGCCTTAAGGATTTCTAAGGGCGTAAAGTTTTGATTTCACTCCTCACTACCTATCACAGTTTTGAAGGCCATAAAATGCCCAGATGGCACACCCCCCCCAAATGACCCCATTTTGGAAAGTAGACACCCCAAGCTATTTGCTGAGAGGCATGTTGAGTCCATGGAATATTTTATATTTTGGCACAAGTTGCAGGAAAGTGACAATTTTTTATTTATTTATTTATTTTTTTGCACAAAGTTGTCACTAAATGATATATTGCTCAAACATGCCATGGGCATATGTGGAATTACACCCCAAAATACAGTCTGCTGCTTCTCCTGAGTACTGGGATACCACATGTGTGGGAGTTTTTGGGAGCTTAGCTTCATATGGGGCCCCAAAATCCAATCACCGCCTTCAGGATTTCTAAGGGCGTAAATTTTTGATTTCACTCCTCACTACCCATCACAGTTTCGAAGGCCATAAAATGCCAAGATAGCACAAAACCCCCCAAAATTACCCCATTTTGGAAAGTATACACCCCAAGATATTTGCTGAGAGGCATGGTGAGTATTTTGCAGGTCTCATTTGTTTTTGAAAATGAAGAAAGACAAGAAAAAAGTATTTATTTTTTCAATTTTCAAAAGTTTGTGACAAAAAGTGAGGTCTGCAAAATACTCACTATACCTCTCAGCAAATAGCTTGGGGTGTCTATTTTCCAAAATGGGGTCATTTGGGGGGGGGGGGTGCCATCTGGGCATTCCATCGCCTCCGAAACTGTGATAGGCAGTGAAGAGTGAAATCAAAAATTTACGCCCTTAGAAAGCCTGAAGGCGGTGCTTGGTTTTCGGGGTCCCGTACGGCTAGGCTCCCAAAAAGTCTCACACATGTGGTATCCCCATACTCAGGAGAAGCAACAGAATTTATTTTGGGGTGTAATTTCACATATTCCCATGGCATGTTTGAGCAATATATCATTTAGTGACAACTTTGTGCAAAAAAAAAAATAAAATTGTCTTTTTCCCGCAACTTGTGTCACAATATAAAATATTCCATGGACTCGACATGCCTCTCAGCAAATAGCTTGGGGTGTCTACTTTCCAAAATGGGGTCATTTGGGGGGTTTTGAACTGTCCTTGCATTTTATGCACAACATTTAGAAGCTTATGTCACACATCACCCACTCTTCTAACCACTTGAAGACAAAGCCCTTTCTGACACTTTTTGTTTACATGAAATTTTTTTTTTTTTTGCAAGAAAACTACTTTAAACCCCCAAACATTATATATTTTTTTAAAGCAAATGCCCTACAGAATAAAATGGTGGGTATTTCATTTTTTTTTTCACACAGTATTTGCGCAGCGATTTTTCAAACGCATTTTTTTTTTTGGGAAAAAACACTTTTTTAAATTTTAATGCACTAAAACACACTATATTGCCCAAATGTTTGATGAAATAAAAATGATGATCTTAGGCCGAGTACATGGATACCAAACATGACATGCTTTAAAATTGCGCACAAACGTGCAGTGGCGACAAACTAAATACATTTTTAAAAGCTTTTAAAAGCCTTTATAGGTTACCACTTTAGATTTACAGAGGAGGTCCACTGCTAAAATTACTGCCCTCGAGCTGACCTTCGCGGTGATACCTCACATGCATGGTGCAATCGCTGTTTACATTTGACGCAGACCGACGCTTGCGTTCGCCTTTGTGAGAGAGCAGGGGGGGGACAGCGGTGCTTTTTTTTTTTTCTTTTTTTTTCTTTATTATTTTTTTGTTCTTTAATCTTATTTTTAAACTGTTCCTTTCATTTTTTTTTTCAAATCATTTTTATTGTTATCTCAGGGAATGTTAATATCCCCTATGATAGCAATAGGTGGTGACAGGTACTCTTTTTTGAAAAAATTGGGGTCTATTAGACCCTAGATCTCTCCTCTGCCCTCAAAGCATCTGACCACACCAAGATCGGTGTGATAAAATGCTTTCCCAATTTCCCAATGGCGCTATTTACATCCGGCAAAATCTAAGTCATGAAATGCTCGTAACTTCCGGTTTCTTAGGCCATAGAGATGTTTGGAGCCATTCTGGTCTCTGATCAGCTCTATGGTCAGCTGGCTGAATCACCGGCTGCCTCTTCAGGTTCCCTGTTGCGACAGGAGAGCCGGAGAAAAACATGGAAGACGGTGGGGGGGGGGCTATTCCCTACCACTGCTTGTAAAAGCAGTCTAGAGGCTAATTAGCTACTAGGATTGCTTTTACATGAAAGTCGACCGCTGGCTGAAAAGAATGATACCAAGATGATACCTAAACCTGCAGGCATAATTCTGGTATAACCACTCAAAGTCCAGCAACATACCATTACGTTGCTGGTCCTTGTTGGGCATATATTGTAAACTTTTTTTCATGCAGCCTGTGGGCTGAAGGAAAAAAAGATATTGATCGGTGAGTATGCCCACCATTAGAATACCTCCCTTCATCCACCTACTTCTAATGATGGGCATACATGCACCGTTTATATATGCCGAAGCATGGGGGCATCCTCCCACAAAAGGCAGGAGCAAATCGCTCCTCCACCCACTGCTGCCCCCACGCTTCGGCATATATGCTGAAGTATGTAACTGTGGTGGTGAAATCACCTCCGACAGCGCTGGAGTCACGGCTTTATGTATCATGGGAGCAAACGCTGTTGCTGTCAAGATAAATAAATCCGCGCTGCAACTGAATGGCGTACCTGCTAAGCAAATGATGGTTAACAAAAAACAAAGTAACATTACAGTATAACAGTAATACTTACCATACCTGCAAAGCAAATACAAAAAAAACATAGTAAAAAATAAAACATTTAACGCAACCTGTGCCTACCTAAAATATATATATGCCGAAGCATAGGGGCATCCTCCCGCAAAAGGCAGGAGCAAATCGTTCCTCCACCCACTGCTGCCCCCACGCTTCGGCATATATGCTGAAGTATGTAACTGTGGTGATGAAATCACCCCCAGCAGCGCTGGAGTCACGGCTTTATGTATCGTGGGAGCAAACGCTGTTGCTGTCAAGATAAATAAATCCGCGCTGCAAAAAAAATTACATACCTGAAAAGCAAACATGATAAGACGTAACAATAAAACATTGCAGAATAGAATACAGTAAAAAAAGAGCAGAACAATAGAGAGAAAATAGAGAGAGAGAGAACAATAAAACGACAACTATTTTTTTTTTTTTTTGTGTATTTTTTTTTTTTTTACATTTTTTTTTATAACTGTAACTTTTAAAACTGTAACGGTTCCAGGTTTGGGTCTCTCAAAATGCGATGGCATCTTGGGAGACCCTGTGAAAGTGTGTCCTAGTCTGTGCAATGCTTTACCCTACGCTAAAACTCAACTAGTGTATAGTAGCGCTCAAAACCTTCACCAGTGCAAAGACCAGGATTGCCAGGACAGGAGGGACAATAATACTGGGTGTCACGCCTAAATCCGCGCTTTATGCAGACACGACATTTTCTTTGGGGGGCTCGTTGGGTAGGGGTACTCTGGAAGACATAAGGAAAATGCCTCTCATGCAGCTGGCTTACTGCATTTGGTTGGGGATGGTGAGGTGGAGCACCGTCTGGATACAGAAGGGCTCTGACGATCTCTTCCTGGAATTTAAGGAAGGATCCAGTCCGTCCTGAAGCTCTGTATAGCACATGAGCGTTCAGCAAAGCCAATTGAAATAAATAAACAGACACTTTTTTGTACCAGCATCTGGCCTTACGGGCAACTAGGTACGGCGCCAACAACTGGTCGTTGAGGTCCACCCCTCCCATATTTTGGTTATATTCATGGACACAGAGGGGTTTCTCCACAACACCAGTCGCCGTAGTAATTTGGACCGTCATGTTTGCATGAAGGGAGGTAAGAACGAAAACATTCTTATTGTCCCTCCACTTCATAGCGAGCAAGTTGTTACACTTGAAGCAGGCTCTCTCCCCCAGCCTAAGACGGGAATCTAAAAGCCGCTGGGGAAAGCCCCGGCGATTAGGTCGCACGGTGCCACATGCTCCAATTTGATGATCAAAAAGGTGACTAAAAAGTGGCATGCTCGTGTAATAATTGTCCACATATAAATGGTACCCCTTTCTTAATAAGGGTGACACCAAGTCCCACACTATCTTGCCAGCGCTTCCTATGTAGTCAGGGCAGTTTGTCGGCTCTACGTGACTATCTTTGCCCTCGTAAACCATAAAACTACATGTATTGCCTGTGGCCCTGTCACAGAGCTTATACATCTTGACCCCGTATCTGGCACGCTTACTGGGAAGATACTGTTTGAATGACAAATTAATCAGGGACTCATCAATGCAGACAACTTGATGGGGAGTAAACAAGTCTGCAAAACGCTGGTTGAAGTGGTTTACGAGGGGCCGAATTTTGTAGAGCCGATCGTATTCAGGGTCTCCACGAGGACGACAGAGTTCATTGTCGTTGAAGTGCATGAACCGCAAAATCTGCTCGTATCGTGCCCTGGCCATGGAAGCAGAGAACAAGGGCATATGGTGAATTGGGTCAGTGGACCAATATGACCGCAACTCACTCTTTTTATTTATGCCTATGTTGAGGGAAAGGCCCAGAAAGAGCTTAAATTTGGAGACTGTAATTGGTCTCCAATCTCTGGCAAGGGAGGACTGGGGATTAGCGGCGATGTGTTGACCAGCGTATAAATTGCTTTGGTCCACAATAGATCTATAGAGATCTTCGGTGAAAAACAGTGAATAAAAATCCAGTGGCGTAAAATCAACTGTTTCCACCTGAATTCCGGGTTGGCCAGTGAATGGGGGCAGTACAGGTGCTGCAGAAGTGGTGGGTACCCAATTCGGATTGGCGAATGCAGCAGGAAGGGCAATATGGGCACGATGGGCCTGTGTTCGTCTTCTTGGTGGCAGCGGGACACTACTAGTGCTTGCCACCTCACCAGCTTGAACTGCACTTACTGTATGGGACTCGCCACGTCACCACGTGATACTGCAGTGCTGGATGTATGACCAGGGTGTACTAGGCCGCTGGTTCTTGTCAGTTCACCAGAAGGAATAGCGGTGCCAGTACTTCTCTGCTCCATACGAGGGACCTGCGGTTCTTGCACTCCAAGGACAGAAGAAGAAGTTTGGGGTCTGGTACGCCTGACCTTAACAAAAGAGATGATTAATGCGCTACCCAAAAGAAACAAAACAAGCTGCTACAAATCATGTGACAAAAAGGTGAACAAATATTAAATAAATTGTAGCGCTAAAAAACACCTACACAATGTAAATGTAAATAAAAAGTCCCTGTGCATGTGAACATAGTGTCCCAAAGTGACGTATAGTCAAAATAAAGTTAGTCCGCAGTGAATGTGAATAATCCGTATGTCAGTTCTATCTGCTTCTCAACTGTCAGCTCAGATGTCATCAGACTTGGCGAAAAGATGGAATACGCTTACCAGAAATGTTAGATTCTACTGCCATGAGCATAGAATCAATGGAGCTTGGTGCCACCCGGGGCAGAGTTGTAGAGTGTTGGAGGCAGGGTAGAGCCTCTGCAGGGCCAAGATGTCACCTCTTTATCCACAGAAGCAGAGAAAGATGGATTCCAAAAACAAAGTGGTTTCTCAGATCCCCGGAATATGTGGAAAGAAAGAGGAATGCTTTCACATAGTGTAACTCAGGGTATTTTATTACTAAAAAACCACAATACATATAAAAAGTGATCACGAATAAAAGGCAGTGTACAGGGTATGTAAAAGCCTTCCTACGCGTTTCGGTCCAATGACCTTCAACGTTGAAGGTCACTGGACCGAAACGCGTAGGGTGGCTTTTACATACCCTGTACACTGTCTTTTATTCGTGATCACTTTTTATATGTATTGTGGTTTTTTAGTAATAAAATACCCTGAGTTACACTATGTGAAAGCATTCCTCTTTCTTTCCACATATTCCGGGGATCTGAGAAACCACTTTGTTTTTGGAATCCATCTTGCTCTGCTTCTGTGGATAAAGAGGTGACATCTTGGCCCTGCAGAGGCTCTACCCTGCCTCCAACACTCTACAACTCTGCCCCGGGTGGCACCAAGCTCCATTGATTCTATGCTCATGGCAGTAGAATCCAACATTTCTGGTAAGCGTATTCCATCTATTCGCCAAGTCTGATGACATCCGAGCTGACAGTTGAGAAGCAGATAGAACTGACATACGGATTATTCACATTCACTGTGGACCATCTTTATTTTGACTATACGTCACTTTGGGACACTATGTTCACATGCACAGAGACTTTTTATTTACATTTACATTGTGTATGTGTTTTTTAGCGCTACAATTTATTTAATATTTGTACGCCTGACCTTAGCAGGGACCACAACTCCGTCGTCAGAGCTATCTGTCATAGAGCCGCTGTCCTCTACAGGATCGTATTCTGAGCCTGAATCTGACAGATGAGTGACTTCCTCTTCACTATCTGTCATGCTCAGAAACGTGTAGGCCTCTTCACTAGTGTACCTTCGATTTGCCATTTTGGGCTCTAAATTTAGGGGTACACTAGTGAGACTCACAGGCAAAAAAGCTCCTGACTGTCAGCGACTGATTCAAAACGCTACCAAAAGACTGTTAGCGATTGCAGGGATCAGGCCTGACTCTGCGAACGCTGCAGTTATGTGTGCTTAGTGTTTTGTAAGTGTCAGTGATCGATCGATACTGTACTTGGGTGGGCTGGGCTGGGCCGAGGGGCAAAACGCAGGTGCTAGCAGGTATCTGGGTTGATCCCGCTAACACTGCATTTTTTTGGGGGACCCTAAACTGCTGGGGAGTATAGATCTGATCAGATCAGATATTGATCCGTTCAGATACTATAGCACTAAGGGAGGTGTATACTGCGTGTGTGGGTTTTAGCAGTACTGGCGCTAGCCTGACGCTGCCTGGGGCGACGCAGACCTTATCTGACCCTAAAAATGTAACTTATATCACCGCCGGGTGATCAGGGGGTTAAACCTTTATAAGGTAATAAACGGCGGGTGCCCTAAAACTTTAATAAACTATAATAAACTATAATAAACAAACCAACTAACCAGCGTCACCCGTAACAATTATATGGTGATCACTGGTGAAAGGGTTAACTAGGGGGCAATCAGGGGGTTAAAACCTTTAGTAGGTAGTATATAAGGGTGCCTGTCGCTATAAAACACTGACGGCGAACCTATATACTTACCTCCCTAACTAGCGTCACCTGTGTCACTAATACAGCGATCAGAAAAACGATCGCTTAGTGACACTGGCGACGGGGGGTGATCAAGGGGTTAAAACTATATTAGGGGGGGTTAGGGGGGTACCCTAGACCTAAAGGGGGCTAACCCTAACCGCCCTAACACTTATAACTGTCACAAACTGACACCAATGCAATAAAAAAAAAAATTCTTTTGGCGTCAGTGTGACAGGGGGTGCAGGGGGGTGATGGGGGGGGTGACAAGTGTGCCTGCATGTTCTACTGTTAGTGTAGTGTTGGTGCAAACTTACTTGGATGACTTCTCTCCTCGGTGCCGGAACGAAAAGACCGGCTCGAGGAAATATGACATCACTTCCTCCGCTTCTGTTTACATTACAGAAGCCAAGGAAGCCCGTCATTGGCCAGGAGCGATCGCGAGGGGGGAGCCACGAATGAGTGGCCCCCCCCTCACCTTTGATCGCCCCTGACCTGAATCCGACTGCCGCAGGCACCAGGGGGGGTCCGATCCGACCCCCCACCCGCGGGCAGGCAAGGACGTACCTGTAAGTCCTTTTGCCTGCCCGTGCCATTCTGCCAACGTACATCGTCGTGCGGCGGTCGGCAACTGGTAAAGCTACATTAAGCCATTTTCACATTAAATGTTTTAGCATTGTAAAATATAGCTTAATGTAAATAACTTTTGGTGTGATTAACCAAATGAGCTGAAATTTTCAGAATATGTTGACATGGATAGAGTCTTCTATTGTGTGAAGGGAAATTGGGGGAAATTGGTTAACATTTAAGGTCTTTTTTGTACGTTAAGATCTCCAAAAAACAAGCTTAATGTCCCTAGTTTGCCTTGTGGAACACCGAATCGCATTAAACTTTTTTGATAGGTTTGGGAAGTTGAGATCTTAGGCTGTGCAAAGTTTCAGGGCAATTGATTGAGGTTTAGGCACTTTATTACACATTAAGCTACATTAAGCCATTTTCACATTAAATGTTTTAACATTGTAAAATATAGCTTAATGTGAATAACTTTTGTTGTGATTAACCAAATGAGCTGAAATTTACAGAATATGTTGGCATGGCTTGGGTCTTTTATTTTGTGAAGTTTGGGGGAAATTGGTTAACATTTAAGGTCTTTTCTGTACGTTAAGCCACATTAAGCTCTCCAAAAAACAAGCTTAATGTCCATAGTTTGCCTTGTGGTACACCGAATCGCATGAAACTTCTTGGATAGGTTTGGGAAGTTGAGATCTTAGGCTGTGCACAATTTTAGGGCAATTGATTGAGGTTTAGGCACTTTATTACACGTTAAGCTACATTAAGCTATTTTCGCATTAAATGTTTTAGTAAATCCCCAAAAATGCCATTAGTTTTCCTTTTTCAGGCTAAGAATTTTTTCACAAGTATGTAAAATACCTGTTGATCCTGCCAGAAATGTCACTTTCTGTGAGCTGACATGGAAACCTAAAACAATGTTGTCAAGTCTCTGTAAATGACTAATCCCATCATCCCCTATATCACATGTGTCAAACACAAGGCCCAGGAGACAAATCTGTTCCACCAGGCCATTTTAATCTACATGTATGTTTGTTCTGTGTTGATTGGGCAAGAACAAACGTCCTTTAGGCTATTTTCTGTTCTGAATAAATGTTGCTCTGGTATGGACAGTAGAAAAATGCAGCTTTATGGACACTAGAAGGAGCTGAGGAGAATAAGAAATACATAATCTTCATAACAAGAGATATAATGTAACTTTTCTAGAGAACTCTACAGGGAATAATGTAACTATTGGTTACTAATTCCTTTTAGTGTTTTCTAGAATTGTTACATTTCCTCTCTTGTTGCAAAGACATACAGTATCTCACAAAAGTTAGTACACCCCTCACATTTTTGTAAATATTTTATTCCACCTTTTCATGTGACAACACTAAAGAAATGACACTTTGCTACAATGTAAAGTAGTGAGTGTACAGCTTGTATAACAGTGTAAATTTGCTGTCCCCTCAAAACAACTCAACTTACAGCCATTAATGTCTAAACCGCTGGCAACAAAAGTGAGTACACCCCTAAGTGAAAATGTCCAAATTGGGCCCATAGTTTCAATATTTTGTGTGGCCAGGGGTGGACTGACCATTCGGTCAGTCGGTCGCTGTCCGAGGGCCCCGTGGTGGGGGGGGGGCCCGGGCCGACTCAGTCCGTCCGTCCCTGGAGGTGCCCGCAGCATAATATGAAAAACAATACCCCTTCCGAAGCAGTAAAGTGTAGCCTTTAAGTCTAGGTGATGCGGCTATATAAGCAGAGCTGGCCAGAATGGATCATTCATCAGCTCAGAGGCGAGCCGTCAGCCGTTCGGGAATGATTTTAGTGACAGGCGCTCCGGCCACCTCTCCCCCTGGGGAATTCAGCTGAGGGGCGGGGCCATTCGTCACTGCCGCGGGGGACCAGAAGAGAGAAGCTGGAGGCAGCAGAGCGCGCCGCACAGGCTGAGCGAAGTCATCTGGCATCTGGAGAGAAGAATTTCCCTTTCCCAAAGGACCCCACACTGACCTGCCTTGTGTGCAGCAGCAGGTCAGTGTGATAATGACAAAGAGGAGAGCAGTTGCCAGTTAGTGTATAATGTGTGTTGTAAACGAGAGAGCCATGCTGCTGAGTGTTCCACTTCATTCTTGCCCTGTGCTGTGCCTATTTACCAGGTGGCAGGTGCTATTCACTAGTGCACACTGACATCTGGTACATTGAATGCCACTCAGTGCACTCAGTGTATAGATATCAGTGTTATATATAGGGAATAGCACTTAGCCCTGGTTCACATTGGAGCAATTTGCCATGCGATTTGACATGGCAAATCGCATGGCAAATCAGCGGCAATTGCCGGCAATGGCACTACCCGAATCAGTGCGATGCCGCATTTGTGGCGCAGCACTGATTCCCAAAAGTAGTTTTTGTACAACTTTTGGTAACTTCTGGGTGCGATTTCCATAGACATCTGTGCAGCAACCCGCACAGATGTCTCTGAAATCGCTGCCAAACTCGCACTGATATGTGGGTATGAAATTGTGCGAGTTTAGCTGAACTCACACACTTTCATTCCCGCTGTCAGTGTGAACCTGGGCTTAGTGCATTTATTATATATATATATATATATATATATCACTAAAATATGTACACTATAAATGTTCCTTACATTGGTGCTCAGTGAGAAGAATGCTCTTTACATTGGTGATCAGTGAGAAGAATGTCCCTTACATTGGTGGTCAGTGAGAAGAATGTTCCTTACATTGGTGATCAGTGAGAAGAATGTTCCTTACATTGGTGATCAGTGAGAAGAATGTTCCTTACATTGGTGATCAGTGAGAAGAATGTTCCTTACATTGGTGATCAGTGAGAAGAATGTTCCTTACATTGGTGATCAGTGAGAAGAATGTTCCTTACATTGGTGATCAGTGGGAAGAATGCTCCTTACATTGGTGATCAGTGAGAAGAATGCTCCTTACATTGGTGGTCAGTGAGAAGAATGTTCCTTACATTGGAGGTCAGTGAGAAGAATGTTCCTTACATTGGAGGTCAGTGAGAAGAATGTTCCTTACATTGGTGGTCAGTGGGAAGAATGTTCCTTACATTGGTGGTCAGAGGGAAGAATGCTCCTTACATTGGTGGTCAGTGAGAAGAATATCCCTACATTGGTGATCAGTGAGAAGAATGCCCCTTACATTGGTGGTCAGTGAGAAGAATGTTCCTTACATTGGTGATCAGTGGGAAGAATGTTCCTTACATTGGAGGTCAGTGAGAAGAATGTTCCTTACATTGGTGATCAGTGGGAAGAATGTTCCTTACATTGGAGGTCAGTGAGAAGAATGTTCCTTACATTGGAGGTCAGTGAGAAGAATGTTCCTTACATTGGTGATCAGTGGGAAGAATGTTCCTTACATTGGAGGTCAGTGAGAAGAATGTTCCTTACATTGGTGGTCAGTGAGAAGAATGTTCCTTACATTGGTGATCAGTGGGAAGAATGTTCCTTACATTGGAGGTCAGTGAGAAGAATGTTCCTTACATTGGTGATCAGTCAGAAGAATGTTCCTTACATTGGTGATCAGTGGGAAGAATGTTCCTTACATTGGTGATCAGTGGGAAGAATGTTCCTTACATTGGTGATCAGTGGGAAGAATGTTCCTTACATTGGTGATCAGTGAGAAGAATGTTCCTTACATTGGTGGTCAGTGAGAAGAATGTTCCTTACATTGGTGATCAGTTGAAAATGATATAAAGTAAATAAAAATTTATTTTTAAAAAATGTAAAGCACACCCATAATCCCTTCACACACTCTATATAAAAAGCGTTATGTGGGACAAGCACCTGTATGTAAACAATAATGGATACATGTATAGTATGCATCGGAACGTCGGGGTGAGAGCAATTCTAGGGCCGTAATTCAAAGTTAACTCTAAAGTGATAACCCGAAAAGGCTTTAAAGCATCACCTTTGAGAATTTTGGGTACCACAGTTTTTTACGATTCCACAGGTGTGCTGAATTTAAGGACTTGACATGCTTGGTATCTATTTACTCGACGCAACCCAATCTTTTCTATTTTACCAAATACCGTAATTGGGTATGATGTGTTTGTTTGCATTAAAATTCTGTTTAACCACTTGACCTGTGGTGTTTTTTTTATTATTATTATAAAAACGAAAAAAAGATAAATATTTATTTTTCTTTTTCAAACTATATTTTCTACTTTTTGTTATAAAAAGACAAATTTCTTCATAAATTTAGGCCAAAATGTATTCTGCTACATGTCTTTGTTAAAAACAAAAAAACGAATAAATGTATATTTATTAATTTGTTTGAAAGTTATAGTGTCTACAAACTATGGGGGATATATACTGGAATGTATGCAGCTATACTGTAATAGTGGTGATCAGCAACTTTTATTGTAACTGTGATAGTGTGGTGGCCAATCTGGTGCTAACGGACACTGGCTGGGAGGGACACTAACTAACTTTGTGGGGGTTAAAATTACTTATGAGGTGTATTCAGTAATAGATTTATTCACCATGAGGTGAATTGTTAAAAACTAAGTTCACCTTTTTAGAAAAAATTATAAATGCACATTTTTTGGAGGTAAAAAAATGTGCATTTATTATATTTTTGTTGCAGAACCTGTAAAGCAGTGGTTCTCAACCTGGGGGTCGAATGATGATTTGCCAGGGGTCACCGAATCCTGGGCTGTTCCTGAAGCCCGCACTGCTCTCCCAGCCTTTTTGTGGCCGCCCAGCAGGGCTGTCCCTGGAGCCTGTGGTCGCCCACTCAGCCTCTTCACAGCCGCACATTCATTTCACGGCATGACTGGGGGGCAGACACTAGAGGTCAGCTGACTGGTGAGGAATGTGAAGTGGGAGGGGCTGGAGGAGACCCTATCTCCTGATTTTGGCATAGGTGTCACTGTTACGAGACACCACAAAGTCGAAGACACAGTGAGTAGCGCTACCTGTGTATAGTTGCCAATAAACAGTTCTCAGATCAGCAGATGAGCTTGATCAAGAGCACCTAAGTTGGCCGATCAGAACTCCCCCCAGCATTGCCACTGATCCCAACTACCCAACAGCAATGCCACTCATCCCATTCCCACAAAGTAGCAAGAGAAGGAATAAAAATAGAGAATACATGGAAGGGAGGGGAAAAGAGGGGGAGTAACAAAGAAAAAGGGAGAGAAAAAATAATAAAAAGAACAAGAAAGATGGCTAGAGAGAGGGATGGGGAAAAAACAAGAAATTAGGATAGAGAAAGAAAGGAGAACAAGGAGAGTGGTACATCCTAAAATGTACCATAAGGGGTTTCAATATTGTACCAGTGGAACATTTATTTTGAACATCATGTAGAGAAATTCTTTGAACGCATGCAATGTGGGCAGTGCAATATGTAGGTGGGACTTTGTGTGGATGTAGCTTGAACGTGGGCGGAGAAACAGGGGGCCCCATGATTTCCTTTTGCCCGGGGGCCCCATGAGCTGTCAGTCCGCCCCTGTGTGTGGCCACCATTATTTTCCAGCACTGCCTTAATCCTCTTAGGCATGGAGTTCACCAGAGCTTCACAGGTTGTCACTGGAGTCCTCTTCTTCTCCTCCATGATGACATCACTGAGCTGGTGGATGTTATAGACCTTGTGCTCCTCCACCTTCCCTTTGAGGATGCCCCACAGATGCTCAATAGGGTTTAGGTCTGGAGACATGCTTGCCCAGTTCATCACCTTTACCCTCAGCTTCTTTAGCAAGGCAGTGGTCATCGTGGAGGTGTGTTTGGGGTCGTTATCATGTTGGAATACTGCCCTGTGGCCCAGTCTCCGAAGGGAGGGGATCATGCTCTGCTTCAGTATGTCACAGTTAGGGATGAGCTGAACACCCCCCGGTTCGGTTCGCACCAGAACCTGCGAACGGACCGAAAGTTTGCACGAACGTTAGAACCCCATTGAAGTCTATGGGACTCAAATGTTCGAAATCAAAAGATATTGTCCTAAAAAGGGTTTGGGGACCTGGGTCCTGCCCCAGGGGACATGTATCAATGCCAAAAAAAGTTTTAAAAACGCCCGTTTTTCGGGAGCAGTGATTTTAATGATGCTTAAAGTGAAAAAAAAAGTGAATTATTCCTTTAAATATCATACCTGGGGGGTGTCTATAGTATGCCTGTAAAGTGGCGCATGTTTCCAGTGTTTAGAACAGTCCCTGCACAAAATGTCATTTTTAAAGGAATAAAAGTCATTTAAAACTGCTTGCGGCTTTAATGTAATGTCGAATCTCGGTAATATGAATGAAAATCAGTGAGACAAATGGCATGGGTACCCCCCAGTCCATTACCAGGCCCTTTGGGTCTTGTATGGATATTAAGGGGAACCCCGCACCCAAATTAAAAAAAGGAAAGGAGTGGGGCCCCCAGGCCCTATATACTCTGAACAGCAGTATACAGGCAGTGCAAACAAGACAGGGACTTTAGGTTTGCTGTTAAGTAGAATCTGTTTGTAATTTTGAACTGGTACATTTTTAAAGTGTAGCTCCAGCCAAAAAATCTATTTTAAGCTTTTTTGGAAAACATAGGGAAGGGTTATCACCCCTGCGACATTTGTTTTGCTGTCTGTGCTCCTCTTCAGAAGATTTTACCTCACTTTCTGTCCCAATGACAAATGTTTTTTGAAAATGTGGGTTTTTTTGTGAAACAAGGATTGGTGATAAAGCATCAGTGGAAAGGAGAAACGTTTTTCCCATATTAACTCTTACAGGAGAGAATTTCCCTTCCTAGGGGTAGATTTCATCTCACTTCCTGATGTCTCCTTCCGTTTGCAAGTAGGAGTCATTTGTAAGTTGGATGTTTGAAAGTAGGGGCCTGCCCTATATACTCTGCAGAAATTGGGGCCTTAGGTATTGGTGTTGCCACAACACTGTAAGCCCTCACAGGGCCCTGCTGTGAAATATTAGATCAAGAATTGTAGATCAAGAATTGTAATTACATGTCCCTGTTGAAGAGGGGCTGAAAAATTGGGCCTTAGGCACTGGTGCTGATGGACAGACGCACCCTGTGATCGGTTATAAAGCCTCCAGCAGCACTGAATGTGCGTTCCAAAGGAACGCTGAATGCAGGACAGTCCAGCAACTCAATTGCATACTGTGCAAGCTCTGGCCAGTGATCCATCCCCAAGACTCAGTAACCCAGAGGATTTTCGGTGGGAAAGGTGTCCAAGTCAAATTTTGCCCCTAGGTATTCCTGCACCATGTAAAACAAACTCTGGTGATGGTTGCTGGAACCGATCATACCTTGGGGCTGCGGACCAAAAAATTGTCTGAACGCATCGGTCAGACGGCCACCTTCTCCACTGCTCCTTCATTGACTGACCGAAGCCTCAGCAACACGTTGTCCAGAAGAGCTATTTTATCTAAGAGAACGTCTCAAAACATTGCCTGTTGGGGGTACTTGAGGACAGAGTTGAGAACCACTGCTTAAGACAACCCATGTGCTCCAACAACAAATATACATTTGTGCTCATAAGTTTACATACCCTGGCAGAATTTATGATTTCTTGGCCATTTTTCAGAGAATATAAATGATAACACAAAAACATTTCTTTCACTCATGGTTAGTGTTTGGCTGAAGCCATTTATTATCAATCAACTGTGTTTGCTCTTTTTAAATCATAATGACAACAGAAACCACCCAAATAACCCTGATCGAAAGTTTACACACCCCAGTTCTTTATACCGTTTATTGCCCTCCTTTAACATCAATGACAGCTTGAAGTCTTTTGTGGTATTTGTGGATGAGGCTCTTTATCTTCTCAGATCGTAAAGCTGCCCATTCCTCTTGGCAAAAAGCTTCCAGTTCCTGTAAATTTTTGAGTTGTCTTGCGTGAACTGCACATTTGAGATCTCCCCAGAGTGGCTCAATGATATTGAGATCAGGAGACTGAGATGGCCACTCCAGAAACTTCACTTTATTCTGCTGTAACCAATGACAGGTCGACTTGGCCTTGTGTTTTGAATCATTGTGATGTTGGAATGTTCAAGTACTTCCCATGCGCAGCTTCCTGGCTAATGAATGCAAATGTTCCTCCAGTATTTTTTGATAACATACTGCATTCATCTTGCCATCAATTTTGACCAATTTTCCTGTGCCTTTGTAGCTCATACATCCCCAAAACATCAGCGATCCACCTCCGTGTTTCACAGTAGGAATGGTGTACCTTTCATCATAGGCCTTGTTGACTGATTTTGGTCTCATCACTCCAAATGACTTAGTGCCCGAAGGTTTGAGGGTTATCTCTGTGCTGTTTGGCATATTGTAAGAGAGATTCTTTGTGGCATTTGCATAGTAATGTCTTTCTTCTGGAGACTCGACCATGCAGCCCATCTTTCTTCAAGTGCCTCCTTATTGTGCATCTTGAAACAGCCACACCAAATGTTTTCAGAGAGTTCTGTATTTCACTTGAAGTTATTTGTGGGTTTTTCTTTGCATACCGAACAATTTTCCTGGCAGTTGTGGCTGAAATTTTAGTTGGTCTACCTGACCGTGGTTTGGTTTCAGCATAACCCCTCATTTTCCACTTCTTGATTAGCGTTTGAACAGTGCTGATTAGCATTCTAAATTTCTTGGATATCTTTTTATATCCCATTCCTGTTTTATACAGTTCAACTACCTTTTCCCGCAGATCTTTTGACAATTCTTTTGCTTTCCCTATGACTCAGAATCCAGAAACTTCAGTGCAGCACTGGATGAAAGATGCAAGGGTCTGTCAGGAGTCCAGAAACTCATTGACCTTTTATACACACACACTAATTACAGGCAAACAGATCACAGGTGAGGATTTTTACCTTTATTAGCCATTCAAACCCCTTTGTGACAACTTGTGTGCATGTTATCAGGCCAAAATCACCAGGGTATGTAAACTTTTGATCAGGGTCATTTGTGTAGTTTCTGTTGTCATTATGATTTAAAAAGAGTAAACACAGTTGATTGATAATAAATGGCTTCAGCCAAAAATTAACCATGAGTGAAAGAGGTTTTTGTGTTCTCAATCATATTCTCTGAAAAATGGCCAAGAAATCATAAATTCTGCCAGGGTATGTAAACTTATGAGCACATCTGTATATATGTTCCACTCCACTGTGTCCAAAGCAAAACCCTCCGCACTCACCAGATGAATCTGTCCTCTTATACCACCAAGAAAGTCAAATTGCTCTTGTTGATGTAACATACAAGATAAGAGGAAGTCCCGCCCTAAGCGTTTAATCATTCACGTGTAAAATAGTTATGGGGTATTCCTGCGCTATCGTGAACGGGGTTAGGGAGAAAGGAGGAGGGAAACCCAATCTCAATCAAACAAGGAAAAGCAGCCTGCACCGAATGGGGTACAGCCTGTCCCCAGTATAACAGAAATGGAATAGAGTGTGGTGCTGCGCTAATCCCAATGAGATAGGCATGTATTGGCTCTGTACTCGTGAGTGTCTTATAGTGCACCCAAATTTAGTCTTTGCAACTGTAACAGAGCAGTGGAAAGATGACCTAATGTGACAGTTGTATCATTATGTGCTGATGGTGTGTATAATCAAAAAATCATAGTATAGATACACAGTAAATACTAATAAATATAACGTGCAAAGTGATTAGTGCTTGAACATCATAGTAGCAAACATAAATATATGGGTGAATAAATAAAGCATAGATAAAAATATCAGCTGGCTCAAACTACAGTATCACCAGTCGCCAACTAGCTTAATTAAATATAAATCAACGCATACATAAGTGCATATAACCAAAGTGCATCCAGTGCAAGTTAAATGTGGCTAAGTGCTTAAAAGTTCATTAATATGCATGCAACTCTTGCGTGCAAGATATTATCAGGTGCAGTGCTCCTTGCGGCGAAAAGCAATTAATCAAAGTCCATAAAACGTGTAATGACTTCCGTGCTAAACATGGGTGACAATAGTGGTCAGTCTTCATGTGTGGGCTCCATCGGACATTTTCCATCGGATTTTCCGACACACAAAAGTTGGAGAGCAGGAGATAAAATTTTCCGACAACAAAATCCGTTGTCGGAAATTCCGATCGTGTGTACACAAATCCGATGGACAAAGTGCCACGCATGCTCAGAATAAATAAAGAGATGAAAGCTATTGGCCACTGCCTTGTTTATAGTCCCGACGTACATGTTTTACGTCACCGCGCTTAAAACGATCAGATTTTCCGACAACTTTGTGCGACCGTGTGTAGACAAAACAAGTTTGAGCCAACATCCGTCGGAAAAAATCCTAGGATTTTGTTGTCGGAATGTCCGAACAAAGTCCGACCGTGTGTACGCCCTATAAGACACTCACGAGTACAGAGCCAATACATGCCTATCTCATTAATCATTCACGTGTGACGTCCTCAGGACGTTTTGTTGGAACGGACGCCGGGGAGCCAGCATCATTTCCGGTTACTATATCTCAGTAAATACCAGGCTTCATATTCCTGGTGCGAGTGTGATTTTAGTGACCTTTAAAAGACCTTTGAAGGAAATACATTTTTTTTACACTATGAGAGGCTTCTCCTTTTCTTCTTATCCACTTTACGATCACCCTATAGAAGTTTTACTGCTACAGGGTGGCCGCTGTGTGCTGGATCGCATATATATATACCTAATCCTACACTTTTGGGTAGCAGGCATGAATGCGCGCCACTGGTGGCTTGCTCCCGCTGTGATTATGCAGAGCAGAAGCTGATCAGCGCATGCCGCAGATTCAATGTCAGCCGGCACCTGCTGATCGTTCGGTGCACAAGCAGACCGCCAGTCTATGTAAACAAGGCAGATTGCAGTTCTGTCAGTAGGAAAGGCATGAATCCCGTGTTCCTGCAAAGCAGGGACAAAGATACATGTCTTCCCCTAGTAAAAGCACCTCCCCCACACTGGTTACAAAAAACACTGGTTAGGCACACATTTAACCCTTTGATCGCCCCTGATATATGTATTAGTGTCACCGGCTCCCAAAAAAGTGTCAACGTTGTCAGATCTTTCCGCTGCAATGTCGCCAGTCCCGCTATAAGTCACTGATCGCCGCCATTACTAGTAAAAAAATAAAAATTCCACTATATACTGTATATCCCATAGTTTGTAAACGCTATAACTTTTTTTTTCAAAATTGTTGGTCTTTTTTTGTTTATAGCGCAAAAAATAAATAACGCAGAGGTGATCAAATACCACTAAAAGATATCTCTATTTGTGGGGAAAAAAGGGTATAAATTTTATTTGTGTACAGTGTCGCACAACCACGCTATTGTCAGTTAAAGTAACGCAGTGCTGTATCGCAAAAAAAAGGCCTGGTCATGAAGGAGGGAGGTGGTAAATCTTCCAGTGGAAGTGGTCCCTGCTATGAGTGCTTGGTTGCTTTAAGAGGACCTATAGAGGCAAGGTGGGATCGGATGGAGTGAGATTGAAAGCATAATTTCCAGGCAACCCCTTTGGCTGTACAGTGCTCCTGGTTTCCATTCCTGGTCCAGAGTTGTATCATCAAGAGCAATTTGACTTTCTTGGTTGTACAAGAGGACAGATTAGTCTGGTGAGTGCGGAAGGGTTTTGAGTGGAGAGGAGCATTAATTAATTTGTTGTTGGAGCACATGGGGTGTCCAAAGAATACAAAGAATCACATTTGATTTCTAGAACTTTTCTGCATTCAAATATTTTATTGGATTGAATAACACAAAGACCATCACATGTAAAATAATGGCTATAGTTAGTAAAGAATGACCCCACGCAGATAGAGGAAAATGATCAAGTACCTTTAACATGTTGGAGCAAATAACAACCCAACACAAAAAGTTTGAGCGACATATGAATATGGTCCAACAAATGATGGCATAATAGACAGTATAAAGGTATAAGAAGGTAGAGAGCCAACAGGTGGATGGCCCACCTCAGTCATTGCCCGGGGAGAGCTTGGACCAAGCAAAGTCAGTGAATTATACATAAACGTTCTAATAAAAGAAAGGAGTGGTTAGAAAAGTAATGTGAGAAGAAAGGGGGAAAGGGGAAAGGGATAGTTGAACCAGGGGCGGATACAGAGTCTAGTCTTGGGAGGGGCACTGCCAGAAAATAAGGTGTTGCTTACGGAACTAAATGTAGCATATAATACAGTGTACAGAGGTCTCTAGGATGTAGGGCAGTGTACAGAGAACAGTAGGGCAGAGAACAGGAGGTCAGCAGGGCAGAGGATAGGAGTTGAAAGAACAGAGGATAAGGGGTAAGTAGGGTGGAAGATAGGGAGCAACAGGGCAATGTACAGGGGTCAGTAGGATAAAAAGCAGTGTACAGAGGTAAAATGTAGGACAGTGTACAGGGATCAGTAAAGCAAAGGACTATGTGTCACCGGGGGGGGGGGGGTCAGAATGGCACACACTGGGGGGATCAGGAGAGCATACACTGGGGGGATCAGGAGGGCATACACGGGGGGGATCAGGAGGGCATACATGAGGGGGATCAGGAGGGCATGCACTGGGGTGGGATCAGGAGGATATACACTGGGGGGATTAAGGAGGGGATACACGGGGGATCAGGAGGGGATACACGGGGGATCAGGAGGGGATACACGGGGGGATCAGGAGGGCATACATGGGGAGGATTAGGACGGCATACACAGGAGGGATCAGGAGGGCATACACTGGGGGGGATCAGGAGGGCATACACTGGGGGGGTCAGGAGGGCATACACTGGGGGAGGGGATCAGGAGGGCATACACTGGGGGGGATCAGGAGGGCATACACTGGGGGGGATCAGGATGGCATACACTGGGGGGGTCAGGAGGGCATACATCAGGGGGCAGTCATAATGCTTTAATGAGCCCAATTTCTCACTGTTCTACATGAAGAGAAGATGCAATCCCATTTGTCATCTAACAGCACCTCTATGATAACCTGCAGTAACTTAGCAGACTCATCATAGAGGTGCCTGTAAACTAATCCACAATGTAGTGCTGGCAGAGCTCACCTCCAGGAACTTTCACTCGGCTCCCTCTGCTCAGCTGCTCACACCTCCCTCTTCCAGACGAGCGTGATCTCGGGGGAAAAAGGCACATCCCCATCCCACCCACTCACTTCTGAACAGTAATTCATGCTTAGAATGGCTGCGAGTTGTCCCGACCGTGGCTCCAGTTACCCGGGGTGCACTTGGGTTTTTCAGGGGGAGCAATTGCCCTGTTGCCCCCCCTGGATCCACCCCTGAGTTGAACTGGCCACAGTCCCAAGAGCACAACCAACTGACAAAGATAATAGGTCAGCTAAGGCTCCATGAGAGAGGCATCAAAATCAGGAGGCAAATATCTACCCAAGGTTGCCCAATATTACCGTATCGTCTCACCTTGTCCTAGAGCGTTGCCTCGATCTTGGCATGTACTGTCACCTGGGTGACTCGATTTTTCATAGCGACTACATAAAGCACCAGCGTCTCCCAGGCTTTGACTATTGTCTGCTTCACAATTTCTAGGACTTTTTAATGGGACATTTGTTTTTTATATTTTTGTTTCTATTTAAGCAAGCGCCGCTTTTCTTGCATTTTTTAGTTTCTGGACAGTTTGGTGTTTATAACAGCAGCTGTATATTTTATGTATAATTTACTTACATCACATTGTTTGCACGAGCGTGGGTGCTAATATTCATTTTAGAGGAGAATGTTTGTTCTAGCCCAGTTTGCACAGAATGATTGTGCATGCAGATATCCTGGATGATTGACTATGCACTTTTTTTTTTTTTTTATAAATGGACCGCTAATGCCCCGTAAAAACAATCGGAATTTCCGTCCGAAAAACCTTGGATGGTTTTTCTGATGGGATTCCGCTCAAGCTTGCCTTGCATACACACGGTCACACATAAGTTCAATGCTTCCGAGCATGCGTAGAATTGTTTCCGAGCATGCGTAGGAATTTTGCGCGTCGGAATTGCTACAGACGATAGGAATTTCCGATAGGAATTTTTTCCTTCCGAAAAATAGAGAACCTGCTGGAAATTCCGCCAGCAAAAGTCAGATGGAGCATACACACGGACGGAATTTATGACCAAAAGCTCACATCAGACTTTTGCTGGCGGAATTTCCGATCGTGTGTACGGGGCATTAAAGTATTGATTTTAGAGATTTACAACAGCAGCCAGATGTCTACCGATTTTCAGAGACAGTCATTGGGAGTCTACATATTTCCTTTTAGTACATTTGATATTAGAAGTAAGAAGCAGGAGAAGTAGGGTTGCCACCTCATCCTTTTAAACCCGAACACATATGAATTACACAGGTTCTGAGGCTAATTAATTGCAGGTGAGGCACCAAGTGAGTTTAATTACCACCTTAATCAGCCACAGAACCTGTATAATTCATATGTGTTCGGTTTTAAAGGGGTGAGGTGGCAACCCTAGGGAGAAGAGATGATCAGATGGAGACAAGAGGTGGTTTCTAATGTTTAGCAAAACAATTCAGGGTAATGCCTTCTCACAGATGTACTTGCTCATTAATTTACATGGAATATCATTCAAGCCATAGTCATCTTCGGGGCTATCTTCATTTCTCATTTCAGCACAACCTTCATTTGTTTTTCCTTCATAATAATCAGGCTGATTCTTCTGCCAGAACCTGTAGGAGATAAGTGCCATTAGTGACCGGGAGTGAAGATGATACACTGCTGTTGGTAAACGGACGTTTAGGAGCAGTTGGGCATTTTTTTCAACTGCTCCTGATCTCTCCTGTATGTTATCTTATCAATACATGTACACAGGTTTGTTTATAGTCGTTTCTAGGCAGTTGCGTTTAGAGGCCTTTTTTGGAAAGCAATAAAATGAGTTCAGAAGCTGAGTTTAGAGGCATTTCAAGCGATAAAAAGCTTTGAAGCATGGCTAAACGCGGTAACTCGTGTTTAGCTGCATTTCGTTTACAGGTGTTTTTAATTTTTGCCTATTTAAAAAAAAAAAAAAGATTCTAAGCGCAAAAAACGCAGCAAAACGCAGCTAAATTCGGCATGTAAATGCAGCAAAACGGACGTTTTAAACGTGGGTTAAAACTGGGTTTAACTGTCAAGTTAAATCGTTCAGGAGAGGTTGTAAAAACGTCCCATGTACATGAAGCCTTAAGCCTCGTACACATGGTTCGATTGTTGGCAGGGGATTGTCTGTTACATACATAGTTACATAGTAGGTGAGGTTGAAAAAAGACACACGTCCATCAAGTCCAACCTATGTGTGTGATTATGTGTCAGTATTACCTTACATATACCTGTATGTTGCGGTCATTCAGGTGATTATCTAATAGTTTCTTGAAGCTATCAATGCTCCCCGCTGAGACCACCGCCTGTGGAAGGGAATTCCACATCCTTACCGCTCTTACAGTAAAGAACCCTCTACATAGTTTAAGGTTAAACCTCTTTTCTTCTAATTGTAATGAGTGGCCCCGAGTCTTATTAAACTCTCTTCTGCGAAAAAGTTTTATCCTTATTGTGGGGTCACCAGTCCGGTATTTGTAAATTGAAATCATATCCCCTCTCAAGCGTCTCTTCTCCAGAGAGAATAAGTTCAATGCTCGCAACCTTTCCTCATAACTAAGATTCTCCAGACCCTTTATTAGCTTTGTTGCCCTTCTTTGTACTCCCTCCATTTCCAGTACATCCTTCCTGAGGACTGGTGCCCAGAACTGGACAGCATACTCCAGGTGCGGCCGGACCAGAGTCTTGTAGAGCGGGAGAATTATCGTTTTATCTCTGGAGTTGATCCCCCTTTTAATACATGCCAATATTCTGTTTGCCTTATTAGCAGCAGCTTGGCATTGCATGCCATTGCTGAGCCTATCATCTACTAGGACCCCCAGGTCCTTTTCCATCCTAGATTCCCCCAGAGGTTCTCCCCCCAGTGTATAGATTGCATTCATATTTTTGCCACCTAAATGCATTATTTTACATTTTTCTACATTGAACCTCATTTGCCATGTAGTCGCCCACCCCATTAATTTGTTCAGGTCTTTTTGCAAGGTTTCCACATCCTGCGGAGAAGTTATTGCCCTGCTTAGCTTAGTATCGTCTGCAAATACAGAGATTGAACTGTTTATCCCATCCTCCAGATCGTTTATAAACAAATTAAATAGGATTGGTCCCAGCACAGAACCCTGGGGAACCCCACTACCCACCCCTGACCATTCTGAGTACTCCCCATTTATCACCACCCTATGAACTCGCCCTTGTAGCCAGTTTTCAATCCATGTACTCATCCTATGGTCCCTGCCAACGGACCTTATTTTGTACAGTAAACGTTTATGGGGAACTGTATCAATTGCTTTTGCAAAATCCAGATACACCACGTCTAGGGGCCTTCCTTTATCTAGATGGCAACTCACCTCCTCATAGAAGGTTAATAGATTGGTTTGGCATAAACGATTCTTCATGAATCCATGCTGATTACTGCTAATTAGGGATGAGCCGAACACCCCCCTGTTCGGTTCGCACCAGAACATGCGAACAGGAAAAAAATTCGTTCGAACACGCGAACGCCGTTAAAGTCTATGGGACACGAACATGAATAATCAAAAGTGCTAATTTTAAAGGCTAATATGCAAGTTATTGTCATAAAAAGTGTTTGGGGACCCGGGTCCTCCCCCAGGGGACATGAATCAATGCAAAAAAAAGTTTTAAAAACGGCCGTTTTTTCAGGAGCAGTGATTTTAATAATGCTTAAAGTCAAACAATAAAAGTGTAATATCCCTTTAAATTTCATACCTGGGGGGTGTCTATAGTATGCCTGTAAAAGGGCGCATGTTTCCCGTGTTTAGAACAGTCTGACAGCAAAGTGACATTTTGAAGGAAAAAACACATTTAAAACTACCGCGGCTATTGCATTGCCGACAATACACATAGAAGTTCATTGATAAAAACGGCATGGGAATTCCCCACAGGGGAACCCCGAACCAAAATAAAAAAAAAAAAAATTGATGTGGGGGTCCCCCTAAATTCCATACAAGGCCCTTCAGGTCTGGTATGGATATTAAGGGGAACCCCAGCCAAAATTAAAAAAAAAATTGACGTGGGGTTCCCCCTAAATTCCATACCAGACCCTTCAGGTCTGGTATGGATTTTAAGGGGAACCCCGCGCCAAAAAAAAAAAAAAAAACGGCGTGGGGTCCCCCTAAAAATCCATACCAGACCCTTATCCGAGCACGCAACCTGGCAGGCCGCAGGAAAAGAGGGGGGGACGAGAGTGCGGCCCCCCCCCCCTCCTGAACCGTACCAGGCCACATGCCCTCAACATTGGGAGGGTGCTTTGGGGTAGCCCCCCAAAACACCTTGTCCCCATGTTGATGAGGACAAGGGCCTCATCCTCACAACCGTGGCCGGTGGTTGTGAGGGTCTGCGGGCGGGGGGCTTATCGGAATCTGGAAGCCCCCTTTAACAAGGGGACCCCCAGATCCCGGCCCCCCCCCTGTGTGAAATGGTAAGGGGGTACTTTCCCCTACCATTTCACTAAAAAACTGTCAAAAATGTTAAAAATGACAAGAGACAGTTTTTGACAATTCCTTTATTTAAATGCTTCTTCTTTCTTCCTTCATCTTCTTCTTCTTCTGGTTCTTCTGGCTCTTCTGGTTCTTCCTCCGGCGTTCTCGTCCAGCATCTTCTCCGCGGCGTCTTCTATCTTCTTCTCCTCGGGCCGCTCCGCACCCATGCATGAGGGGGGAGGCTCCCGCTCTTCTCTTCATCTTCTTCTCTTCTTCATCTTCTTCTTCATCTTCTTCTTCTTCTTCTTCTTCCTTCTTCTCTTCTTCTCTTCTTCCTGTCTTCTCCGGGCCGCTCCGCAATCCATGCTGTGGCATGGAGGGAGGCTCCCGCTGTGTGACGGCGTCTCTTCGTCTGACGGTTCTTAAATAACGGGGGGCGGGGCCACCCGGTGACCCCGCCCCCCTCTGACGCACGGTGACATGACGGGACTTCCCTGTGGCATTCCCCGTGACGTCACAGGGAAGTCCCTCAAGTCACCGTGCGTCAGAGGGGGGCGGGGTCACCGGATGGCCCCGCCCCCCGTTATTTAAGAACCGTCAGACGAAGAGACGCCGTCACACAGCGGGAGCCTCCCTCCATGCCACAGCATGGCTGCGGAGCGGCCCGGAGAAGACAGGAAGAAGAGAAGAAGGAAGAAGAAGAAGAAGAAGAAGAAGAAGATGAAGAAGAAGATGAAGAAGAGAAGAAGATGAAGAGAAGAGCGGGAGCCTCCCCCCCATGCCATGGGTGCGGAGCGGCCCGAGGAGAAGAAGATAGAAGACGCCGCGGAGAAGATGCTGGACGAGAACGCCGGAGGAAGAACCAGAAGAGCCAGAAGAACCAGAAGAAGAAGAAGATGAAGGAAGAAAGAAGAAGCATTTAAATAAAGGAATTGTCAAAAACTGTCTCTTGTCATTTTTAACATTTTTGACAGTTTTTTAGTGAAATGGTAGGGGTAAGTACCCCCTTACCATTTCACACAGGGGGGGGGCCGGGATCTGGGGGTCCCCTTGTTAAAGGGGGCTTCCAGATTCCGATAAGCCCCCCGCCCGCAGACCCTCACAACCACCGGCCACGGTTGTGAGGATGAGGCCCTTGTCCTCATCAACATGGGGACAAGGTGTTTTGGGGGGCTACCCCAAAGCACCCTCCCAATGTTGAGGGCATGTGGCCTGGTACGGTTCAGGAGGGGGGGGGGGCCGCACTCTCGTCCCCCCCTCTTTTCCTGCGGCCTGCCAGGTTGCGTGCTCGGATAAGGGTCTGGTATGGATTTTTAGGGGGACCCCACGCCGTTTTTTTTTTTTTTTTTGGCGCGGGGTTCCCCTTAAAATCCATACCAGACCTGAAGGGTCTGGTATGGAATTTAGGGGGAACCCCACGTCAATTTTTTTTTTAAATTTTGGCTGGGGTTCCCCTTAATATCCATACCAGACCTGAAGGGCCTTGTATGGAATTTAGGGGGACCCCCACATCAATTTTTTTTTTTTTATTTTGGTTCGGGGTTCCCCTGGGGGGAATTCCCATGCCGTTTTTATCAATGAACTTCTATGTGTATTGTCGGCAATGCAATAGCCGCGGGTAGTTTTAAATGAGTTTTTTCCTTCCAAATGTCATTTTGCTGTCAGACTGTTCTAAACACGGGAAACATGCGCCCCTTTACAGGCATACTATAGACACCCCCCAGGTACGAAATTTAAAGGGATATTACACTTTTATTGTTTGACTTTAAGCATTAATAAAATCACTGCTCCTGAAAAAACGTCCGTTTTTAAAACTTTTTTTTGCATTGATCCATGTCCCCTGGGGCAGGACCCGGGTCCCCAAACACTTTTTATGACAATAACTTGCATATAAGCCTTTAAAATTAGCACTTTTGATTTCTCCCATAGACTTTTAAAGGGTGTTCCGCGGCATTCGAATTTGCCGCGAACACCCCAAATTGTTCGCTGTTCGGCGAACTTGCGAACAGCCAATGTTCGAGTAGAACATGAGTTCGACTCGAACTCGAAGCTCATCCCTACTGCTAATGATATTGTTCTTATTACTAAAATCTTGTATATAGTCCCTTATCATCCCCTCCAAGATTTTACATACTATTGATGTTAGGCTAACCTGTCTGTAATTCCCAGGGATGTTTTTTGGGCCCTTTTTAAATATTGGTGCTACATTGGCTTTTCTCCAATCAGCAGTACCATTCCAGTCAATAGACTGTCTGTAAAAATTAGGAACAACGGTCTGGCAATCACCTGACTGAGTTCCCTAAGTACCCTCGGATGCAAGCCATCTGGTCCCGGTGATTTATTAATGTTAAGTTTCTCAAGTCTAATTTTAATTGACAGACCGTTGTCCTAAAATCTGACCGTAAAGCCTCGTACACACGATCGGATTTTCCGCAGACGAAACCTCTGACTTGTGTCCGAAGGTGTGTGCCTTGATTTTGTCTTGCATACAAACACCAAGGAATTGTCGGCCAGCAAACACAAACGTAGTGACGTACTACATGGTTTTTCAGCTCTTTAGCGCCACCCTTTGGGCTCCTTCTGATAATTTTGTGTTAGTATAAGATTGGTGAATGTTGATTCGCACTTTTCATTTCGTGCTTTTCAGTTTGTTTCTGAACGGCCGTTCGTCAAGCAGACCTGTTGCGGAATCGGAGGAGATAACGTGTTATTTATTATTGGCCTTGGAGTTATTGCTTTGACCCAAGTCCGGTCCAGGAACAGGAGGAGGAGGATTTCTTGGACCAAAAATTGGTTGCCTTATTAATTGTGACCGATTATGTCATATGCCTTTGCTGCGGGAGCTCCAGGAGAATAATCCGGATGATTTTCGGAATTATCTCCGGATGACGGACCCCTGCTTTCACCAACTCTTGGCATTTGTGACCCCCCTATATTAAGAAGCAGGACACATGCATGAGGCTTTTATTTTATTTTTTGGTTGAATAATAATGATTTGATTTGGTATATTTTCTTTCGGATGCATAGAATGCAATTTTTGGTTAAGTTCTATTGGCAGAAAGCATGTCTAATTTTATTTGTTTTCTTTTTTTAATGCACAATAAAAGAATTGTGTAGAATAATACTTGGCTGTGTGTTTTACTTCAAATGACAGTTTGGGAGTAGGCAGTTACATTTTAAAAAATACAATGTAAAATTAACAAGGGACACCAACATAGTTGTATCTTTCATCTTAAAAACTACAAGATAATGGTGTTGTGGTAACTTGTCCAAAAAAAGAAAAGAAAAAAAAAGCATAATAATATTATTCTTTATATCACTAGGAAAAAAAGCCATTTAACCATTTAAAATTAATTTGCAATAACTCCATCAGTATCACCAGCAAAGCAGCTTCATTATTATCCCATTAAAGAAGAAGAGAATCGTGCGCTGCATTTCCAGATTTCATAATTTGCAGCGTCACGAATGTTAATTCTCCATTACGAGCGCTAGTTTACAAGACCGACCATTTCCGGCTCATCCTTGCTTCCGAGCATGCGTGTTTTTACTTTGCACTTTTGTCCGACGGACTTGTGTACACATGCTCGGAAAATCCGACAACACACATTTGCCCGCGGAAAATTTTAAAGCCTGCCATCCAACATTTGTCCGTGGAAAATCCGACAACAATTTTCCGATGGAAGGTATCAACGGACAGATTTTCCGCCAACAGCCTGTCATCACACATTTCCCGTCGGAAAATCCGATAGTGTGTACGAGGCTTTAGTACGCTCCTTTTGACAATTGTTGTCCAATTTTCCGCCAACAATTGTTGGATGGCAGGCTAGTAAATTTTTTGCGGGCAACGTTCTGTTGTCAGATTTTCCTATCGTCTGTAAACGAGTCCATCACACAAAAGTTCAAAGTACAAACACACATGCTCGCAATCAATGCTCACCAAACACGAAATTAGCAGGAGGAGTCCAAAGGGTGGCACTCAGGAGCTGAAATTCCTCATAGTACGTCACTACGTTCGTGTTTGTTGGTTGACAATTGTGTACCATTAGTATGCAAGACAAGTTCCTGGCACACAGCCCTTTTGACAAAAATCAGACGCTCGGTTGGCCAACAATCTGATCGTGTGTACGAGGCTTAAGAAGGACAGAAACAGATGAATCCTCACCTAAAATCTCCATGAGTCTCAGAACATTTTTTTCCTTTTAGCAATGTCTTGGTCCTGCACATCTTTTAGGTTTTGTTGTCTACCCTCAGCCTTGTTTACACTTGCTTCAAAATGTGCCATTGGACGCTTTTTTTAATACGCTCTCAATGCCAATCAAAGCTCCTGTCACTAAATAAAATGGTCCCCTTACAGTCCTGTTCACACGTTGCCTTTGCTTCGCTAAAAAATTGGTACCTCATGTCATTTTCTTGGTGCTTCAAAGCATCTCCAAAGCCTGCATAGAAGTCTATCACAACGCTCGCTTATGGGTTTAACTAACCATTTTTTAAATGTCATTCTCCTTTAAAGGGGGTGTGTCCTACGCCTACATACTTTTGCTAAAAGTTGTTCCTTGTTCCCATCTCAAAAAGTTGGGAGGTATGTATAAATGGTTCTGCACTTCTGTCTAGGGTCAGTAAACTACACAGAACAGGGATCTGCAAATAAGGTAGATTGCCGTTCTGACTGGGGGAAGGGATGTATTTTGTGTTCCTGCAAAGCAGGAATTAGAATCCATCTCTTCCCCTAGCGAAAGCACCTCCCACAGTTCACAAACACTGCTTAGGCACACAGTTAACCCTTTGATCGCACTAGATGTTTAACCCCTTCCCAGCCAGTGTCATCAGTACAGTGACAGTGCATAATTTTAGCACTAACATAGCTCCCAACTGTCCCTGATTTGGAGGGACTGTCCCTCATTCGGAGCTAAGTCCCTCTGTCCCTCTTTCCTCCTCATTTGTCCCTCATTTTGGTCTGATCTATATAGTTGTATATAAAATGCACTTTATCTTTCAAAATGTGTTTCCCAGTGCTAAACCTTTCATCCAGGAATAAGGAATAGTAGTGGTAAAAAAGCACTTGTGGGTTTTATCAATCATTTTCTTTTGTATGAGTCTCTTTTAAGGGGGCGTGGCAAGGGGAGTGTCCTATGCCTACATACTTTTTCTTAATAGGTGTCCCTCATTCCCATCTCAGAAAGTTGGGAGGTATAAAGGGGACGAAAAGTATTCAGACCCCCTTAAACTTTTCACTCTTTGTTATATTGCAGCCATTTGCTAAAATCATTTACTGTAAGTTCATTTTTTTCCATCATTAATGTACACACAGCACCCCATAATGACAGAAAAATACAGAATTGTTGACATTTTTGCAGATTTATTAAAAAAAGAAAAACTGAAATATCACATGGTCCTAAGTATTCAGACCCTTTGCTCAGTATTTAGTAGAAGCCCCTTTTGATCTAATACAACCATATTTTTGGGAAAGATGCAACAAGTTTTTCACACCTGGATTTGGGGATCCTCTGCCATTCCTCCTTGCAGATCCTCTCCAGTTCTGTCAGGTTGGATGGTAAACATTGGTGGACGGCCATTTTTAGGTCTCTCCAGAGATGCTCAATTGGGTTTAAGTCAGGGCTCTGGCTGGGCCATTCAAGAACAGTCACTGAGTTGTTGTGAAGGCACTACTTCGTTATTTTAGCTGTGTACTTAGGGTCATTGTCTTGTTGAAAGGTAAACCTTCGGCCCAGTCTGAGGTCCTGAGCACTCTGGAGAAGGTTTTCATCCAGAATATCCCTGTACTTGGCCGCATTCATCTTTCCCTCGATTGCAACCAGTCGTCCTGTCCCTGCAGCTGAAAAACACCCCCACAGCATGATGCTGACACCACCATGCTTCACTGTTGGGACTGTATTGGACAGGTGATGAGCAGTGCTTGGTTTTCTCCACACATACCGCTTAGAATTAAGGCCAAAAAGTTCTATCTTGGTCTCATCAGACCAGAGAATCTTATTTCTCACCATCTTGGAGTCCTTCGGGTGTTTTTAGCAAACTCCATGCAGGCTTTCATGTGTCTTGCACTGAGGAGAGGCTTCCATCGGGCCACTCTGCCATAAAACCCCGACTGGTGGAGGGCTGCAGTGATGGTTGACTTTCTACAACTTTCTCCCATCTCCAGACTGCATCTCTGGAGCTCAGCCACAGTGATCTTTGGGTTCTTCTTTACCTCTCTCACCAAGGCTCTTCTGCCCCGATAGCTCAGTTATGATGGACGGCCAGCTCTAGGAAGGGTTCTAGTCGTCCCAAACGTCTTCCATTTAAGGATTATGGAGGCCACTGTGCTCTTAGGAACCTTAAGTGCAGCATACATTTTTTGTAAGCTTGGCCAGATCTGTGCCTTGCCACAAGTCTGTCTCTGAGCTCTTCAGGGAGTTCCTTTGACCTCATGATTCTCATTTGCTCTGACATGCACTGTGAGCTGTAAGGTCTTATATAGACAGGTGTGTGGCTTTCCTAATCAAGTCCAATCAGTATAATCAAACACAGCTGGATTTAAATGAAGGTGTAGAACCATCTCAAGGACGATCAGAAGAAATGGACAGCACCTGAGTTATATATATGAGTGTCACAGCAAAGGGTCTGAATACTTAGGATCATGTGATATTTCAGTTTTTTTTTTTTTTATAAATCTGCAAAAATGTCAACAATTCTGTGTTTTTCTGTCAATATGGGGTGCTGTGTGTACATTAATGAGGAAAAAAATGAACTTAAATGATTTTAGCAAATGGCTGCAATATAACAAAGAGTGAAAAATTTAAGAGGGTCTGAATACTTTCCGTCCCCACTGCATGGCACTAATCACCGTATTAGTATCACTGGTTTGGGCAAAGTGTTAAAAGTCAGTAATGCTGCATACACACGAGCGGAATGTCCGTCAGAAAAAATCCGATGGGAGCTTTTCATCGTATATTGCGACCACGTGTATGCCCCATCAGACTTTTTGATTGCGTCTGAATCAAAAATTCAGACAGACTTAGATAGAGAACATGTTCTATATTTTTCCGACGGAACTAATTCCTATTGAGAAAACCGCTCGTCTGTATGCTGTTCCGACGGACCAAAAACTACGCATGCTCTGAAGCAAGTATGAGACGGAAGCTATTGGCTACTGGCTATTGCACTTCCTTTTTCTAGACCCGTCGTACGTGTTGTACGTCACCTCGTTCTGGACGGTTGGACTTTGGTGTGACCATGTGTAGGTAAGAGCGGAATTCTGTCGGAGAAACCATCAGAGTTTATTCCAACGGCAAAACCGCTCGTGTGTACAGGGCATTAGCGTCCGAATGTCCGCTGCAAAGTCCCACTATAAGTCGCTGATCACCACCATTACTAGTTTAAAAAAAAAATCCATAAATAAATCTCATAATTTGTAGACGTTATAATGTTCACGTAAACCAATCAATATACGCTTATTGGTATTTTTTTTTTTTTTTTTTTTTATACCTATTGGCCTAAATTGATGAAGAATATTACAGGGATTTGTTGCGCCAGATACAAAGGAAATGAATAATGAAATGCAAAAAATAAAAAGCTGCTAACACTAGATTGCTTGGTACAATTAAAAGAAATGGGAAAGGAGGTGTAGCGCTTAAAAATAAAAATTAATAATACAATTCAAGAAAAAACGTTAGATCGATCAGCATAAAGTCCCTTTAAGGTGTCTTCATATATGGAAGGAAAGATAGACCATCACCATCACCCAATAGTACTGACTATTACCATCAGTGTATGGGGTATACACTTTTAAATATACTGAATAGCGGCACCATCGATCCTTCCTACAAACACTATCCACTCCACATGAGGTTAAAGCTGCTCCACCTCATGTGAGACCATTAAGGGTAAGGAAATCACTCCACATCCAGAAAAGACCTACTGCAGGCAAGCTCCAGCATCCACACATATATATATATATATATATATATATATATATATATATATATATATATATATATATACCGTATATACTCGAGTATAAGTCGTTCCGAGTATAAGTCGAGGCCCTAATTTACCACAAAAAAATGGGAAAAACTTATTGACCCGAGTATAAGACGAGGGTGAGAAATGCACAGCTACTGTAAGTGGAAAAGATGGTCAACAATGCCCATTTGCAGCATCACTGTGCCCATTTGCAGCCATAGGTCCCCTGAACTTCAAACTCGGTAGTTAAGGGTTCCTAGATGCCCCCTAGCTGCAGCCAAAATTTGGGGTCTCTGAACCCAAAGGGTCCCGAAATGACATTGCTGCAGATGGACACAGTTGACCGAATTTGGGGACCTGTATCTCAGGGCCACTTAGTGCTAAGAACCCCATATTTGGTGTGCAAACCCAGTGGAACTGGCACCATAAAATTTCCAAAGCTGGGGTTTCTAGCACCAAGTGGCCCCGAGATACAGGGCCCCAAAAATCAGTTCAGAAAATGTCAAGCACTTTTCTGCAGCAGAGAATGACATTTTCTGAACTGGTTTTGGGGCCCCGTATCTCAGGGCCACTTAGGGATAGGAACTTCAGCTTTGGATATGTTGTGGTACCAGTTCCACTGGGTTTGCACACCAAATGTGGGGTTCCTAGCAACAAGTGGCCCTGAGATACGGGGCCCCAAAGTCGGTTCGGAAAAATGAAATTTTTTGCTGCAGAAAAGTGCTTGACTCGAGTATAAGTCGAGGGGGGCACTTTCAGCACTAAAAAATGTGCTGAAAAATTCGACTTATACTCGAGTATATACTGTATATGAAATAGAAAGGAACGCTCGTTGCGCAATGATCGATACAAACCAATTTATTGAAGGTAAAAATGGATCCACTCACATTTAACGTAGGTAAAACAGGCATGTAGAAACGTCCAGGGTTTCAAACCACTAAGATAGCCGCCACATCACCACCCACGATCTGCATCACACGTCCCAGACTTCACCCACGGGTGAAGTGGTTTGAAACGCTGGACGTCAGTACTATTGGGTGATGGTCTATCTTTCCTTCCATATATAAAGACACCTTAAAAGGGACTTTATGCTGATCGATCGAACGTTTTTTGATGAATTTTATTATTGATTTTTATTTTTAAGCGCTACACCTCCTTTCTAAATTGATGAAGACATTTTATTTTTTTTAATTTTCTTATTGGATGTGTTTTATAGCAGAAAGTAAAAAAATATAAAATTTTTTTTTAGAATGGTCGCTCTTTTTTGTTTATAGCGCAAGAAAAAAAAAACAAAAAAAAACGCAGAGGTGATCAAATACCACCAAAAGAAAGCTCTATTCACCAAAAGAAAGCTCTATTTGTGGGAAAAAAAAGGGCATCAATTTTATTTGGGTACAACGTCACACAACCGTGCAATTGTCAGTTAAAGCGACGCAGTGCCGTATCGCAAAAAGCGGCCTGGTCATGAAATGGTGATATTATGTCATCATTACCAAACATCCTTTCAATTAATGGAATAAGAAAAGTGTCCAAAATTTCAAGGTAAACTTGCTAATTTTCACAATCATTGATGATCTGGGGGTGCATGTAAGATAAAGGTACGGGGGGAGATGACAGTCATTAAATCTTCAATAAATTCACAAGTTTATATTAGACATGTGCGATTAGTTTCATACGAATCGAAAATTCGTACGAATTTCCGTAAATTCGTACATTCGTGAGGATTCGAAATACAAATTGCTTTGCTTCCAAATTTTGTACTAAATACGAAATTTAGTTTACGAATTTTGGATCCAAATTCCTAACGAACATTCGTAATTGTTACAAAAAGTTAACGAACCTAAAAGTTAAAAACCCAGGAAGTCAGCACAGCACAGGGATGGTGGGAGCCCCTCATAATGATAAATTCATCATAACGAACATTCGTATTTGTTATGAAAAGTTAACAAACCTAACGAAAATTCGTATTTCGTACGAATTTAAATTGAATTTCGGGTACGAATTACAAAATACAAATTAATTCTACTACGAAACAGAACGAAATGAAACGGATTTATTGACAGCGCACATGTCTATTTTATATTGAGATTTTCTACACTTTCCCTATTCCATCAATTAAAAGTATGTTTGGTGATGATGACATCATTTTTCAGGATGTAATCTGATGCAGATGTTTGTTTTAGAACTGCAAAGTACATGGTGACTCCAGAATATTTTCCTCAGAATTGAGTGATTCCATATTTTTTTTTCCTCTGCTTGATCTGCAAAAACCATTGCAACTGACTACAGTTTTCTTTCTTTTTTTATTTTTTTAAACTATTTATTAAAGCCAGAGGGTTGGAATGTTAAATGAAATGGAAAATTGTATCAAATACTTACCGTAATTTTCCTTTCCTGATGCCAAACCATGGCAGCATATTAGTGATAGAGCTCTGCCTCTTGACCACTCCCTCAGGACCAGTAAATAGCATAAATGAAGGCATGGTTAGCCGCCACCCCATTCTTTGTTACAAACCACATACTGGAACGCACATGGGTGGGCTCATATGCTGCCATGGTTTGGCGTCAGGAAAGGAAAATTACGGTAAGTATTTGGTACAATTTTCCGTTTTTCTGACGCCAACATGGCAGCATACTAGTGATAAATAACTAGCTGATAGGGTGGGATCTGTTTGTCAAACCAATCTTCTAATTAGGATGAGACAGAGGACTGAATAGTCCTTCCTCCAAGTCCCCTGATGACAAGGCCCCCGCATCTATTCCGTCAAGTTTGAATAGGAATGTTGGAGCAACCATGATACCCCTGTACAGATGGGCACCATAGATTCTCTTGAATGTGTTGCCTATGAGGCTTTAACCGCTCTGGTAGAGTGCTCCGCCGCCGCTGATGGAGGCTCGTGACCTATAGTCTTATATACACAACCCAAGCCTGCTAGGATCCAGGCAGTAACCTCTTTCCCTTGATGATTGCCAGCTGGAATGACAAAATGTTTATTTAGATGACCTGAAAGGGACAATTGTGGAAAGATACTCCTTTAGAGTTCTGAAAATGAACAGTACGTGTAACTTTCCTGTGTGATGTTCTGGAAAGTTAGGCAATGTTAAATAGCAGTCTGTTGCTACGTTTGATGCAGCATGATCTACAAGATCCAACTCTACTCTTTCTGGAAAGAAAGGAATATATATATATATATATATATATATATATATATATATATATATATATATATATATATATATATATTACTTTGAAGCTCCAAGAGCTTGAATCTCTGATAACCTTCTGCTTAAAGTTCTTGCAATTGATACTGCCTTGTAAGTGATGGCCTGAACCAAACACTGCTCTGTTGGAACAAACGGTTAAACTGATATGAGATCCAGAAACTGCAATAGATCTTTCTTCCTTGGTGACCGACTCTTCACGACTGTCCTCAAAAGTTGTGCAAACTTAATGATTCTTGGCCCATTCAAATGTGTTATTGCCATAATAGCCCACACTTGTGAGCTATGTGAGGATAGGCTAAGGCCTGGAGGAAGTATAGAACAGCTGACACTGGCAGGGCAGTAGGATCAATGTCTTGCCCTACCAAGAAAACTTGTTCCTGAATTAGACCAAGATGTTGTAAGTAGAATGTCTTCTCACACACAACGAAGTAGAGATCACTTTGGAGTGAAACTGGAGCAACCAGAGTTGCCCATCCTCCCCCCTTAGGGTCCCTGCTTGCAGCCCCAGTCTTCATATGTTATAGAGGGGAAATGTCTTCTGTATCCTGAAATGAATGGCCAGGGAAATCCGAGGGCCTCCTGGTCAATATGGAGGACTGGCTATGACAAATATGTTCTCCCTTGACAGCCTCAAGGGGAATCTCATTTACGGGAAATGTTGGGGAAAGATATATATGGTTTAGATTGTAGTCCCGGTGAGAGACCAGAGCATTTGCCCCTTGCGCCTTGGGTTATGGAAAAAATCAGACCAAAGTTTGTGATTACTGTGGGAAACGAGGAGGTCTGTCTGTGGTAGGCCCCACCTGTGGACCAGCTCAGAGAAGACCTGGGCCATAGACCCAGTCGTTGTGCTCTGGAAAGCTTGTACTTGTTCAAAAGAAAAATCCGCTGGGAGGTAAACTGCTTCCAAAATTTTGCTGGTAAGCTTCCGCCCCAGGTGTTAAGGGTTTCACCTTTCTCAATAGCATATTGCTGCGAGTTTCATCCTGGAGCTGAATATAGGTGACTGCTGCTCAATTGTTAAACTGCAAGGAGATTGGTCCTCCTTGACTATGTGTAGTAAGGCCAAAGTGCTAAAAGGGCTGTATGAACCCCCAGCGCGTTCAAGGTTATCCTCCTTGGCCAGGAATCTCTGCTTGCCTTGACCGAAAGTCCTTCGCAGTGCATGTTCCTGGCTGTCTTGCAGACATGATTCGTAGCCATTCTCCAGTCTGACGGTCCTAAGGGACCAAGACTTCCTTAAGGTCTTTCCATCACCGAAGACCGCTACTCATACTGAGTAATACCTATTAACTGTGTTCTATCCTGTTTCCTCCATTGCACTAAGAATTCTAGTTGAAATTTGTACAGGTGCCCATGCACCCCAGGAATCATCTATATGCATGATGAAATCAAACAAACAGAAATATTCGTCCTCAGAATTCTGTTCCTGACTGTCACCACTTCCTCTGATGGAAATAAAACAGAGGAAATAGCAGAGCACCCCCAGGTACACCAACCATTGGGATGGAAAAAGGTTGGCTTTACTTTCCCTCTAAAGTGCGAGGATAGAATAGGCATCCTGGCGATCCAGCAACAGCCTCCAGCCATGTGGTTATACTGTTTAATGGACTCCGTCTTAAAGATCTCAAAGAGGGCCCAAAAGGGTTTGACCTCTTCTGATCTGCAACTGGACACTAACCAACATCCCCTGCAAACTCCAAACAGAATTGGGTAGAAAACCTGCAATCCCTCTTGAGTCTGAGGTGTCTGTAAGCATTGTAGCAGCTCACCCGCTGTTGTGATGGACTTGGCAGCTCCGTGGTAGAGAAATGGCCTGGAGAAGGAGCAGTAAGGTGTCTCCCGAAGTGACCATGAGTGACCATGAGTGTCTGATTCCTTCATCCAAGGCTCTGTACAGCATGCTGTCCAGAAACCCGTGAAGCGTGCCTTCTAGGTCTTACCTTAAGAGTCTGGGTATGCACTTGTGTGACTGGCTCACTGATTTTCCCAGAAGTCTGCACTAAAATGCAAATCAGATTTTTGGCATCCACTGCTACAAAAATATAATTTTTTGCAAGATACTCCCAATAGGAAATCATGTCTAAAGGGATGCAGACCCTGCCACTGTCCTCAGAGTCCTGCAGGTGCAACAGCTGGTTGATAATTATTAAATCATTCCCATTAGACTCACCCAGTACATGGGCTGGATATTGCTGGTCTGCCGCCACTTGCAGATGCTACAGTATGTAGTAGCAGGTTGACCATTAGCTTGTTCAGGGTACACAGTTTCGACAGCCTGTTTATACGGGCATTTTTCTCGAATCCCTTCCAATCTACCCCACTTTTGTTTCTAGGAAGCAATACACAGCCCAGGGTCTCAACCATATGGCCTCCCTAGCCGCCAAAGTGCTAGGGTGCTCCTCCAGTGGTTATACAAGCAACTAGAGGGGACTTCCTGGTCAGCCCGGACTTCCTGATCAGCCTCCCTATTTTTGAGTAGCAGACTGCTGCATCTAGAATATATGTAGCAAGGACCCAGGACTCCTTCAGTCTAATGAGAACCTCCAGAGCCATGAGTTGCCGACCTCCCTCCACATAGAGTGGGTCGTAAGGCATAGTAGGTGCAGTGTAGATTCATGGATACCAGACACCAAGGTTGTACCACCTGTCCAGGATTCAGCCGGACAGTTTGGGTTTTGAAGCATGTGTCAGGGTTTCAGTCCCCCTGAGACGCGTACATATTACCTGGACCAGGCTGTGGTTCCCCAAGTAACGAGATAGTCATACACAAATCTGTTGCCGTCGTAAGTGGCTGTTTGGCCTCACAGAAGGGTGATGATGTCAGCAAGGGCAATTTAGCCACACCCACTAGCGCGCTCTGAGCGCTACATTGCCACTCTTCTTGGGGCACCCAAATATGTCTGTGTAATGCTAACCCGGTAAACTCCCAGACTTCTACAGGACAGCCACGCGGAAAAGCATCCAGCAAGATGCCACATCTGCACAGGTAAGAGCGCTGTCTTCTATGGCAACAGTCTCCAACAGTTTCCAATACAAGTGTAACAGCTGCTTCAGGTAATTAAGGCAAGTTCAAAACATAATCTTGTGCTACTCTTATCAACAATAAAGACATTTGGCATTACCTGTTAGCTGTATACTCCTCCAGGCAGTGTCTACTCACCAGCCTCTTGGGTATAGATACTCCGCCATGGGCCCTGCAGGACTCTTGCTGGGGCACTGGCTCTGAGGAAGAGGATCAGAGACGTCTTCCTTGGAGCTTTTCTCCTGAGTGGGAGCGCCTTTTTTTTTTTACACTGGGCATGGTCATACTTCTTACTGAATTCCCTAGCTGATCTCCCAATGGGACCCTTTGGGTGGGTGGCTGGGCTGAGGTAAACTCAGACAAGGAATCTCGTAATACCTTCTTCAGTAATGATGAGACCTGCGCAGTGTCCTGTTCCTTGTCTACTGCAGACTCCTCTAGACAGTCTTTGCGCACCAATTTATTGGATAGGGGGACTGCGCCATAAGCCCAGCCTGATCTCTTGCTGGGATGCCTGTATTGCTCTGGAGAAGAGGAGGCGCGACGTGCTCTTTTGGATTTTTTTTTTTTGACCGGGAGAGACGTCTGGAGCTATGCTCGTTTGGAGAACGCCTGTCCTCTCTTGTTGTTTAACTCCGAGAGCGTGAGCGTGCGGAGCTGAAACATATCAAAGCAAACCGCATCAGAGGGCATTCTTTTAAGGACACCTGAAAACTTACCAACTGGTGGTCCCCCTACTTTAAGTATTGAGGGTCTTACATAAGTGGTGGCTGACTCATGGTAGTAGAGAATAAGGGATGGCCAGTGGAAAAAGAGAGATAGCTGAAAAGAGAAACAGAAGGATGGAGATTGCCAGTAATCTTCTAACTTGGAAGTCTGAAAACTACAACAAAGCAAACAGCTGAAACAAATCAAAGGAAAAGAATGTACCCCCCTTTTTTTTTTTAAGTACAGAAAACTTTCCTACCAGCAGATGGCGACACAGAAGGTTGCTGAGACTGGATCCAGGAACAAACTTCACAGTCTGAAGACAGTCAGGAGGCTGTATATTGCCCATCCCACAGCAGCCCACTGACACTCTTAGATGATCCTGGGACAGGCAGAACCCGCCCACGGACTCCTCCTGTTGTTTGTGGGCAGAACTAATCGCCCAAAATGACGCCCAGAGCTTCCGTCGGTCAGTGCTCATGTGCGGACTGGGTGCAGCCCTATGACATCATCGGGAGCGCCCTAGGCCAATAAATACGGCTCTGAGCAGCCGCTGCACACCTATAGGGAGACCCTGACACCTACTGCACGGTGCGGCCCGCTCCTCGCTCACCCGGAACCTACTAAAAGCCAAATAAGAAAGCAGAAGAGCAGGAACTGAATAAAACAGGTAAAGACATAGCCTAATGGACAAGGAAGCCCCTAGAAAAGGAAATGACAGTTCCTGGAACCAAGTCATGCTGCATGGCAGATTTTGTTCCTAAAGAGGAAACACTGCAGGGACCCATCAAGACCACACAGATGAGGGTCTCTCAGCAGTGGCGGAACTACCGCCATAGCGACCCACGCGGGTGCTATGGGGCCCCGCAGCCGAGTAGAGCCCCATGAGTTGGCGTGCAAGTGAGCAGGCGTCGGGTGAGCCGCTGAGCTGCCCGTCTGTTCGGAGCTCGCACAGTCACACTCACTGTGCGAGCGGATGAAGCTGGGTGGCTTGGCGGGTGGGTGAGGGAACATATGGGACGCTGCCAGCTGGGAGGCTTGGTGGGTGGACTGGCCAATCAGCGGGTGCTGATTGAGCAGAGGGATGACATCATCTCTGACTGCCCGGGGCCCGCCCTGCATCCCGGCAGTTCCGCCCTCACTCACTGTGCAGGCAGCAGAGAGATTACATCATCTCTCTGCTGCATGACTCAGACTGGGAAACAGGAAGTGTCAGTCCCCATTCCCCACCTTAGCAGGAAAGGGACAATCTGCAACTTGTGGCAAGTGGACAATCCGCAACTTGTGGCAGGTGACGTGGCAAGTAGACAATCCGCAATGTGTGGCAGGTGACGTGGCAAGTGACAATCTGCAACTTGTGGCAAGTGACGTTGCAAGTGGACAATCCCCAATGTGTGGCAGGTGACGTGGCAAGTGGATAATTTGCAACGTGTGGCAGGTGACGTGGCAAGTGGACAATCCGCAATGTGTGGTAGGTGATGTGGCAAGTGGACAATTTGCAACGTGTGGCAGGTGATGTGCAAGTGACAATCTGCAACTTGTCGCAAGTGACGTGGCAAGTGGACAATCCGCAATGCGTGGCAGGTGACGTGGCAAATGGACAATCCGCAATGTGTGGCAGGTGACCTGGCAAATGGACAATCCGCAATGTGTGGCAGGTGACGTGGCAAGTGGACAATCCGCAATGTGTTGCAGGTGACGTGGCAAGTGGGCAATTTGCAACGTGTGGCAGGTGACGTGGCAAGTGACAGTTCGCAACTTGTGGCAGGTGACAATCCACAACTTGTGGCAGGTGATGTGGAAAGTGGACAATTTGCAACATGTGGCAGGTGATGTGGCAAGTGGACAATCTGCAATGTGTGGCAGGTGACGTTGGCAAGTGTCACGCTCAGGGCTCCCACTGATTCTGCATTATGGTGAGTTAAACTATTTCATTTTATATAATAATGTAATAATAGAAATAATGTGTTTCAATCATCCTGACACCATACCAACCATGGTGCTGTGATGATTGAAGCGCCAACATTCATTGTTAATTTAATTGTTGGGGGGGCCCATACAACATTTTGCTATGGGGCCCTGTGATTTCTAGTTACCCCCCTGTCTCTCAGGCTTATTAGCTCGATGTTGGCAGCCCAAGCACTGAGACTACGCACTGGGAGAGGCTTGAACCCAGCCAGTTACTGCTCAGCGGCAGGGTGGGGGACATAAAATTCCCTTCTTCATCATTGGAGCGTGGAGGTATGAGGAAAAACAGAAGAAGAATGGGGTGGCGGCTATTCATGCCTTCATTTATGCTATTCACTGGTCCTGAGGGAGTGGTCAAGAGGTGGAGCTCTATCACTAGTATGCTGCCATGTTGGCGTCAGGAAAAATAATTTTGAGGCATGTCTGTAATTAGTTTTTTTTTTACACAATTAAACAATTGAATGAACATTTTCCAAAAGTGGTGATTCCATACTTTTAGTCAGGGGTTGTATAAATCTCCAAACTCCACACAGAAAATGAGACAGATGAGGATTATATAACTTGCAATTTCTATGTCTGAAAAAAAAAAAAAAAAGGAGGGTCGGTATCTTACTTTCTCGAATTATGAGAAGTTCCATCCACCCATTTCCATATGTTAGACTTCTCCATTTTTAGGCCGACCCATGGCCTGTCCTTTGATCCTGAAAACTTCCGTAGGAATTCCTTCGGAAAGACAAAATATAAAAATTGGTATACCGCAGTGATTGTCAAGTTATTTTATTATAAGAGTGTTTAAAAATAGCTGACATGTTTTGTAATGCCTACAAATACCTCCCAACCATCCCGGACCCCGCGGCACCATCCCGGGCTGTCAATTAAGTCCCGGGGTCCCGCGGATTTTAACTGAAGTCCCAGAGCCCACTGCCGGCACAAGTTCCAGCAGTGGGCTCTTCTCAGTGGGATATCCTCAATGCACCCACACTTTGCCTGCACTCTCCGATTCTCCCCCTCTACTTCAATCTTTCTCTCAGTCCCTGGTTGCTAGGACCACCGGCGTCCTAGCAACTGATGACGTGGTTTGTAGGTGTCCACTCTGCCGCCCGACTCTGGCTTCTGCTTGACCAGCCTCTCCCGATACTGCATACATGGATGATAGGTGTCATGCGCTACAGTGTGGGGTTAAGGGTCTCCACATACACTGTCCCCTCTACTGGCCCTGACCTTGACTCATCCCAACGACATGCTTCCTCTCCTCTGACTCCTTTGCGGGTGGCTGCCGAGTGACTGCTCTACCTGGTAAGTAGTGTGTCCTCCCGTGAGCCAGGCTCCCCCCCCTTTACCTCTGATTACTTTCTCTGGGTGTCTCAGCTGCTGCAGAGTTTCATGGAGGGGGGAGGGTGGGGTTTCTGGGTGTTGTGGTGCAGTAATTGGCAGCTATGGGGTTCCCAAATCCCTCCCCCCTACCTTCCTGCATTCCCCCTGCCTCTCCACCCTAAACAACCCCCCCCCGCCTCTCCACCCTAAACAAACCCCCCTGCCTCTCCACCCTAAACAAACCCCCCCGCCTCTCCACCCTAAACAAACTTCCCCGCCTCTCCAACCTAAACAATAACCCCCTCCCTGCCTCTCCACCCTAAACAACCCCGCCACCTCTAACCTAACCAGGAGCGTAATTTTACTGGAATTGGTATAAAAATAGTAATTACAATATTTGTACTGTCACACAAATGTAGTGCAACAGCCCAATAAGTATTCACAACAGTTTGCACATATAAAGTTATATTAACTGGTCTCTGGAAGTGCGTCTCCAAGTGGGACTAATGCCAGAATGGAAAACACCTTAATTCTGGGCACCTTCCCACTTCCAGTGCGCTCTTATAACCACAAGAAGACAACGTCAGTAAATAAAGCGCAAATGCAATTCCCAGGGAGCTCCCCCTGCTTTATAATGCAGTCCCTCTGATAAACTGGAGAGTGCAAGGCCTTGCAATGAGAGATGGAGTCTTTTCCTTCTTCTGTCTTCTGCTAGCTATTTGTGAAGTATAAATTATAATCCAACGGTAAATAACCCAGGGTTAGGTAAAATGGATGTTGAGAATTATCATTGTAGTGTAGTAACCTACAGCTGTCTCCAATGCAATTAACTTTTTGTAACACAGTGCTAGTAGTATAGAAAAGAGTAGGCTTGAGGCCTGTCTGAACTCAGTCTTTAGTTCCTTATGATCTCCTGTGTGGGACTACAGGTCCCAGCACACTGTGTTACAGATTCAGGTGTATAAAAGTGCGTTAAGAAAACTCTGGGCAACAGCCCTCGCACCCAACCAGGTATGTGTATTAGAACAGCTCCGCTCCGGTGCACTCAGTCTTGCTCCTTCCCATCCGGTGCTGTTATACCGCTCTGCTCCGCAATATGTACCGGGACCTTCCGGTGGCTCCGACGGGTATCTCTGGATCCTTCACAGTGCTGCTACACCGTCCTTCCTGCCCACTGGTAAAGAGAAGTCACTGGTCGTGCCGCTCCGCAGTAGGTGTAGGCCACGCTCTGTGGAACACCTCTGCACAGGTCCTCACAGGCAGGCCACGCGTCCAGAAGATGGCCGCGCGGGGCCTTTTATAGCCTACCCAGCATGCAATTCAGTACTGAGTGTTCCTGGGTAAGTCACTCGGCATTCTGGGTAGGTAAGTTATTGTGAAATGTAAACAAACCGTCGCTTCCTGTAAATAATAATAAATAATATAATAAAGTCCATTCCACATTTTGTCCACTAGATGGTGCCAAATACTAAATTATAATACTGTTCATAAATTACCATTGCATTACATTAGCAGGCAAAAAGGCTGGCGCTACATATGCATGCACAGTAACCAGGCATGCCTCCTGAAGACGTGATACGAAAGGTACGTCGAGGCGTGCCTGGTTACGCGATCTGGTTCACATTTCCAGTCCCTCTGGTTGTTGGCAGCTGGCGGTGGAATGCACGCCAGACACCACGCCAGAGTGGAGATTTTCTCATAGACAAGTGGAACAGCCTCAGTGCCGGGAGAAGGCACTTTTAAATGTAAGCAGCCACTTGGCCTTTGATTTTATCTATTCTTTCAATAAATGGGATTACACTATTCCAGTTTTTTTGTATCTTTCCTATATATATTTCCTGGTATCTACACTGGGGGAGGGGAAAGGTTTCCCACACGGCTCATCCATCTAATTGCAGCAAGTCATTTCTTGCTAAAGGCTATATTTGACCTTCTTTTAATTAATAAGGTCAACAACAGCAGACATCCACTTACAGAGCACTTTGGGTGTACAACGTAGTTGGTGAAGGTGGTACATCTTTACAGTGGAAGAAGCACTCTTTGATGTCTTTTTGTGTTTTGCACATTGGACTTCCTTTTGTGATTTATTTATAACATTTTTTAAAAATTTTTAGTAATTTTTTGTTTCAGCACATGTAGTGAATATATGGTTGCAAACTAATTTTTTTTGACATATGCACTATTTGTACACGGGTATTTAAATTAGAGGCACATAGGTATTTTTTAGGTGGTTCAGCGGCACTGATACACTTACGGTATTTTTTCATTTATGGATATGTCTATTCACTATTTATTTATGTAAGTAATAATTAGTGGTCTAGCGCCCCCATCACATCTGTTTCCAATTCAATATGTATTGTCACAGTGACTCCCAGTGTTAGTTCTACTTGCAGCTCGCTCATACGAGAGAACCGGAGCGAACCGGCACTGGTGAAGGACCATTGGTAGTGAAAAGCTTCCTGTGGATGTAGAGGTGTTCGCCCTGTGAAGATATGTCCCCAGCGATGGCCCCTGCATTATGTGCAGACTTGTTTGTTTGGTGGGGATATGTTCACTCTGCAAAGACATTATCTATTTTATACCTATCTACATTTGCGGAGGGATGTATGCTCATGTCTCTCTGTGTGGCTGATCATTACGTAGAGGGACCATGAGTGTGTCCCTGCAGATAGCCTCACATCCATAGGAACGGTAGTATAATCCGGCTATACATTGTTCTCTGAACAATGCAGAAAAGGGATTCACGCCAATGGTATAATCGGGAGTGTGTGCGCGAGCTTGGTCGGAACAGCATTCACGATTTCTTAGGCGCAAATCTCAGTACATGTGGGTTTTTTTGTTAAACTGTAGAAGCACAGTTTTCAAGTACAAAGGGCGGAAAAATTGTACACACTGATCTACACGGGCATGACCAGACACTCCCCTAGTCATTGTTCTTTTTGAATATACACACGTGTTTTCATTGGTTGAGTTTTGTATAACACCTACTGTTTGAAGGAATGCCTGGGCTTGATTGGCTGAACTGTATAATCACCAAGCCTCTTTTGTTACTGTGACAGACTCACCCGAGACAGAGGCTATTGGAGGGGACTGAACGCTAGCCTCTTGCCAACAGATTTTGGGCCCTGGCATTTGGGGTAATGGTGCTCTCTGTGAGCTGTATGCCTGGGGATCCTGGGGTTGGTGTTACTTTGGATTCAGCTCCATGTCCCCCTTAAACACACAGACTCTGGGGACCCTGTATTTGCCATAGTAGCAATAGAGACTGAGTCATACTGTTGGGACTCATACTGTGTACTCCACTCACCTGTCTGATGTCAGCTATAATGTGGTTAATGTAAATGAGTTTAGTCTCACAGGTTCTAAGGGTATTCAACTCATTGTTGTTTGTTCTAATTAACCCTGTGTTGATGTTTATGGTAATGTGTGTTGAATAGTCAATGAGCTAGGAGACATAGTCACCTAGGCTGTATAAAGGATTAGATAATTAGCTCATGTTAATTAGGTTACAGTTGTATTGTTAGAGGAGGTTCCAACGGCATATAAAGTCTTGTAATTTTGATTCTAAATAAAGTTAATTCTGATGTACTCCAAGACTGGTGTTGTCTAGTTCTTGGGGGTTCCTATAGCCAGATCCATTGGACTCGTGTTCCAGAACTTAGGAAGCGGTATACTGACGGAAGCACTCAAGCGGAGTGAGGGACGTTCCGTGACATTGGTGGCAAGCAGCGGGAAAGCTTCCTGCAGTCTGGGAAATCTAAACCTCCACCTGGATCCAAGATCAGGATAACAGACTTCAGTCACCCCAGCGGAGATATGGACCTGGCATCAAAGTTCCCGGGGCTGCTGCGGATCATCCTTTCAACATACACCAGGACTGTGTCTGAGAACGAATACCTGGAGCTCAGGCAGCAAATTCGGGTGGAGCTCTGGATTGGAGCCCTCCAGCTCGCTGGTATAAAACAGGGCAAGTGCTTTCCAACCCAAGAGCAACGGGCCAGTGACCAATGGGCATTGCGGATGGCATTCCTGGGAGAGCGGCCCCAGGATCAATGGGTGACTGAGTTGGACAGGCTGGTCCAGCAGGAGATAGAGCTGGACAATCGTTATCGAGCTCTGCAATGGCATGCAGAGGAGGGATATTTAGGGGAGACAACAAAATGCTTTCCGGAGGGATATGACTTTGGAGGCCCTGGATTGCTGTGGGAGAGCCTTACAGATCATTTTGTGTTTGGCGATGAAGAGGAACTTGACCTTGAGGACCTGCAAGAATATAGAGAGGCTTTGCTCAGTCTTGCAGGGGTCTCAGAGCTCAAACCTGATCTGGACCATTTGCTAAGGAAGGAACAACATCTGGAAAGGGCATACAGGAAACTGCTAGAACACATTCAGCAGCATGCCAGAGAATCGGCAGTGGAAAATCTGAAGATTGCCGTTCCCAAACCTGAAGTGCTGACAACAGGGCAGAGCTCTGCTAACCTCTGAGCAGCACTGATAACATCTTCTGGGTTCCATGGACAGGAGATGGTGAACCTATATCCCCAGACATCAATTCCAGAGACTGGGAATTTAATAGACGTTTCTGTAGAGGAGGAACCACCTAGCAAACCCCCAGCAGAAGTGCTGGCAACCGGACAGAGGGTCCAAGACCTCTGCCCCACACCTGTGGCAGTTTCGGAGGCTCAGGGTGAGAAGGTGGCAATCACTTCCCAGCAGCAGATACAGGGGGAGAAGGGAGAGGAGGTGTGTGTTGTCCCTCCCCAACAGTTCACCAGGGTGGAGGAAGCGGACTTTCCTCCCCAGCAAAGATCCGTGCACTTGGGAGACAGTACCATCGACATGTCGTCCCAGCAGCCAGATGAGGGAATGGAAAAGGAAGCAGCCAGCTTCCCTTTCCAATGGCAGCTACAGAGTTTGGGAGTGGAGGAAGCCAGCCTCCTGCCCCAACGGTTAGCCCGAGCAGAGGATGCGGAGTCCCCAGCAGAAGTGCTGGCAACAGGGCAGAGTGCTACCAACCTCTGCCCAGCACCGGTAACAACTGTGGAGTTCCAGGGAGCCGGGGCAGTTGGCCCCTCTCTCCGATGACAAGCTGATGTAGTGGAGCTGCTGCACCCAGCTAAATCACTGGCAACAGGGTAGAGCACCGCTAGCCTCTGCCTAGCACCTAGTGTCTCTCTACAGCTTCAAGAAGCAGGGGTGATCGGCCCCTCTGCCCAGCAGCAGACCGAGCCCAGGAATGTTAAAAACAATCCAGCTGAAGCCCTGGCAGCCAGACAGAGAGTAAATGACCTCTGCCCCACACCTACTGAGGTCAACTATTCCTTGCAGCCAAGAATGGATATCATGCGGGAAGACTATGTGAGTTCACTCTGCCTGACTAATGCATGTTCAGACCAGGTGGAGGTCTGGGACCTTGTTAGTCAACCTTTGATGGGGGAGAAATGTGACAGACTCACCCGAGACAGAGGCTATTGAAGGGGACTGAACGCTAGCCTTATTGCCAACAGATTATGGGCCCTGGCATTTGGGGGAATGGTGCTCTCTGTGAGCTGTATGCCTGGGGACCCTGGGGTTGGTGTTACTTTGGATTCAGCTCCATGTCCCCCCAAAACACACAGACTCTGGGGACCCTGTATTTGTCATAGTAGCAATAGAGACTGAGTCATACTGTTGGGACTCATACTGTGAGAAGATGCTAATGTCATCAACTCCACTCACCTGTCTGATGTCAGCTATAATGTGGTTAATGTAAATGAGTTTAGTCTCACAGGTTCTAAGGGTATTCAACTCATTGTTGTTTGTTCTAATTAACCCTGTGTTGATGTTTATGGTAATGTGTGTTGAATAGTCAATGAGCTAGGAGACATAGTCACCTAGGCTGTATACAGGATTAGATCATTAGTTCATGTTTATTAGGTTACAGTTGTATTGTTAGAGGAGGTTCCAACGGCATATAAAGTCTTGTAATTTTGATTGTAAATTAAGGTAGTCCTGATGTACTCCAAGACTGGTGTTGTCTAGTTCTTGGGGGTTCCTATAGCCAGATCCATTGGACTCGTGTTCCAGAACTTAGGAAGCGGTATATGACAGAAGCACTCAAGCAGAGTGTGGGACGTTTCGTGACAGTTACCCCTGTTCAAAGTCCTATAGATAAACAGAGCTCCCATAACAACCCAGGACTATCTGTGGAGTTTCCCATGTGAGAACAACTATCGTGTGTGTCTTACTTGGTAAACATAAGTGCACTCAATTGCATTATCCAAAAGAGCTGAAAAGTGTGATTAATCAAAGCAGACATAGTTGTTAACTGGGGGGGGGGGGGTCCTGGTAAACAGACAGAAAGACTGGACATGCTACAAGCACTCTCTGCTCAATGATAACCTTTTTTTGGGCATGTATAGCTTCTCGTAGCTCACCCAGTCACTTGTAGGACACTTGTAGTGTCGGGTGACGCAAAACATCAACTGTTTATTGAAACACAGGCACAAAGAGATATACACTCTGAAACAATTCCCCTTCTTTGCATAATGACACAGGGCGGGGTAAACTGTACATCCAGTAACATGAGACGCAGGTATAGTCAAACTTTTCAACAAATAATTCAATCAGTAAGTGGGCACGTAGACAGCCTTATCAGCAGGAAGGGGCGTTGGAGAAATCCCCCCCAGCAACTAATAGCTGACAATGATTTAATTAACCTATAAGCTAATCCACATAAACATATAATATCCCACAATAGTTTGCAACCAAGGCAAAGTGGACCTAATACTAGCAGACAGACAGAAACAATAGGGGGCCCAATTAACCATGGAATTCACATCTAAGCAATGCTTTGATTAATCAGGAATCACAGACTTCATGGCAATGGTCTACAGCAGGCTATGAGGCAAAGCTCATACAATGTCCCAGCAGACTGATACAGTGGAACTTAATTTATCTTCATAGTTTTCTTGAGGGATATTGTTGATAAATATTTATTTCCCAAGTGAAGAAGCCTCTCCAACTTTCAACACAAATCACACATATAAGACCCAGGATAACAGGGGTAAAACAAAATGCTGAGTCTGGTGTGTTTGTACTGTGAGTCTGGTTAGGGCAGACCAGACTGGGCTTCTCGGTCAACCTGTGCCCCTGATAGCCACAGGGTGACTTACACATAAGAGGGGCCTGGGGGGCTGAAAAAGGAGTTTCTCAACCTCTCTAAGGTAAGCTGGGTTCTGCAGACCCCCTGCCCAAAGTGACTTCCATCACAGGTACTATGTACCTCATACTCATTCATATGATTCCGATAAGCCCCCCCCTTACCTGCAGATCCCCACAACCATAGCCCAGGATTGTGGAGAAGAGGGCTTTGTCCCTATAAGCATTGGGACAAGTTGCTCTGGATGGGGAGGCCCTTCCCTTAAGGCACCCCCCCATATTGAAGGCATGTGGCCTGGCATGGTTCAGGAGGGGGGCACTCACTTGCTCCCCCCTTCCTGGCCTGCAAGGCTGCATGCTTGGATAAGGGTCTGGAATGGATTTTATGGGGGAGAGTTAATTTTGGCGTAGGATTCCCTTATATATCTATACCACAACCAAAGGGCCCCAAATGGATTGGGGGGGACCCCCACACTATTTTTTTTTCAACCAGCAATTCTTTTCTTTACATTCTGCTGTCAGTGGGTAATCCTGCTGATAGCAAATGATTCATGGTTGTTAAGGACGTGGCTGCCACCCACTCCTTAATGGCCACAGCAATTTAAATTCGAAAAGTATGTCATACACATGAACTTTGTTATTTTTTAGTTATAACTTTTTTTTTTGATTCGTTGCCATTCTTTTCTATGTTCATTCACAAATTCGGATGCATCCGAATCTCTGAAAATTTTATTTATGTCTGAAACGAAGCGAATCGCCCATGTCTAGTCTTCAGTCCTAAGACAGTCCCAGTCTGAGTGCTGTCTTTGTGTTTGACATTTGCAATGTTGTTCTTGATGATAGAGGCCATCACATCCTGGTCATACATGAGTCCTTCTATTCTCTATAATGGTTCCGGGTACACCTACCTTCTCACCATCCCCATTAATGATCACCAGACGAGCATTCATATCCTCACAGGCTTGTTTGGCAGAATCCCATGTTTGTTCAGATGAAGACTTAAAGTAACAACTGACGTTATAGAACTTCCAGTCTTTACCGCACAATAAATCAGCAATGCCTGAGAGAGAGAAAGAGAGGGAGAGGATGAGGAGACTCAGACTGAACTGTCACATCATCCCAGGTGGATCAAATTCTTACAAATATAGAAAACGGAAAAAGCTATAAAAGTGGTGTAACATTTGGGGTTGTTTAGCTTAGTGTAGAGCCTACCAGTGAGCGGAGTCCACGACAGATATGCCGTTTTAAGGGCTTGTAGGCCCAATTTTATTAAAGAAAATGTCCATTCAACTTCACAGCAGTAATAAACAAAAAATTACAAGCCACCTGGCTCTCTGGTCAGCTCTGCTGCTCAGGCTTTGCTTCAGCCCTCTTGGCTTTATAACAGAGTTCCTGTACAAACCCTGTACCTCAGCACTCTTTTCCAGCTTCCTTGCTGTTCCAGCCCACAGGCTTGGATCCTCTGTCTGCTGACAGACGGAACTGTGCAGACATGCACACTTCTCCCTTGCGTGCCTGGACTCCTCGGGAGGGTGGAGCCCAGATCCATGGTCAGGTGTCTACAAGTAGTCCAGCACACACCTGACCAGTCAGTGTTCTGGTGAGTTTCAAAATCAGGACCCAGGACTGGGGATTTCATCCAACCGGATCGCTACGAAATCCCCGGGCTCCAGATCCCAAAACTGATTTTTAGTAAATAATGAGGAAAACTGAAAAGCCAGTTTCCTCCCAAATAAGCAAATAAACTGGAGCCCCTCAACCTGCCTGGTTGAGAATCCTGCGTCCATACACTGGTGGGGTACCACACTACCACATATCCCCCCGCCCTGGTTTCGAACCCTAGGGCGGAACACACAAATTTCTTTTGGCACCTCTGTGCCAGCTACCATTTACAGGAGCCCAATCCTGTCTGACCTCACTTCTCCTAAAGGGGAACTCTACCCAATGCCTCCTTTGGTGTCTCCCTCAAAGCCTCACTGTCACTCTGCTATGAGCAACCTTCCCAACTCTTCTTCCAAGTGCATTTACATAAGTGCTTCCTCTCCTTAACGGGTTACCCCTGGTCTTTCTACCAACCCTTCTGCCTCCACGCTTCAGGTTCTCAGGTTTCCCAACACCTCTCTCAGCATTTGTTAGGGCAGCTGACCTACCAACTGACCTTTTTTATTACCACCTGGATTTCTATCCAAAACCGAAACAGACGAGCTCTCGTCTGATCCGCGTACATACAGTATCTTACTGCAGTTTTTATCCATTTCCCTGTCTCAGGGACCTTGTCACCTAAACCTATTATTGGACTGGTGACCCCAGTTTCTTTAACCACCTCTGTCTGAGCCCCGGTCAGGATCTCTGCTGTTTTCTGGTCCATGCCCTTCCATCTCACGTGGTTTGTTCACTGGTGCAGTATACGCACCCTTCACCGACAACTGACCAGCACCACCCTGGACCATAGCAGCAGAAATGCTTCCCATCTGGCTGTTAGGAGGTGAAACCTCAGACATTTTGGACTCATTTTTAGTTTCTCCAAAGCATCTCCCATATACCATTTTTTCAGGAAATAACCCAGCAGCATACCCAGAGGCAACTTTTAACAAGAGTAATAAATTCAGGAATAAGCTTTTGCTGTCTTGTTCTCCTGGTTTATTTGATTCTGAACTATACATGTTAATTGAAAGAGCTGATCACACGGTCCGTCTGCTACTGGGGACTCCGGCTATTGTGTGAAGGTGTCCTGTGTTTAGGTTTATGATAATGTGTGTTGTGTCTTCTGAACTAAAAGACGGCAAATCTGCCCTGAAAGTTCATACTTCTGAGTCACCTAGGCTGTTTAAATGATTAGTTGATTAGCTATGCTAATTCTGTTTCTGGTTACAGTTTGCTTGGGTAATATGATCAGAAGGGGGGATGTCCTCCTGGTCTATATATTTGTGTGAGTTTGTCCAATAAATTATTCCATGTTCAAGCTGTGTAACTGATCTAGTCTCATCTGTTTTTTAGTTACAATATGTGGCTGTAATATCTGATATCTGATGTTCAGACTGGAGGAAGCTTTATACTGACAGAAGCACTCACGTGGAGTGCGACAGGGTTCCGTGACCTAGACAGTCCAAGGTATTTAGTAAGAGGCATGGCAAGTTTTTTGAAGTTGTAATTTTTTCCCACAATTCTAGGGAAAATTAGGATTTTTTTTTTCTTTTTTTTTTTTTTACACAAAATTGTCATAATAACAAGTTATTTCTCACACACAGCATATGCATATTTCCAATTACACCCCAAAAAACATTTTGCTACTCCTCCTGAGTATGGCGATACCACATGTTGGAGACTTTTCCACAGCCTGGCCACATACAGAGGCTCAACATGCAGGGAGCACCTTGAGGCCGGGTTCACACCTATGCAAATAAGATGCGGGCTTCCCAATTCGCATAGCAGGAGAATGTGACTGGCTCCCTATGGAGCTGGTTCACATATCTCTGTTGCGGCTGCGAAGCGCACTGCACAGAAACGCTGTGCATCTTTGGTTCCGTTTCAGGGCCGAATTCAGGCACAGATTCGGCCCTGATTCGTCCCTAAAATGGGGAACAGAGACACACAGCGCTCCTGTGCGATCCGCAGCAGGTTACAGTGTGAACCCGGCCTTAGGCATTCTAGGAGCATAAATTACACATGTAATTTCCTAATGACCTATCACACTTTTGAAGGTCCTGGAGCACCAGCGCAATGGAATTACCCACAAAATTACCCTATTTTGGAAAGAAAACACCCCAATGTATATTCTATGAGACATGGGCTGCAGATAGGTACTCACGTACCTTGATGGGCTGCAAATAGGTGCTTGGGTACTCTGATGGGCTGCACATAGGTACTCAGGTACTCTAATGGGCTGGAGACAGGTACTCGGATACTCTGATGCACTGCAGAAAGGTACTCAGGTATTGTGGGCTGGAGACGGGTAATCAGGTACCCTGATGGTCTGCAGATAGGTACTTATGTAATCTGATGGGCTACAGATAGGTAGTCGGATACTCTGGGTTGGAGACAGGTACTGGGGTGCCCTGATGGTCTGCAGAAAGGTACTCAGGTACTCTGGGCTAGTGACAGGTTCTTGGGTACTCTGATGGTTTGCAGATAGGTACTCAGGTACTCTGGGCTGGAGAAAGGTACTCAGGTACTCTGGGCTGGTGACAGGTTCCTTGGGTACTCTGGGCTGGTGACAGGTACTCGGGTACTCAGGTTGTGACAGGTACTCGGGTACTCAGATGGGCTGGTGACAGGTACTCTTTATTACTGGGGCAATAAGTGTTGGGGCGCATGAGCGGCTTGCACGAGGACAATGTTTGTGACCGGCTGTGGTTGGATACAGCCGATCACGTTGTAAAGAGACATTTTTATTGGCTCTTTACACTGATCGGGGATGGGCTGTGTCCCAAGGGACATGCCTTATCCCTGATCGCCACACTGCATGCCCCTGGGGGCGCGCAAGAGCATCAAAAACTGGAGGACGTCATATGCCGCCCACCCAGGGGGAAGAGATATTTGTGCCGGTGTCATTTTATATTGGACCGGTATGGAAGTGGTTAAAACAACAAGCAACAAAAAGTACCATACTGCAGTAATCCTAATTAAGAAACTATTTAAAAAAAACTATTGCACACTTGGTAGGATGTAACCTAAAAATAAACACACCCAAACTTCTGACAAGTCCTTTATTCAAAAAAAATTCCCACAATGCACATTCATCATCAATCACATTGTACAGTGATGCAGGTCCACATCAATTGCAATTAACGATGGCCACTGACCTGCCGAAAGACAAAAACAGATGAATGCCGAGACACGTCCGATTTTGTTGCTTTCCACATGCCAAATGACATGTTTGGGTCACTTCCACTAAGGCCCCTTTCACACTGGGAGCGTCGGCGGTAAAGCGGTGCTTTACCGTCGTTTTTATGGGAGTTTTCGGCAACTAGTGGGGCGCTTTTAATTTTAACCCCCGCTTTTAAAAGGGATAACACGACCCGCAAAGCGCCGCTGCAGTGGCGGTTTGCCGCCGGTTCGGTAGCGGTGCCTAGTCTTTTCAATGGGCAGGAGCGGTTTAGGAGTGGTGTATGCACGGGTCCTTCACTGTTCCAAAGATACTGTTTTTGCATTCCTTGGGTTTTTTATTTCAGTGAGTCAGTGGAAGCTGACTCACACAAACTCACTACGCTTATTGCGATATTTTGTACCAAAAATATGTAGAAGAATACGTATCAGCCTAAACTTTTAAAAAATGGATATTTATAATAGCAAAAAGTAAAAAATATTGCATTTTTTCAAACTTGTCACTCTTGTTTTATTTATAGCGCAAGAAGTAAAAAACGCAGGGGTGATCAAATACCACCAAAAGAAATCTCTATTAGTGGGGAAAAAATGATAAAAATTTCATTTGGGTACAGTGTTGCATGACCGCGCAATTGTTATTCAAAGTGCGACAGCGCTGAAAGCAGAAAATTGGCTTGGGCAGGAAGGGGGTAAAAATGCCCGGTATGGAAGTGGTTAAGATAATAGTACACTGTGCATTTATTAAACACAATACAACCACTTTCTCATTCCACATTCATTTGGCCATTCCATTCATTCTTCATTTAGACCTGTTTTCCATATTTTTCCCTCAAACACCATTGAACACCTTTTTCCAGATTTTTAAGTCCTTATCTCACCCGAAGTATATATATTTTTCCTAGTGCATAGGATTACAGAACATGGTTACTTCTCTTTTTCTTTACTAACCACAATTCCTCTGGAGTAGCGCCCAGAATATAAAACTTCCCTTTATTTATTTTTGCAGCATGGACTCTTAATTATAATATTCTTAAGCCTGTATTTGGTTAAAACCAAACATTTTAAAATCCCCAATCAATATTAAAACATCTTAAACACAATTAACCCCGTTTGCACAAATGGTCATTCCCTTGCTTTATAACAGGCAATGTCCCTATACAATGCAAAACTCCCTTTTTTTTTTTTCTTTCTTTCTTTCGACATCAACAAATGTGCTCGTCGGCCCATCTTCCCCTTAAACGCACGATCTATTGTTTTATAACATATTTTTTTTTCCCCTACATAAAACACCACTCTAAGTTCTGTTCTTTGATAACAGTATAATGTCATTTACTGAACGCCTCGGAACCCAGGGCAATTATATCAATCTGATCTATAGCACACATGCCGATACCAAAAAAAACACCTTTTCATTTCGATAACGCAAGAATAAACAACTGACACAACTAAACCAGTCCCTAAAACCAGGCTTTAAGGCTCCCCGTTCCAACCGGTATGACCCAAGTCGCAGCGACTCCAAAAAACTCTCTTTGCTCCGACTTCGTCGCGACTTGTTCCCACGCGGTTTTCACTGGTTGCAGGAAATCGCACTGCAAAGTCGCATCGCAAATTGCGTGACTTTGGGGCTGCAACAGTGGAAACAGAGCCCAATTGAAACAATCAAAACACCCCATGTATAAGTTGAAATGTTACTCCCAAAGAAATTGTATCTGATCAGATTCCTCAAAAAAAAAATAAAAAAAACATTTGGTACCAGCGCATACATATAATTTTATCAGTGACGTGTCACGTACCCCTTTTAATGTTCCCAATTTACCATGCAGTGGGCTTAATATGTGCCCAACACATTTTATAAACAGACTGACGATAGTTGCAACATTTTAACAATAAACATGTATTTTTATAGCTAACTTTTCTGAATCAAATTCTTCTTTAACATTCATTCTCCACCTCAGCAAATCTCTTGGACTCGCTGACTATGGAATGCAAATATAGCAGTATGCTCTCCACAAAAGTGGTGGCGAAGGCATTGAGGGGGAGACGAGCGGGGCTTCTATCCCCCACATCGCTGGACCCTGAGACAGTTAAGTGTCTGGTTATTAAAAGTCAGCAGCTGCAGTATTTGTAGCTGCTGACTTTAATTTTTTTTACTAGTAATGGCAGCGATCAGCAATTTTTATTGTGACTGCGGCATTATGGCGGACACATCATACATTTTTGACACATATTTGGGACCATTTTAATTTATACAGCAATCAGTGCTATAAAAAAATGCACTGATTTCTGTGTAAATAACACTGGCATTGAAGGGATTAACAACTAGGGGGCAGTGTAGGGGTTAAGTCAGTACTTGGGAGTATTTTCTAACTGTAGGGGGGATGGGCTAGCTGTGAAACGTCACTGATCTCTGCTCCCGATGACAGGGAGCAGAGATCAGTGACACTGTCACTAGGCAGAACTGGGAGATGTTTGTTTACATCAGTATCTCACCGTTTGTCCTCTCCGTGAGGCGATCGTGGGTATCCCCGCGGTGATCGAGTCTGCGGGACCCACGATACGAATCACGGAGCTCCTGGCCGGCGCGCGTGCATGCAATGGCACGGCGGGGAATTTAATGGGACTCCCATTTGCCCAGCCGTGCCATTCTGCCGACGTACATCGGCGTACGCCAGTCAGGAAGTGGTTAAAATCCTTATTTTAAGCAAAACTCTTTCTATGTTAATTTCCTTAACTGCCCAAAACCTCCTATCTCGGCTGTCCTTTAAAATTGTTTCCGCAAAGATACTTCGTAGTCAATAAATACATAAAAAGGAATATCTCCACATTGCTACAGCCATCATGAAATAAAATCCTTTCAAGCTTAGTATGCAAATGTCCCCTTTAAATCTCAAACAACTCTGACTGATAACTTCCTGTTTTTTTTAAAAGTACTTTCCTTCGCTTTTTTTTCTTTCTTTCTCCGTGTGTCACTTTTAAAACAGCTTTGAAATCAGCTTGTCTAAAAAGAAAAATGCACTGAAAAAAACCTTGTAAAATGCAAACCTTCTTTTAATAAATACGGTAACTCAAATCTCTCTTTTAGCTTCTTAACTTCACTTGCTTTACCCTCTTCAATTAAGGATGTTTTTATTAAACACCTTTTAAACTACTCTCACTTTTCAATCTCATCACACCGTTACCTTGTACAAACCCCCTTTCAACTAACACATTTCTTCACAAGCTTCAAAAATACCACTCTTTTCTTTCTCCACAGAGTTACCAGACTGTTAACCTCCCTGGCGGTATGATTATTTCAGATTTTTGTGTCTCAAAGCGGTATAATTATTTTGCATAAAAATTTTACGTTTTATATTGTAGGTCTGTAATTCTCTTTGCAATAACACACTTATGCCCTGTACACACGGTCGGATTTTCCGACGGAAAATGTGTGATAGGACCTTGTTGTCGGAAATTCCGACCGTGTGTACACAAATCCGACGCACAAAGATGCTACGCATGCTCAGAATACATTAAGAGACGAAAGCTATTGGCTACTGCCCCGTTTATAGCCCCGACGTACGTGTTTTACATCACAGCGTTCAGAACAATCAGATTTTCCGACAACTTTGTGTGACCGTGTGTATGCAAGACACGTTTGAGCCAACATCCGTCGGAAAAAATCCATGGATTTTGTTGTCGGAATGTCCGATCAATGTCCGATCGTGTGTACAGGGCATTACAGTCTGTGAATACAGAACTTAAATTAACTAGCAGATTAACTCAAGTTAATCTTATATAAACTTATAAAGATGGAGTCACTACGGTTTAATCATATTACTACAATGATGACACAGGAAACCTAGTTTTTCAGAGCTGAAACAGTTTGAAATCTGCTACAAAGTTGGTTAAAATCCCTGCAATGTACATTTTCTAAACAAAAGTGCAGTTACTCTTCAAAGCTTTACTACTAACTAGACAATCTCAGGTATCATCTTCATCTTTATAAGCCCAAAAATGGGCACTGTAAGAGATTGGCATAACTGAGAGCTAATGGCATTTAATGTAGAGTATTTACTTTTGAAGTCACATTTACCATTTCTTAAATCATTATTAATAGTGGATTCCATTTCTGTCACTTTAATCATCATACTGGAATCTGCAGAGAGAGGAAAACAAATATCAAATTATAAACAATTTCCCCACAAATCATTATACAGTCCATACATAGAGCCATTCTTTGCACATTTTCCTTTACTAGAAATCATATTCCCTGTTCCAAAAAAGGGAAAGATTTGGGCGGTTGTTTTCTGCAGTAGAGTATGGAGAGCATGACAGTCAGCAGTATGTACAGGAAAAAGAGTGTGGAGAATAGGGATGAGCCGAACACCTCCCTGTTCAGTTCGCACCAGAACATGTGAACAGGCAAAAACTTTGTTTGAACACGCAACACCGTTAAAGTCTATGGGACACGAACATGAATAATCAAAAGTGCTCATTTTAAAGGCTTATATGCAAGTTATTGTCATAAAAAGTGTTTGGGGACCAGGTCTGGTATGGATTTTAAGGGGAACCCCGCGCCAAAATTGAAAAAAAATGGCGTGGGGTCTCCCCAAAAATCCATACCAGACCTTTATCCGAGCATGCAACCTGACAGGCCGCAGGCGCTCTCTCGTTCCCCCCCCCCTCCTGAACCGTACCAGGCCACATGCCCTCAACATTGGGAGGGTGCTTTTGTCCCCATGTTGATGGGGACAAGGGCCTCATCTCCACAACCCTTGCCCGGTGGTTGTGGGGGTCTGCGGGCGGGGGGCTTATCGGAATCTGGAAGCCCCCTTTAACAAAGGGAACCCCAGATCCCGTCCCTCCCCCCTTTGTGAAATGGTAAGGGGGTACAAAAGTACCCCTACCATTTCACAAAAAAAGTGTCAAAAATGTTAAAAATGACAAGAGACGACAGTTTTTGACAATTCCTTTATTGAAATGCTTCTTCTTTCTTCTATCTTCTATCTTGCTTCGGTTTCTTCCTCCATCTTCTTCTTCTTCTGGTTCTTCTGGTTCTTCCTCCAGTGTTCTTGTCCGGCATCTGCTCCGCATCCACCATGATGGGAGGCTCCCACTGTGTGTGACGCTTCTCCTCTTCTGACCATTCTTAAATAACGGAGGGCGGGGCCACCCAGTGACCCCGCCCCCCTCTGACGCACGGGGACAGGACAGGGACTTCCCTGTGGCATTCCCCGTGACATCAGAGGGGGCGGGGTCACCCGTTATGTAACGGGAAGTCCCCGTCAAGTCCCCGTGGGTCACCGGGTGGCCCCGCCCTCTGTTTTTTTAAGAACCGTCAGAAGAGGAGAAGCATCACACAGCGGGAGCCTCCCATCATGGTGGATGCTGAGCGGCCCAAGAAAACGAAGGGAAGAAGACACCGTGGAGGAAGATGCCAAACGAGAACACCGGAGGAAGAACCAGAAGAAACAGAAGAAGAAGAAGATGGAGGAAGAAACCGAAGGAAGATAGAAGATAGAAGAAAGAAGATAGAGGATAGAAGATAGAAGATAGAAGAAAGAAGAAGCATTTAAATAAAGGAACCGTCTCTTGTCATTTTTAACATTTTTGACACTTTTGTACCCCCTTACCATTTCACACAGGGGGGACGGCCGAGATCTGGGGGTCCCCTTGTTAAAGGGGGCTTCCAGATTCCGATAAGCCCCCCGCCCGCAGACCCCCACAACCACCGGGCAAGGGTTGTGGGAATGAGGCCCTTGTCCCCATCATCATGGGGACAAGGTGTTTTAGGGGGCTACCCAAAAGCACCCTCCCAATGTTGAGGGCATGTGGCCTGGTACAGTTCGGGGGGGTGCTCTCTCATCCCCCCCTCTTTTCCTGTGGCTTACTAGGTTGCATGCTCGGATAAGGGTCTGGTATGGATTTTTGGGGGGACCCCCCCACATCATTTTTTTTTAATTGTGGTTCGGGGTTCCCCTGCGGGGAATTCCCATGCCGTTTTGATTAATGAACTTTTATGTGTATTGTCAGACTGACAATTCATTAATAGCCGCGAGTAGTTTTAAATGACTTTTTTTCCTTTGAAATGTCATTTTGCTGTCAGACTGTTCTAAACACGGAAACATGCGCCCCTTTACAGGCATACTATGGACACCCTCCAGGTATGAAATTTAAAGGGATATTTCACTTTTATTGGTTCACTTTAAGCATTATTAAAATCACTGCACCCGAAAAAACGGCCGTTTTTAAAACTTTTTTTTGCATTGCTCCATGTTCTCTGGGGCAGGACCCAGGTCCCCAAACCCTTTTTATGACAATTTATAACCCAAATTGTTCGCTGTTCAGAGAACTGGCCGACAGCCGATGTTCGAGTCGAACATGAGTTTGACTCGAACTTGAAGCTCATCCCTAGTGGAGAATGGTATAGAGGTGCAGAATGGAAAAAAAATTGTTTAATTTCAGATAAATTCGTTATAATACTAATTTCATTTTTTGACAAGTCCTTTATTAAAAAAATAAAGAATAAAAAAAATTGTGTCCAAAAATTGTGTCTCTCGTTGTAGATTCATAATCAATCACGCTGCCCGGCGGACCCAAAAAAATGGAAAAATCTAAAAACACTCTTGCCTCCTGGGAGGCCTCCCGCCAACTGCCCGCTCTATAAACATTATGTACAGGAGAGGACTATGGAGGGTATGACAGTGGTCAGTATGTACAGGAGAAGAGCGAGGAGTGGATGACAGTGGGCAGTATGTAGAGGAGAGGCGTGTGGAGAGTATGAAAGTGGGCAGTATATACAGGAGAGGATTGTGAAGAGTATGACAGTGGGCAGTATGTACAGCAGAGGAGTGTGGAGGGTATGACAGTGGGCAGTATGTACAGGAAAAGAGTGTGGAAGGTAAGACAGCGAGCATTATGTACAGGAGAGGAGTGTGGAGGGTATGACAGTGGGAAGTATTTACAGGAGAGGAGTGTGGAGTGTATGACAGTGGGAAGTATGTACAGGAGAGGAGTGTAGAGTGTATGACAGTAAGCAGTATGTGCAGGAGAGGAGTGTGGAGGGTATGACAGTGGTCAGTATGTACAGGAGAGGACTGTGGAGCGTATGACAGTGGGCAGCATGCACAGGAGAGGAGTGTGGAGGGTATTGCAGTGAGAAGGATGTACAGGAGAGGAGTGTGGAGGGTATACAATTGGGCAGTGTGTACAGGAGAGGAGTGTGAGGGTATGGCAGTGGGAAGTATGTACAGGAGAGGAGTGTGAGAGTATGACAGTGGGCAGTATGTACAGGAGAGGAGTGAGGAGTGGATGACAGTGGGCAGTATGTAGAGGAGAGGAGTGTGGAGGGTATGAAAGTGGGCAGTATATACAGGCGAGGAGTGTGGCAGGTATGACAGTGGGCAGTATATACAGGAGAGGAGTGTGGAAGGTAAGACAGCGAGCATTATGTACAGGAGAGAAGTGTGGAGGGTATGACAGTGGGAAGTATGTACAGGAGAGGAGTGTGGAGTGTATGACAGTAAGCAGTATGTACAGGAGAGGAGTGTGGAGTGTATGACAGTAAGCAGTATGTGCAGGAGAGGAGTGTGGAGGGTGTGACAGTGGTCAGTATGTACAGGAGAGGACTGTGGAGGGTATGACAGAGGGCAGTATATACAGGAGAGGAGTGTGGAGGGTATGACAGTGGGTGGTATGTACAGTAGAGGAGTGTGGAGGGTATGACATTGGGAAGTATGTAAAGGAGATGAGTGTGGAGGGTATGAAAGTAAGCAGGATGTACAGGAGAGGAGTATGGAGGGTATGACAGTGGGCAGTATGTACAGGAGAGGAGTGTAGGGTTATGACATTGGGAAGTATGTACAGGAGGGGAGTGTGGAGGGTATGACAGTAAGCAGTATGTACAGGAGAAGAGTGTGGAGGGTAAGACAGTGGGCAGTATGTAAAGGAGAGGCGTGTGGAGGGTATTGCAGTGGGCAGTATGTACAGGAGAGGAGTGTGGAGGGTAAGACAGTAAGCAATATGTAGAGAAGAGGAGTATGGAGGGTATGACAGTGAGCAATATATACAGGAGAGGCGTGTAAGGGTATAATAGTGGGCAGTATTGGCAATATGTACAGGATACATACAGTAGAGAAGTATAGGGGGTATGACATAGGGCAGTATGTACAGGAAAGGAGTATGGAGGGTGTAACGATACTCCAGGTATTAAATGGGTTAAAGTCGTTTAGGACATTCCATAGCAAACACAAAGGCAGCTACCAAACACTTCAATCAGCCGAATAAGGAACCCATACAAATAATTCTCCCCCAAGTACGAGACAAATCTCTGTCTTGAGGTTCAAGCAAGAATGAATCTTTATTCAAACACATGTTATACAGATCCCACTTCAAAACACCCCACCCTTGGAAAACAGGGTGGGTTAAACTGTCCAATGACAATGGACACACAGGTCAGGTGTGTTTAACTTCTCATCAGTAAACGGTCTTATCAGGGGGGCTGCTGGAGTAATCCCCCCTCCATCTTTCCTCACAGCAAGACACTTAGACATCCCATAATAGTTGAGGCAGACAGCCACAATAGACAATAGAATACAGTCATACCTCAACCATCACAGCAAGTAGTACACAACATAATGAGACAGCACACATTATATATACATATATACAGCATTGAGTCTGACTAGCACAGATCATAGTGGGGTTCTCATTCACCTTGTGCCCCTATTAGGGGCTCCCGTCACAATGGCATATCCAGGGTCCCCAGAGTCTGTGTGTCTTGGGGGGAATGGACCTGAATCTAAAGTAACGCCACCACAAGGGTCCCCAGGCATACAGCTCACAACGAGCACCGTTCCCCCAAATACCAAGGCCCATAATCGGTAGGCAAGAGGCTGGCATTCAGTCACCTCCAAAAGCCTCTGTCCCGGATAGGTCTGTCACAGAGGGTATGCCAGTGAGCAGTATGTACAGGAGACAAGTGTAAGGGTATGATAGTGGGCAGTATGCTCAGGAGAGCAGTGTGGAGAGTATGACAGTGGGCAATATTACAGGAGAGGAGTGTGGAGGGTATTGCAGTGGGCAGTATGTACTGGAGAGGAGTGCAGAGGGTATAACAGTGGGTAGTATGTGTAGCACAGGAATGTGAAGTGGGTGACAATGGGCAGTATGTACAGGAGAGAAGTGTGGAGGGTATGACAATGAGCAGTATGTACAGGAGAGGAGTATGGAGGGTATGACAGTAGACAGTATGTATAGGAAAGCAGTGAAGGGGGGTATGACAGAGGGCAGTATTTACAGGAGAGGAGTATGGAGGGTATGACAGTGGACAGTATGTACAGGAGAGGAGTGTAGGGGTATGACATTGGGAAGTATGTACAGGAGAGGAGTGTGGAGGGTATGACAGTAAGCAGTATGTACAGGAGACGAGTGTAAGGGTATGATAGTAGGCAGATTGTACAGGAGAGGAGTGTCGACGGTATGCCAGTGGGCAGTATGTACAGGAGTGGAGTGTGGAGGGTATGACAGTGGGCAGTATGTACAGAAGAGGAGTGTGGAGGGGATACAATTGGGCAGTATATACAGGAGAGGAGTATGGAGGGTATGCCAGTGAGCAGTATGTACATGAGAAGAGTGTAAGGGTATGATAGTGGGCAGTATGTACAGGAGAGGAGTATAGAGGGTATGAGAGTGAGCAGTATGTGCAGAAGAGGAGTATAGGGGGTATGACATTGGGCAGTATGTACAGTAGAGGAGTATAGGGGGTATGACATTGGGCAGTATGTACAGGAGAGGAGTGTGGAGGGTATGATAGTGAGCAATATGTATAGGAGAGGAGTGTGAGGGTATGACAGTGGGCAATATGTACAGGAGAGAAGTGTGAAGGGTATGACAGTGGGCAGTATGTACAGGAGAGGAGTATGGAGGGTATTACAGTGGGCAGTATGTACAGGGGAGGAATGTGGAGAATATGACAGTGAAAATTATGTGCAGCAGAGGAGTGTGAATTGTATGACAGTGGGCAGTATGTACAGGCGAGGAGTGTGGGGGCATGGCAGTGTGCAGTATGTAGAGGAGAGGAGTGTAGAGGGTTTGACAGTGAGAAGAAGTTACAGCAGAGGAGTGTGGAGGGTATGACATTGGGCAGAATATACAGGAGAGGTGTGGGATGGGCATAACAGTGGGCAATATGCACAGGAGAGGAGTGTGGAGGGTATGACAGTGGGTAGTGTGTACAGGAGAGGATTGTGGGGAGTATGGCAGAGGGCAGTATGTAGAGGAGAGGAGTGTGGAGGGTATGAAAGAGAGAAGTATATTCAGCAGAGGAGTGTGAAGGGTATGACAGTGGACAGAATGAACAGGAGAGGAGTGTAGGGGTATGACATTGGGAAGTATGTACAGGAGAGGAGTGTGGAGGGTATGACAGTAGGTAGTGTGTACAGGAGAGAAGTGTGGGGAGTATGACAGAGGGCAGTATGTAGAGGAGAGGAGTGTGGAGGGTATGAAAGAGAGAAGTATGTTCAGCAGAGGAGTGTGGAGGGTATGACAGTGGACAGAATGTACAGGAGAGAAGTGTGGAAGGTATGACAGTAGACAGTATGTATAGGAGAGGAGTGTAGGGGGTATGACAGAGGGCAGTATGTACAGGAGAGGAGTATGGAGGATTTGACAGTGTGAAGTATGTACAGGAGCAGAGTGTGGAGGGTATGACAGTGAGCAGTGTGTAGGATAAGACAGTGGGCAGTATGCACAGGAGAGGAGTGTGGAGGATATGACAGTGGACAGAATGTACAGGAGAGCAATGTGGAGGGTATGACAGTGGGCAGAATGCGCAGGATAGAAGTGTGGAGGGTATTGCAGTGGGCAGTATGTACATGAGAGGACTGTGGAGGGTATGACAGCAAAATATATGTACAGGAGAGGAGTATGGAGGGTATGAGAGTGAGCAGTATGTACAGGAGATACGCATACCCCCACAACCACAGGGCAAGGGTTGTGGGGATGAGGCCCTTGTCCCCATGTTGAGGGCATGTGGCCTGGTATGGGGGGGGTGCTCTCTTGTCCCCCTTCTTTTCCTGCGGCCTGCCAGGTTGCGTGCTCGGCTAAGGGTCTGGTATGGATTTTGGGGTATTTGGATGCAATTTTTTTTTTCATTTTGGTTCGGGGTTCCCCTATATATTTATACTAGACCCAAAGCTCCTGGTAATGGACTGGGGGGGATCCAATGCTCTTTTTTTCCACGAGTTTAATCTATATTGCCGAGACTTGATCATTCATTACAGCCGCGATCAGTTTTTAATGACAATTTTTCCTTTAGTAATGTCATTTTGCTGCGGTACTGTTCTAAACACGGGAAAACTGCGCCTCTTTACAGGCATGCTATAGACACCCCCAGGCATGATATTTAAAGGAATATTTCATTTTTATTGTTTCAGTTTAAGCATTAAAAAAATCACTGCTCCCAAAAAAATGTCTGTTTTAAAAAAAAATTTGCATTGATACATGTCCTCTGGGGCAGGACCCGGGTCCCCAAACACTTTTTATGACAATAACTTGCATATAAGCCTTAAAAATTAGCACTTTTGATTTTTCATGTTGTGTCCCATAGACTTTAACGGTGTTCGTGTGTTCTGCCAAATTTTTTGCCTGTTCACATGTTCGGCTGAAAACCGAACAGGAGGGTATTCGGCTCATCCCTAGTTATGAGGAAAGGTTACGAGCACTGAGAGAGGAGACGCTTGAGAGGGGATATAATTTTAATGTATAAATACCATACTGGTGACCCCACAATAGGGATAAAGCTTTTCAGCGAAAGTGAATTTAATAAGACACGTGGCCATTATGTAAAATTAGACGAAAAGAGGTTTAACCTTAAACTGCGTAGAGGGTTCTTTATTTTAAGAGTGGTTAGGATGTGGAATTCTCTTCCACATGTGGTGGTTTCAGCAGGGAGCATCGATAATTTCAAAAAACTATTAGATAAGCCCCTAAACGACCACAACGTACAGGGTTATACATATACATACATATATGTAACACTGACACAAAATCACACAAAAGTGAGTACAGCTGTTACATTTTTGTAAATATTTTCTTATATCTTTTCATGTGACAACACTGAAGAAATTACACTTTGCTACAATGTAAAGTAGTGAGTGTACAGCTTGTATAACAGTGTAAATTTGCTGTCCCCTCAAAATAAATCAACACACAGCCATTAATGTCTAAACCGCTGCCAACAAAAGTGAGTACACCCCTAAGTGAAAATGTCCAAATTGGGCCCAATGTGTCAATATTTTGTGTGGCCACCATTATTTTCCAGCACTGCCTTAACCCTCTTGGGCATGGAGTTCACCAGAGCTTCACAGGTTGTCACTGGAGTCCTCTTGCACTCCTCCATGACGACATCACAGAGCTGGTGGATGTTAGAGACCTTGCGCTCCTCCACCTTCCATTTGAGGATGCCCCACAGATGCTCAATAGGGTTTAGGTCTGGAGACATGCTTGGCCAGCCCATCACCTTTACCCTCAGCTTCTTTAGCAAGGCAGTGGTCGTCTTGGAGGTGTGTTTGGGATCGTTATCATGTTGGAATACTGCCCTGCGGCCCAGTCTCCGAAGGGAGGGGTGCAATGCTCTGCTTCAGTATGTCACAGTACATGTTGGCATTCATGGTTCCCTCAATGAACTGTAGCTCCCCAGTGCCGGCAGCACTCATGCAGCCCCAGACCATGACACTCCCACCACCATGCCTGACTGTAGGCAAGACACACTTGTCTTTGTACTCCTCACCTGGTTGCCGCCACACACGCTTGTCACCATCTGAACCAAATAAGTTTATCTTGGTTTCATCAGACCATAGGGAATGGTTTCTGTAATCCATAGTAATCCCTCCTTAGTCTGCTTGTCTTCAGCAAACTGTTTGCAGCTTTTTTTTTTGCATCATCTTTAGAAGAGGCTTCCTTCTGGGACGACAGCCTTGCAGACCAATTTGATGCAGTGTGTGGCATATGGTCTGAGCACTGACAGGCTGAACCCCCACCCCTTCAACCTCTACAGCAATGCTGGCAGCACTCATACGTTTATTTCCCAAAGATAACCTCTGGATATGACGCTGAGCACGTGAAATCAACTTCTTTGGTCGACCATGGCGAGGCCTGTTCTGAGTGGAACCTGTCCTGTTAAACCGCTGTATGGTCTTGGCCACCGTGCTGCAGCTCAGTTTCAGGGTGTTGGCACTCTTCTTATAGCCTAGGCCATCTTTATGTAGAGCAACAACTCTCTTTTTCAGACCCTCAGAGAGTTCTTTGCTATGAGGTGCCATGTTGAACTTCCAGTGACCAGTATAAGAGAGTGAGAGCGATAACACCAAATTAAACACAACTGCTCCCCATTCACACCTGAGACCTTGTAACACTAACGAGTCACATGACACCGGGGAAGGGAAATGGCTAAATGGGCCCAATTTAGACATTTTAACATCAAAAGGCCTGGGGATAATTTTAGATCCTATGTTAAACAGGATTTGATGGTCATACAGCTTGGGTATACTGTGTGCTGATGAAAGCCTAGGGAACAATATGGAACTTTAATACCCAGAGCTTTTACTTTCACTGGCCATCTATATATAAGCAACTAATCCTAGATACGGCCTGACCCGCTGGATTCGATCTACGAATATAGCCTTTTGGAACTTTATACCTATCATCAGTTCTATTTTTACATTTCAATATATACAGGAACAGTATTCCGGATGAACAATTATTTAGAGGCTTGAGAAATTTCTGTAGGCTCTTTTAGGTTTAGTACCTATTGCTCTCAATTGCACTTTAACCGTTCCCTGACCTATGGCTCCACATATACGGTGGTATCTATTTAGTCAGTTCTAGGTTACCAGTACCCCCGGGGACCACCCTTGCACAGCAACCCTTACATTTTTTTTGTATATTTATTAATTATTATCATTGGCGTTTAGCCATTAGGGTTCCTATGCAAATGTGGATCACTTTTGGCGCCTGCACTGCATGTGTAATTTGTCTGTCATTGTGTATGTATTGTCAGTCTTTGTTTGGTCATCTGTCTCATTGATACACCATCTGTAAACCCATACACTTGGTGTACCATTTTATGATCGGTCTCAGAGGACCCATGTTCTACTAGTCCTATTGGAAAGTAACATATTTTTAGATATCTGCGTGTATTTTGTTCAAACCATTAATAAGATTTGATACTTTATTTTTTATATACTGCTCTTTTGACTACACTCTCTGACCATAAGTAGCTGTCTTTATCCCTGGGATATCCAATCTATTGATCTCCCCAGTATAGCCTTTTATCTTTATATGCTATATAGGCTACGGCCAGAGCCTCTGATTTAGAGGAGTGGCAGCGAGCAACTAACTATCATTTAACCAGTAGAGCGTGAGCAATTTTGCGGTCATCTTTTTTGTTAAAATAAAGTGGTTTCCTAACAACCAGCCTGAGTAGGAAGCTATCACATTTATCAGTACTAACACTGATGCTAAATGCTTCACTTCTCGTTGCAGCCAGAGGTTTGGCTCAACAAGTGGGAGGGCTGTCACATACACCATTTTGTTCACCTGTTTGCAAATCGCCAAACAGGCAAAGTTTGGACCAGACTCAACTGACAGTTGGAAGAGGAGGAGAACTTATATATAATATAATATAATATAATATAATATAATATAATATAATATAATATAATATAATATAAAAATTCACAATACAGAAAAGAGGAACAATTCATTTAGAAGAAACAATTCAACGTGGCCAACAAATGTTTCATAACATTTGTTGGCCGGGGATGTCTGTCTATTAAGATCACCACAGACTTTGAAACTGTGTCCTGATATCAGCAAGCCAAGTTTAAAAATTAGATGTTTAGACCTCTGCAGTCAGAACTGGCCTGTGAAGCCTATAAAATCTGATATCAGATGTTATAATTTCTGGATTGGTATCATACAAGCTACTTATATTAGAGCTAATAAAACTCAACACAATATTGTAAACCATTGGACCCAAATATCAGCCTCTCCGAGGGACCCTTCTGATAAGCCCATGGAATGATGGCTTTCCAAGGGCCAAGGTGGCTGCAAACCAAAATTCCCATAATGACCAATTCTCTCTTTTCTTTATGACAATGATATAGAAAAGAAGTTTATAAATGTAGAAGTTATACTCACAGAATATAAATAGAACACATAAGAGGATGAGCAAAATTAAAGATAGAAGGAGTTGGAGGACCATCAGGATCTGCACAACCCAACCTGTAGAATCATCAGATAGAAGAATTGGAAACAGAGACAACTGTAAAGAAACCTTCAATCAGTGTAAAAAAAAAAATATATTGTAATACTTTACATACCGTATTTGAAGCCTTTCAGGATAAAATTAGAGCAATCTATAATGTAATGCAAAATCGTTATCACAAATATATCAAATTCTATTGAAGGAATCTTATTCAGCTCTGCCACCCTTCCTACTGAAGTGGGAACAGGAGTTAAATACAATGACTGAAGATATGAACTGGGACAAAATACTGGCCCTTTCCTACCTATTGTATATATCAGGTCTCCAAACTTTCCAAGCAAAGGGCCAGTTTACTGTCCTTCAGGCTTCAGGGGGGCTGGACTGTGGCCAGAGGGAGTGGAAAATGCCCCGGCATCAGTGCCCCATTATGGGTTTTAATGAAAGGAATAGTGCTCTATTGTTGATATCAGTGAGATGAGATGTACACTATTAATGGTGTCAATAGGGGGAAAGGTGCCCCATCATTGGTGTCATTTGGTAGAATAGTGCCCCAAGGGTCAGATAAGGACAAGCAAAGGGCCACATCTGGGCTCCGGCCACAGTTTGGAGACCACGGGTCTTTATCTTCTCAAGGTCAGGAATGTAATTATCGCATATTATCACATTGGTACCCTTGCCTTACCGTCCTACATAAAATTGACTCTACCATTCCGGAATATATAATGCAATGCAAAAAATATTGGTCCTTACTTCAATGAGTGATGAAGTTAAGGCGGTTCTAGTAAAGGATTTTGTTAATACTACAACATACATTCCTGCAAGACTGTGCCCCTGTGTACAAAGCCAACTCCATAGAGACATGGTTTTGACCAGTTTGGGGTGGAGGAACTCCAGTTTCCTGCACAGTGCCCTGACCTCAACTCTACTGGACACCACAGGGATGAATTGAACCATCAATGACGAACCAGGTCTTCTCATCCAACATCCATGCCTGACCTAACAAATCAACACAAATTTCTACAGACAGATTGCAAAATCGGGTGCAAAGCCCTCTAAAAAAGAGTGGACATGGTTTGATCAGTTTGGTGTGGAGGAACTTGGGTGTCCTGCTCAAGCTTAAGAACTCCTTTGTGATAATCTGGAATGCAAACTGGGAGCCTTGAGAGCTGGGTCTTTTCATCTAACTTCAGTATCTGAACTGACAAATGTTCTTTGGGAAAATATTGTGGAATATTAGAGGGATATTAGAGCTGCAAACATTCTTCTGAGAAAATCTTGTGGAAGCCTTCCCAGAAGAATGAAGGATATTATAGCCACAAATGTTCTTCGGTGAAAATTTTGTGGAAGCCTTCCCAGAAGAATGAAGGATATTATAGCCAGAAATGTTCTTCGGTGAAAATTTTGTGGAAGCCTTCCCAGAAGAATGAAGGATATTATAGCCACAAATGTTCTTCGGTGAAAATTTTGTGGAAGCCTTCCTAGAAGAATGAAGGATATTATAGCCACAAATGTTCTTCTGAGAAATTCTTGTTGAAGCCTTCCCAAAAGGATGAAAGATGTTACAGCCACAAATGTTCTGGAAAAATATTGTGGAAGTCTTCCCAGAAGACTGAAGGATATTAGAGCTGCAAACGTTCTTCTGAGAAAATATTGTGGAAGTCTTCCCAGAAGACTGAAGGATATTATAGCCACAAATGTTCTTCGGTGAAAATTTTGTGGAAGCCTTCCCAGAGGAATGAAGGATATTATAGTCACAAATGTTCTTCAGTGAAAATTTTGTGGAAGCCTTCCCAAAAGGATGAAAGATGTTACAGCCACAAATGTTCTGGGAAAATCTTGTGGAAGTCTTCCCAGAAGAATGAAGAATATTAGAGCTGCAAATGTTTTTCTGGAAAAATCTTGTGGAAGCCTTCCCAGAAGAATGAAAGATGTTATAGCCTCAAATGTTCTTCTGAGAAAATCTTGTGGAAGCCAACCCAGAAGAATGAAAGATGTTACAGCCACAAATGTTCTTCTGGGAAAATCTTGTGGAAGCCTTTGAATGAAGCCATAAAGATGGGCAACTCCATAATAATGGCCATGGTTTCGAAATTAAATGTCCAGCAAACTCATGCACTAGTAACTTTTTGTGATGTTCACTTCAGTTGCACATATTTCTCTATAACTATCTGTATTTGATTAAGACTGTATTTAAAGGGAAACAAGTACCAATCAGCACCTTCTCTGCCCTGTTGTATAGAAGTTTTGATCAATCGCTAAGCTTGAACAGCTGACAAAACTGCAAAATATTCATGTTAGACGATAAATGTTCCATAAATTAAGGGATATATTTTTAAATGTTTAGAGCAGAACATGAGAGTATGTAAATGTACAGTAATGGCTTACCTTTGGCTTTTAGTTCATTCTTCTGCTGTACGTTGAGATCACGCACATTGTCGTACACACCTTCCTGTCCGTGGACCCCTGAAAACAGAAACAGACCTGAAAAAACAATTCTAGGCAATGCCTACATTCTCTTTTCATTTTCAGATAGAAAAATGTTAACCACTTAAGCCCCAGACCATTAGGCTGGCCAAAGACCAGAGCACTTTTTTCGATTTGGCACTGCGTCGCTTTAGCTGACAATTGCGCGGTCGTGCGACGTGGCTCCCAAACAAAATTGACGTCCTTTTTTTCCCACAAACAGAGATTTCTTTTGGTGGTATTTTATCACCTCTGCGGTTTTTATTTTTTGTGCTATAAACAAAAAAATGCGACAATTAAAAAAAAAAAAAAGCATTATTTTTTACTTTTTGCTATAATAAATATCCCCAAAAATATATAAAATAAAACATTTTTTTTCTCCTGGGTTTAGGCCGATACGTATTCTTCTACATATTTTTGGTAAAAAAAAATCGCAATAAGCGTTTATTGATTGGTTTGCGCAAAAGTTATAGCGTTTACAAAATAGGGGATAGTTTTATGGTGTTTTTATTAATTTTTTTTTTTTTTAGTAATGGCAGTGATCAGTGATTTTTATCATGACTGCGACATTATGGCGGACAGATCGGACACTTTTGGCGTGATTTTGGGACCATTCACATTTAATAAAGCAATCAGTGCAATTAAAAATGCAGTGATTACTGTGTAAATGTGACTGGCAGTGAAGGGGTTAACCACTAGGTGGTGCTGTAGGGGTTAAGTGTGTCCTAGGCAGTGATTCTAACTGTGGGGGGAGGGGCTATGTGTGACACAACACTGATCACCGCTCCCGATCACAGGGAGCGGTGATCAGTGTACTGTCACTAGGCAGAACAGGGAGATGCTTGTTTACATTAGCATCTCTCCATGAAACGATCGCGGGCATCCCCGTGGACATCGAGTCCGCGGGACCCGCGATCATTCTCACGGAGCTCCCGGCGGGCGCGCGCCCGCAAGCCGCCTCTTAAAGGGCAATGTACAGGTATGTGGTTCTGCCTGTACGTGCCCTTCTGACACAGTATATCTGCACGAGGCTGTCGGGAAGCGGTTAATGTACAGTAATGAATGTTTTGATGCCGATTGCCTCAGCACACCCCCGGTGCTGCCCCCCCCCCCACATTCACCCCTGCCATGTATTCCGGGCTCAGCTTGCCCATCTGCAGGCCCGGCATGGCAGGTGCCGGTGGGTGGAGAGGAAGAAAAAGAGCGGACGTGAGTCCTCCCCTTCTTGCTGTGACCTGGAAATTGACATGTATGACATCACTTCTGGGTCAGCTTCTCAGTGTCCCACCTAGAATAGCTGGGAAGGGACGTATGGCAATGCGATCTGCATTGCCATACATTCAGTGGAGCCCAGAGGAGAAATTGGGAGTCTTTTAGACTCTGCATGTCTTATTAAAGAGAACCTGTCACCTAAAAATCATTACAGAGGGGACTTTTTGTCCCCTATGTGATGAAAAAAAAAAAATTTAATTTAATTTTTCTGCAAAAAAAATAAAAATACACCCAAGCACATAAAATCCTCCCAAAAATGATTTTGAGGCCCCCGTCCCCACATTTACGCACATACGAACATAAACACACATGTCAGGGCACCTACAGTACATGTGAAAATATTGATTGCAATACACATGTTACATATCGTTATGCAGTGAGAGCGATAATTCTAGCACCAGATCTCCTCCATAACACCAAACTGATATCTATAGGGGACTTTTGTAGCATGGCATATGGAAAATATCGAGGACCAAACTTTGTTGCTATTTCACAGGCACATACAAATTTAAGGTTTGATATGCTGGGTATTATGCTGCTGCTGGTTCAGGAGCACCCCCTCTCCTGAACCATACCAGGCCACATGGGGGGGGTGCTCTGGGGCAGGGGGGGCTATGCCAAGGGCCTCTACCCGACAATCCTGGGTGGTTGTTGTTGGGGTCCGCAGGTGGGAGGCTCATCGGAATCTGAAAGCCCCCTTTAACAAGCCCCCAGATCCCAGTGCCCCCCCCATGTGAATGGATAGGAGGTACATACCCTACCCATTCACCAAAAATGTGTACAAAAAAAATAAAAACACAGAGACAGTCTTTGACAAATCCTATACTAATAAAAAAACAAAAAACAGTGCCCCCCCATGTAAATCCATCGTCAATCATGCGCCGGACCGGAAAAAAAAGCACTCCATCTTCTAGGACAGCCATTCGCCGAATGCCTTCTCTGCGCTTTGACAGTTCTTATATAGTTAAGGGGTGGGACCACCTGGTGATGTGATGGTGATTTTTTTTTTCGTACATCGGTACAGCGGGTGGCGTGATTGATGATGGATTTACAACAGGGGACATTTTTTATTTAAAAAGGGAATGTCAAAAACTGCCTCTGTTTTTATTTATTTATTTGTACACTTTTTTGGGGAATGGGTGGGGGTACTATGTTGAGGGCATGTGGCCTTGTATGGACCCTACGCTGTTTTTTTTTGGTTTTTTTATTTACGGCATAGGATTCCCCTTTAAAACCCATATCAGACCTGAAGGGCTTTGACTCACTTTGTTTTGTATATATATATATATAAAACATGCTGCAGCAAAAACGACATTTCTAAAGAAAAAAAATGAGTCAAATCACATTTAAAATGATTCACGGTTGCAATTGCCAGCACGTGACTGGGTCCCCCCCCCAGACTATACTAGGCTTTTTGGCTCTGGTATGGGTTTCAAAAGGAACCCCATGCCAATTTTTTTTAAACAAATGGAGTGGGGTCCCCCTCAAAATCCATACCAGACCCTTGTCCAGGAATGCAGCCCAGCAGGCCCCCCTCTCTCGTCCCCCCCTCCTGAACCATACCAGGCTACATGCCCTCAACATGGGGGGTGCTCAAAGCATCTTGTGCCCATATTGATGGGGACAAGGGCAGTTTCCCAACAACCCTGGGCTGTGTTTGTCAGGGTCTGTGGGGGGCTTATCGGAATCTGTAAGCCCCCAGGTCCCACCCCCATGTGAATGGGTATGGGCGGTGGCGTATCTAGCACATCTGGCACCCTGGGCTGGACTTTTTTGCACCCCCCCCCCCAAGAAAAATGGTATGTGGCAATATGGCGGTGCCACGCCAAAACTGTGGGTGTGATCAGACAGTGGGAGGGGCTTAAATGGCCATATGCTTTAATGACTGTGCCACAAGTGAGTATTAATCAGACAGCACAAACCTCGGTATACTCATTTACTAAACACAGCTAACCATAAAGTGATAGTAAAGTCTTGTTTTTTTTTTTCTAAATAATAAACATGTTATACTTACCTGCTCTGTGTAATGGTTTTGCACAGAGCAGCTCGGGTCCTCCTCTTCTTGGGTCCCTTGCTGGCACCCCTGGCCCCTCCCTCTTTCTGGGTGCCCCACACCAAGCAGCTTGTGTCCAACCACACACGGAGCCATTACTTGACTATGCTCCCTCTGTCTTCTGATTGGCTTACGGGCTGTGATTGTCAGCCAATGGCTCCCGCTGCTGCCAACAGCAAATCAGGAGTGTGAGTCCCCAGACAGCCAAGGTTCCCATCGCTGGACAGAGAAGGGGCTCCCCACACGGCACACAACCATCACACTGGGCATGGACGCATATCATAATAGTTATGTGCGTCAGATAGCATGAAAAAGGAGATGTCGGGTAATTAAAAGAGAAGCATGGGAATTTTATTTTTGAATCATACTTACCTAGGTAGATGCTGCATCTGTCCCCCACCGCCTCTAAGGCTGAGAACCGAGTAATCAAACACCGCCGATAACTCAGTTCTCAGAGCTCCCTAAGCAGAGAGAGATGGTGGCTGTCATTTCACTGAAATACTGGGCTGTGGAGGGGGCGGGAGTGGCGACTCAGGCTGCTGTGATCAACAGGAGAAATACAACCAAACAGACTTTGGTGGTACTTCTCCTTTAATAAATCTCTCACACGACCTGTTTCTCTGCTCCTGTTTGACATTACCTGCGACAATTGATAAATATCTCCATTTATGTTGTGAACTCCCCCTCCAGGGCCCAGGCAGGCTCTTCCTCAGCCCAGGCTTTAAATCCAGGCTCTCTTTCCCTGAAGCTGGAAGGTCCTTCAGGCACCCTCTTCCCTAGTCCAGAGATCCTTCACGGTACCCCTCTCATAGTCCAGGGCCTCCAGGCACCTGCTGCCCTAGTCCAGGGCCCCCAGACAGCCCCTCTCCTAATCTATGACCTGCAGGCACCCCCTCACCTAGTCCAGAATCTCCCTCCCTCCCCCCACCTATCCAGGGACCTTTGCCACACCAACCCTAGTCAATGGCCTCTTCTGCACCCACCTCTCTAGTCCAGGGCCTCCTCTGCACTCCTCTGCTAGTCCAAGGCCTCCTTTACAGCCCACCCCAAAATAGGAGCCTCCTCTGCAGTCTGCACCCTGCTCTCTGAATCCAGGTCCTTTATCAACCCCATTTTCCAGTCCAGGGCCTCCTCTACATCCCCCAGTCCAGGGCCTCCATTGTACTTCCCTCCTTATCCAGGGCCTCCTCTGTATCCCCCAGTCAAGGGCCTCCTGTGTACTCCCTTCCTAGTCCAGGGCCTCTTCTGCACCCCTCTACTCCAGCACCTCCTCTGCATTCCCCCTACCACAGCACCTCTTTTGCACCCCCCCAGTCCAGAACCTCCTCTGCACCCCCCAGCCCAGAACCTCTTCTGCACCCCCCAGCCCAGAACCTCTTCTGGATCCCCCAAGCCAAGAAGAGTGGGTGACCAACCTCTTCATGAGATAGTGTTGACCAATAATGTGGTCAAAGGGGACAGAATAGAAGATAAAAAGAAAGATAGTCTATGTTTATACCAAATGCGCATAGATGCTAATGTAACCAGTGAAAGACCTGCAGTAGAGGAAAAAGATTGAGCGTAGCCTCAGGGTAAATCTCTCAGATCCACCGATGAAAGAACCACTCCAACGTCTGTGAAAGTAAAGCTGAAATATGATACAGGGTAAATGTCAGGGAAATGGCCACAAAACTGGCAATATTACCAGCATCCATCACTGCCGCATCGGGTGAACTCCCGTGCACATTGGCACACGCAGATGCGCAATGGTTAGGGTTGCCACCTTTTCATCAAGTCAAACCCAAACACTTTAACCACTTCAGCCCTGGAAGAATTTACCACCTTTCTGACCAGGCCATTTTTTGCGATACAGGACTCCGCCGCTTTAACTGACAATTGCGCGGTTGTGCGACGTTGTACCCAAACAAAATTGATGTCCTTTTTTTCCCACAAATAGAGCTCTCTTTTGGGGTATTTGATCAACTCTGCGTTTTTTTATTTTTTACGCTATAAACAAAAGCATCATAGTCCCCCCTTACATCAGATATGACACCAGAGTCCCCCCCCTTACAACAGATATGACACCAGAGCCCCCCCCTTACATCAGATATGACACCAAAGCCCCCCCTTACACCAGATATGACACCAGAGCCCCCCCCTTACATCATATATGACTCCAGAGCCCCCCTTACATCAGATATGACACCAGAGCCCCCCTTACATCATATATGACTCCAGAGCCCCCCTTACATCAGATATGACACCAGAGCCCCCCTTACATCATATATGACACCAGAGCCCCCCTTACATCAGATATGACACCAGAGCCCCCCTTACATCATATATGACTCCAGAGCCCCCCTTACATCAGATATGACACCAGAGCCCCCCTTACATCATATATGACTCCAGAGCCCCCTTACATCAGATATGACACCAGAGCCCCCCTTACATCAGATATGACACCAGAGCCCCCCTTACATCAGATATGACACCAGAGCCCCCCCCCCTTACATCATATATGACACCAGAGCCCCCCCCTTACATCAGATATGACACCAAAGCCCCCCCTTACACCAGATATGACACCAGAGCCCCCCCTTACATCATATATGACTCCAGAGCCCCCCTTACATCAGATATGACACCAGAGCCCCCCCCTTACATCAGATATGACACCAAAGCCCCCCCTTACACCAGATATGACACCAGAGCCCCCCCTTACATCATATATGACTCCAGAGCCCCCCTTACATCAGATATGACACCAGAGCCCCCCTTACATCAGATATGACACCAGAGCCCCCCTTACATCAGATATGACACCAGAGCCCCCCTTACATCAGATATGACACCAGAGCCCCCCTTACATCAGATGTGACACCAGAGCCCCCCTTACATCAGATATGACACCAGAGCCCCCCTTACATCAGATATGACACCAGAGCCCCCCTTACATCAGATGTGACACCAGAGCCCCCCTTACATCAGATGTGACACCAGAGCCCCCCTTACATCAGATGTGACACCAGAGCCCCCCTTACATCAGATATGACACCAAAGCCCCCCTTACATCAGATGTGACACCAGAGCCCCCCTTACATCAGATATGACACCAGAGCCCCCCTTACATCAGATGTGACACCAGAGCCCCCCTTACATCAGATATGACACCAGAGCCCCCTTACATCAGATGTGACACCAGAGCCCCCCTTACATCAGATATGACAGCAGAGCCCCCCTTACATCAAATATGACACCAGAGCCCCCTTACATCAGATGTGACACCAGAGCCCCCCTTACATCAGATGTGACACCAGAGCCCCCCTCCTTTCCCCCTCTACTCACTGATCACTAACTGCAAAGAAGTTCCTCATTTCTCTTTCCAGGCTCCACACACTCCGTGTTCATTCCTCAGCAGTGCTGCTGAGACTTTTCAGTCAGCGCCGCTCTCTATTGCCACCTGCAGGCCGGAGGGAGGAGAACACCTAAACCTCTCTCCAGCTATGAGCCACGATCCTATCTGAAAAATGTGTGCGGTTTTCAGGGGGGCTTAAAACCAGGCACATGATTTAAATCCCGGACTGTATGGGTGAATCCCATACAGGTGGCAACCCTAGCGATGGCGTGAACCAGCGTGTGCAGGCGCAATGGCGTGCACACAACATGACAAATTCCGGTGCCCACTGGCCTACATAAACCTGCTGCTGAGACCTGTAGATTGCTGGATTATCGTCAGCTCCCCCATGTTTCCCGTGTATCTTGATCCTTGACTTCCCGTTACCGACTCAGCTTGCCTTGACCTGCTTATCCTGATCTCCTTGTTTGACCTTTGTCTTGTACTCCTGGCTCTGCTCTTGTCTGCTGCATCATGTTTGACCTCGGCTAGGCTCTCCGCTACTACCTGCTTTACTGTGAATGACCCCGGGTTGTTCCAGTTCTTCTGCCGGTCTGCTACCTGAACCTGCTACTGACTGATCCACTGTGTATGAACCCTGGCCTGGCTCCTGGTTATGTTTCTGGTCTGCTCCACTGCCAAGTTCGCCTGGTGTCTCCCTGGCACACCTGCCCTACAGTGCAGCCTGCCCGCTCCAGCCACCTTCCGCTGATCAGCTCGTCAGACCACAGCAACTGGCAAACTATGCTTCTTTGGGCACTGCCGCCCCTGTACCACTTTCAAGGGTGCGCTACACTTAGCTGCAATGGGAGTCCTTTCAGCACCTCAGCCTCGCACCTGGTACATGGCACATAGGGTATTTAATTACAGCCTCAAAAAAAATCTATGCAAAATAGATGTGTTGTCAATGAACGAAGTGCGCAGAAAAATGTGAAGGGAAGGGAGATAGGCATAGTTTGGAAAATATATAAAAGTTTAGAGAGAATGTCCATTTTAATTGCTTTTATTCAACCAAACCATAGAGTTTATTCAATAGGTGGCAAGAGCTAAATTCCTTGCTAACACCTAATAGTTCTGGCTTAATTTAGAGCATAAAGATCAGTGAGTTGGGCTGATATGACAGTTTCCAGATAAAAGAACAAACCTGGAAGCTCCTCTTATCTGCCTCCCCCCCCCCTCTGGTACCACAAATACAAGAGGGGGTAAGGGACAGCCTTGCCTCATACTATTAAAATTCGTGAATGGGTAAGGCTGGTTACCATTAATTAAAAGGTAGTTTAACAGGAACGAATAAGCGACAGAATTTTGGACCTCAGCCGGGGAACTAAACCCATCTGCTCCAGGGTTAAGTTTAAGAATGTCCAGTTAATTTGGTCAAACACCTTTTGGCGTCGATTGTTGCAAACAATTTACACTGGGTGGATATTTTGTGCTGTCGAGTGTTCCTCGTAGGCAGATATCTGCCCCGTAGAGGAGGAAAGAAAAGAAGAAAAAAGAAAAAGAAAAAGAGAGAAAAAAAAACACCAAATACAGACATAAACAAACCTACACAAACCTCTGGGAAGCCCCCTCTCGACCATTAACCACAACATAACGTTACATAATAGCCAAGCCACACCAAACCACACCAAATCTGAGTCTCACTCACAAACCTTAACTTTTTAAAGATAGGATCTCAGTATATCTGAACTCGAGAATTCAATCCAAGGTGACCACACTTCTATAAAATTATGATGACTTCCCTGTATACTCGCCGTTATTTCCTCCATTCTCTTTAATTGATTAAGTTCAGCAACCCACTCTTTAATAGTGGGAGCAACTCTTGTATTCCAATGTCTGGGTATAATTATTCACGCAGCGGAGATTAGGTAAGGGAGCAGTCCTTTTGTGACCTCTCGCATAGAGCCAGGGTATATGGATAACAGAGCTATTTCCAGAGATTTCTGGTAAGATATGCCAGTTACAAAAGAGCAAATTTGGAATACAATCTCCCAGAATTCTATTATCTGGGGGCATGTTCACCATATATGAATCATTGTACCTACATCTCTTCCACAACGCAACGCCAACACTCCACAGAATAGATCTGGGAGATTCTATGTAGCCTCGCCGGGCATCTGTACTATCTAGTTAGTATTTTATAGTTATTTTCTTGTATGTAAGTCAAGGAACTAGATTTGAAAGTTAACCAGAAAGCTTTCTTCCATTCTTCTATGGAAATCAGATGGCCCAATTCTCTCTCCCAGTCTCTGATATAGTATGGGCTTAAGGGAAATGCGTGGAATAAAAGTATACCATAAAGCGTTGAAATAGTGCTAGAACATTCAGTAGGCCCACTATGAAGAGATTCAAATGGCTAAAAATCCCTATGAAGTGAGGTCATTTTAGATAGTTGTCTATAATAATGTTGGAGCTGGAAATAGTGAAACCACTGACCCACATAATTGCGTTCAGTAGACATTATTGTGTTCAACGCCTGGAGTCCTTTTGACGACAGGGCTTGTGTAATCAGGAAGGGAGTCGGCAGTGTCCATCATAAAAACCTCTCCAACGACAAGCCAAGTAAAAATTCTGGATTACCCATTATTGGGGTTAATGGGCCTTGTACTGAAGAGACACCCCACCTTCGAACAGTCCAATCCCAGACTCTTAATAGAGACTGGGTCAAAGGTGGAAGTATTTGATTGGGTGGATGAAATTTAGGTACAATCCACGAAAGAGAGACCAGAGGGAGCTCTATTTTTTGCTGTTCAATGGCTTCCCACGGTTTTGTTCTCCCACAATGGAACCAATCCAGTATTCTAGTCAATACTGAAGCTATATAATAAAGTTCCATCTGCGGTAAACCTGCTCCCCCCTCTGTCTTCTGCTTTACCAGAATATCGTAGCGAAGTCTAGCCAAGGAATTCGGCCAGATATAGAGAAGCAAGCTCTGTGACAGACCTAGCCGGGACAGAGGCTGTTGGAGAGGATTGAATGCTAGCCTCTTGCCTTTTGATTATGGGCCCTGGATTTTCAATGGAACAATACTCTTTGTGAGGTGAATTAGAAATCCAGTCTGAACTGTACTAATCGGACCCAGTCGTGTATACATGTATATATTGTATGTTGTTTGATTCTGTTGGGGACTCCTTGCTGTGGTCATTTGGGATGTGTGTCCCTGAAGAGGGAGGGGGGATTCCTCCAGCAGCCCCCTGCTGATAAGACTGATTCATACTGTTGGGACACATGGTGTCATGAACTCCACTCACCTGTCTGATGTCAGCTATAATGTGTTTAATGTAAATGAGTTTAGTCTGGCTTACCACAGGTTCTAAGGGTATTCAACTCATTGTTGTTTGTTCTAATTAACCCTGTGTTGATGTTTATGGCAATGTGTGTTGAATAGTCAATGAGCTGATCACATTGTCCTCTATACAATGTAGGAGACTGGCCGACACCTATTGGAGCTTCTGCTATTGTGAGAAAATGTCCTGTGGTTGTACTTATGATAATTAACTCTGTTACTGTGTGAAGCTCGGTGCCCACAAGTCTGTGTCCTACAGGTCCTGTCTCTGAGTCATCTGGTCTGGGTAAAAGGATTAGTTAATTAGCTCATGTTAATTAGGTTAGGTTTTAGTCATTCTGCTGTGTATATATTTGTGTGAGATCTCAAATAAAGAGTCAGTCCATGTTAGCAACAAGCAAGTGTCGCCTTGTTTTGTGCTCAGAGAGGTTGGAATATCTTATATCTGTATCCAGACTACAAGGAAGTGATATACTGACGGAAGCACTCAAGCGGAGTGTGGGACGTTCCGTGACAAGCTCAATCTTAGAGACCGATAGAAAGTCTGTGGAAGAGCTATAGGCAATGTTTGATATAGATATAAGAAACAAGGTAAGATATCCATCTTATATATTGCCATTCTCCCTAATCAGGAATGTTTCCCTTTGGCCATATGCTACAATCTATTATTTGTGGAATTAAGTAGGGGGAGATAATTAAATTCATACATTTTTTCTTCTGAAGGAGCAATATTCACTCCTAAATATTTAAGAGATTGTAATTCCCATTGAAACGGGAAATTATTTTCTAGCGTTTCTTTTTCCTTTATTGGTAAAATGATATTGAGGCAACGAGATTTTGCAACATTTACTTTGAAATTGCTATACTGACCGAATTGTTCCAATTCATGAAGAATATTCAGAAAAGCTATTCTAGGATTAGACACATATATAAGTAAATCGTCTGCGAAAATACTCAGTTTGTATGAATTATTGCCCACCTGAACCCCCTGAATTGAGGGGTTAGACCGTAGGGCAACCGCCTGGTGTTCCATGGCCAGAATATATAAATATGGTGATAGCGGACAGCCCTGGCATGTCCCATTAGAGATTTTAACAGGCGAAGATAATGTCCCGTTAACCTTTATTCTAGCTGATGGAGCGGTATATAGGGCCATTATGTTCTGTATAAATTCTCCTGGAAGTCCTATTTGTTCCAATGATGCAACAACGAACTTCCAATCTAGGCGATCAAAAGCCTTTTCCGCATCTAAAGCTAAAAGACAAAGCGGATTCTTTGATCTCCGAGCATGATGCAACAAAAGGCTTGTTTTTAGGATATTATCACAAGCTTCCCTATTTGGCACTAATCCCACCTAGTCTAGACCTATTAACCGCTTGCCGACTGTCCGCCGCAGTTATACTGTGGCAGAATGGCACAGGCAGGCGAATCGCCGTCATGCTACGTCGGTATCATAGACGGCCTCTAGGGGGCGTGAGCCGATGAGAGTGCCTGGCGGTCTCGATCACCGCCGGGGTCCCGCGATCGCTCGGGGCACACGGAGAACCGGGATCTGTGTATGTAAACACACAGCTTCCGGTTCTCTGAGGGGAGAACTGACAGATCCTCTGTATGATCAACGATCTGTTAGTTTCCCTGCACAGTCCCCTCCCCCTTCCGTTAGTACACACACTAGGACACACATTAACCCCTTTGCTGCCCCCTAGTGTTAACACCTTCACTGCCAGTGATCAATGCATTTTTAATCGCACTGATCGCTGTATTAATGCCAATGGTCCCAAAAATGTGTCAAAATTGTCAGACGTGTCCGCCATAATGTCGCAGTCATGATAAAAATTGCAGATCGCCACCATTACTACTAAAAAAAAAATTATTTATAAAAATGCCATAAAACTATCCCCTATTTTGTAGACGCTATAACTTTTGCGCAAACAAATCAATATACGCTTATTGCAATTTTTTTACCAAAAATATGTAGAAGAATACGTATCGGCCTAAACTGAGGAAAAAAAATGTTTTTTTATATATTTTTGTGGGGGACATTTATTATAGCAAAAAGTAAAAAATAATGCGTTTTTTTTTTTCAAAATTGTCGCTCTTTTTTTGTTCATAACGCAAAAAATAAAAACCGCAGAGGTGATAAAATACCACCAAAAGAAAGCTCTATTTATGGGGAAAAAAAAGACTGATTATGTTTGGGTGCCACATCGCATGACCAAGCAATTGTCAGTTAAAGCAATGCAGTGCCGAATCGCAAAAAGTTCTCTGGTCTTTGGCCAGCCAAATAGTCCGGGGCTGAAGCAGTTAAAGAGGGTATCACAGTTTGTAAACGTGTAGCCAACAATTTAGCTTAGATTTTTAGGTCCACATTTATCAATGTAATGGGCCTATAGCTAGAACACTGAGAGGGATCTTTTTCGGATTTTGCTATAAGAGTGATATGTGCCTCTTGTGGCTGTTTAGTAAATGGACAATATGATTTAATATCATTATATAGATTACATGGGACTGGGTTAAGAATATCTCCAAATTGCTTAAAAAAATATACCTGGGAATCCGTCAGGCCCCGGACTTTTACCTGGTTTCAAAGATTTAATGATCTGATTGACTTCTACCAAGAGTCAAAACACACTTTGCCTTCTCCTTCAACACACTTGGTAGGCCAGGGCTCTGAATATAGTCACAAAGTTGTGAATAACTAAATCGATCTGACATTGATACACTGGGATCCTTTAAGTTGTATAATGCAGAATAGTAATCATGAAATGTAGAAGCTATTTGTTCTGTAGCACATACAAGGCCCCGCTGAGGACACCTTAGGAATATAACATCTGGACTGTTTTTTAGAAATTGAGCGTGCGAGAGCTTTACTACACTTTTTTCCATGTTCGTAAAGAGCGTGTTGCGCGCATTCCTTATATTTCACCAAGGCCTGGTCAAGTAATGAATACAATTCAGATCTCTTTGTTGGAGAGATTGAAAGGTAGAGGCCTCTAAATTTTGTTTATGCTTCAATTCAAGTTCATGATTCTATTCCAACAGGGAAGCCATAGTAGAAGCCTTTTCTCTCTTCAATCTTGTACTATGTGAGATTAATATTCCCCTCAGCACACACGTTAAAGCCTCCCACTTTACAGGTGAAGCTGTTGTATCATCTTTATGTTCGTTGAGGAACGCTGAAATTGTCTCCACTATAGCCCCCCGCTGTCAGAGAATCATTTAATAGATTCTCATTTAATCTCCATGAAAATGTGGGTTTTATAGTATTAGGAACCTCTCAGAGAAGTACAATGGAATATGATCTGACCACTTTTGTACCCCTATCTCAGACCACGGTTCCCAGTCCAAGAGGCGATGGGAAACCAAGAAATAATCTATCCTACTATACGTGTTATGAGTAACACGTATAATCTTTATCCCGAGGGTGTAAGACACGCCAAACATCTACACACTGGGAAAAATGAAGCGTCCGTTTTAGCCTATTTAAGCGAACGCATGAGATATCTAGATTTCCCGTTGAAGTGTTCATGGTTGGGTCCAAAGTTAAATTTAGATCACCTCCCAAGACTAGAACTCCCTCCTGAAACACTCGACAGCACAAAATATCTATTATGAAAGAATAGGTAAAAATACCTAATTATATGGGTTTGGTTCTTTTTTTAGCCTTTATGAATTGTTATAGAGGAAAATTTGGAGCTATGTACTAACAATTATAATATAATAGGTATATGTGAATACGCTATTCACATGCTGTGAGTGGAACTTGCGTAAATACAAAATGCTTGATAAAAATGTGATTAATCAAAATTTACACGGGGTGAACAAATCAGGTAGGTTGGATTAAGATTTCACCCATAACAAGTTCTTAAATTGGCAGGACACATTTTTAGAACTTCATCCACATGTAGCACAGGATCCAAGAAGGTAATAGATTCAATCTTTATACACTTGGAGTTACCCAGTTATACCATGAATGGTATCCATGTGAATGGCAGCGAGGGAGGATTATCTGAAGAACATTCAGAAATGCTTAGCTGTGATCTATCAGGTTCCTAAGCAATGATCTGCATAGTTCCACCCATTATATTAAAATTAGAAATAGATCCTTTTTTTTAAATCCTATGATGGAAGTTTAGGTTATCTCAAATAGGTGTCTTTTGCTCAAAGAAAACTCTACTTTGTTTTTCTTTGCTTCAAGCCCACCTCCCCATAACATGTCTGGCTGTACCATCAAATTCCACAGTATGCTTAAAAATAGCTAGATGAAAGTAACAGACTTTAGTCTCATTCTTCTCCTTATCCAAAACATATCCCGCCTCATTTAAAGTTTGAAAATCACATATGTAAATCTTACTCATCTCCATCTGCAGATCTTCAGTGTTCCTCATCGTGATCTGTGGATGTAAAAAAAAAATTGCGTGCGCCGCTATCTCTGTCTGTAGAACTATGTCTTCTGCTTTAAATATGTGAGAAATTGGGAAGTCATCTCGTTTTGTTGTCTTGTAATTGAACCTGACCACGAAGAAGGGGAAGCTTATGCTATTCTGTAGATATTAAGATTGTATTATTATTATTGTAGTGATATGTTCACCACTTGGTTACTTAGCAATCTGCCAGTCACCCTGCTGATGAACAGTCATTTGCACAGTTTTGTTACGTTTATTGTAAGATACATCTTGGATTTGGGAAAGTATTGGGGAAAGGATGATATGAGATGCCCATTGCATTTAGCACATTATCAAAAGTTATTCAGTGGCCTTGGCCTTGCAGAAACTTAATACACTCCTTGCACCCCAGTTTCCTTCCTTAACTTTCCTGTAGCCTGTTGCTTCTTCTTTCCTTGTACACATCCTTTACTGCAAAACCACTGACATTATATTTCTTCACTTCCATTGGGACAAGAAAGAATCAGTCTGAATAATAACGCCTTGCAGACCATAATGGTATTGTCCATTCGAATCAAAGAGCCAGAAGCATACACAGCCTCTCCCCGATGGCCCAGAGAATCAGACAGCCACACAGTCTTTTGGAAGGTATTACTATTGTGCTAACCAGGTCAAAGAAAACTCGGTATCTCCACACGACGACCTGACATTTGGCAATGGGCGGACTACTGTTGTCAGCCAGTCCATGACTATTAATGCTCTGTTCCCCGGCCACAGCATTCTGCACTGACCTTTCTTTAAGAGGATAATAGTTCTGTTTCCCACGGTCACAGAACGCTGCTCTACTCTCCTCCGCTTGACTGCTACTTCCTCCATTCTGATCTTCTCCAGCATGTAAGTCCTGTGTTCCCCGGTCACAGCAGCTTGATACTTCTTGGAGATGAAGATCCTATCTAGGACTCCCTCCTAGCAGTTCCTCTATACCTCCTCTCCGCTTGGCGCATCCCCACCTGGGGGCATCCGGAACAGCAGCTCAATACTCCATTCTCTCTGTTCCTACTTTCCATAACTCCTCCTTGGCAGCATGTGACCCCAGCTTATATGGGAGGCCTGCCCCCTGCCAATACCAAAGGGTAATTGTTCAGAGCTCCTCACATGAGCTGCCCGCCACTCAAACATCAGCTCCAACCCCTCTTCCAGAACAATCCTTCTCCGAGTCAGAGTACAGGTGGCCACACCTACCACTGCACTGAACACTCCCAGTCCCAAATCAAACCAACCAGGCTCAACCTAAAGCACAGGCCTGGCTAAACTTACCTGCACTTGGGCCCTGAGCTAAAGAAATACTATTCCAGCACCTACCTTGAGGTAGAGGGTGCTACATTCACCCCCCACTAAAATCCCAACTGCCCTCAGTTGTAGGAAAGTGAATTGGCAAAATACCTCCTTAATTAAAGAGGAAAGGCATCTCATATCAAATTAATTGGACGGGGAAAAGGGAAACAAACTTGGAAAGAGTAACATTTTATAAAAGTGCAAAGTGACACATATACATTTGTACGATCCATACATTCTAACTACATATCCCTACAACTAATGTGACATACAAGTGGAAGCAGAGCAGAGAAATACTCTGCTTACTACAGGACTTCATCTGTTCCATCGGTGAAGATGTATGGCCGTTACATCCCAGGGTTTTTTCCTAAAAGAAGACATAACACACACAACTAACTAAACTAACTGAAACCCAGCACTTCACCAAACAGAGGGGGTTACAATCCTCTGTCTGGTGACAGAACAAACACAGAGAAATGGAGAAATGGCATGTGGTTCCCTGCTAGAGCTGTCACTCCCTCAAAAGGAGTCTGAGAGAATGCAGAATGCAGCCTAGACAGACACGCCAGTAGTTAAGTACATGTGCCCATAGGCAAATAAACTTTTTGTTTGGCTCCTAGACAAGGAGTCCCTTTTTTTTTTTTTTTAGCAAGTGGCAAAGGGTCAGGCAGAGACAGCTCTAGTGTCCATGACTTGTCAGGCACCCTGAGTGGTGGACATTCTGCATTGAAAACAGTCATTGGGGAAGTCCACCCTAACCCGGCTGCAATCCAGCAGTCCAACCAGGTACAATGTCCCACTTGTGGCTACACAGCAGCAGTCTCACATTATAAGTAGTACCTCGGGTCCGGCAACCGCTTCCAACTGTCCCCCTCGCCTCTGACCGAGATGGAATAGCTACGGGTGTTCTGTCCTGCTTTTATGACCAGCACCCTGTCCTTACAGATAGCCCGTTGCATTCTTGATGTATGTCCTTAAAGCGAACCCAGACCTCACTCTCTGGTACCCGCTGTGGTTTGGGGACATGTAAGTAGTCCCAGATCATGTCATTCTCCCACTGCTCCCAGGAGTTTTCAACGATGTCCATGACATGATCCGGAACTTAGGGGTAGTCCAGGCCCCACTCCCAAGCGACTCTTCGCTGTACTTCCCTCTGGAACTGGGATAGTCTAGGCAATTCTTTGGACCTCCCTCGGCCAGGCAAAACGCAGGAGTCAGGGGCCCTCCCGACCCTTCGTCGTTACATGGACATTACTTCAGAAGAGACACTTGGCGAACTAGTGAAAAGTCTGTGAGGTTGAACTGAGGGTGTTGCTGGGCACTGTAGTTCCTCCGTTGCCTTTGTTGAAGTTCCAGAAGATGGAGAATCACCTATGACCCACGGCTCCTCATCACTAGATATACCTTCCTCTGGGGAGGACCACTCGAATAAATTCTCCACAGATCCATACCTCTCCAGCATTTGAGGAGAACCCCAGTCTACTGCCCGGCCCTTGCTCACCTTGTCCAGCTCACCCGAGGGATCCCCCTCCTGCAGCTTAGGCTCCTTCCGAACAGGCATTGCAAAGGACTTACTTGAGGCCAGCTCCTCAGGGACTTCCTCTGGAGGCCGCTGACTAACACCCGCAACCTCCGGGTCCCTGGCCAGGCCACGGGTCTTCTCGACATCCTCTTCGGCCTTGGCCTCCAAGAACTCCAACTCAGATGAGCCAGATGGGAGTTCCTTTACCGCAGGGGTGGGTGATGCATAGCCCTCTCCGGCTTTCCGGGTCACCTGGTTCCGGTTTTCAAGCTGGTGGAGTAGTACCAAAGCTTCTGCTGCACTGGTACCAGATGAGTCAGTGGATCTCTGCAGTGTCCACACCGGGCCCATGTGCTGACTCCAGCCGTTGGGTCTGTGATATCCCGGGCAGAGCACACATAACCACTCCACACCTGCAATCGCTCCCAAGGCCAATCCTCCGGTGAGCTCCAATCGGATGCTGGTATCGATCAACACCCGGTACTGCGTATCAGGCGACCACTCCATGGTGGGTGTGCTCTGAACACCTTCCACCATCTTCCTCCGCCTCGTGCCTGGCATGCAGCACACTGCACACTCTCCGCTGGGGCGTAACTCCACCCTCCACTTGTTGGTTCAGCATAAAAAGGAACTGTAACCATACATTTTTAGAGTGCCCCAGAGCAACACCTGGTGTCAGACACTGTTGAATTGCAGGCTAACTTGGCAGCAGTCACCATTGACACAGGAAAGTGTCTCCATTGCGATGTCCTACCGTAAGGGATTGACACGTGCAGATCCCCTTCAACGACACCCCCTTGTGTCCGTGTTGCTAAGGGCAACAGTAGACATCCACAATCTCACTCCCCACTCTCAACTGTGTTTAGCAGGGCAATGAAGCTATTTGCAAACAGTGGGTGATGTCCGCGCCGTACAAAGCGTCAGACATATTTGTAATCCTTTAGGCGCGATCGCCCGCCGTGGTTGCCACAGACGACAGCACATGGTTACAGTCATTGAGTTGCAGGGTTCGTTACTGTTGTGAGTGTCCGTTAATACAACATGACATGCTTTAAAATTGCGCACAAAGGTGCAGTGGCAACAAACTAAATACATTTTTAAAAACCTTTAAAAGCCTTTACGGGTCACCACTTTCGATTTACAGAGGAGTTCTACTGCTAAAATTACTGCCTTCGATCTGACCTTCGCGGTGATACCTCACATGCATGGTGCAATTGCTGTTTACATTTGACGCCAGACTGACGCTTGCGTTCGCCTTTGCGAGAGAGCAGGGGGGACAGGGGTGCTTTTTTTTTTTTTTTTGTGCTTTTTTATCTTATTTTTAAACTGTTCTTTTTATTTATTCTTTTTGTAATCATTTTTATTGTTATCTCAGGGAATGTAAATATCCCCTATGATAGCAATAGGTAGTGACAGGTACTCTTTTTTGAAAAAATTGAGGTCTATTAGACCCTAGATCTCTCCTCTGCCCTCAAAGCATCTGACCACACCAAGATCGGTGTGATAAAATGCTTTCCCAATTTCCCAATGGCGCTGTTCACATCCAGCGAAATCTAAGTCATAAAATGCTTGTAGCTTCCGGTTTCTTAGGCCATAGAGATGATTGGAGCCATTCTGGTCTCTGATCAGCTCTATGGTCAGCTGGCCGAATCACCGGCTGCATTCTCAGGTTCCCTGTTGGGACAGGAGAGCCCGAGAAAAACATAGAAGACGGTGGGGGGGGGCATTCCCTCCCACTGCTTGTAAAAGCAGTCTAGAGGCTAATTAGTTGCTAGGATTGCTTTTACATGAAAGCTGACCGCTGGCTGAAAAGAATGATACCAAGATGATACCTAAACCTACAGGCATCATTCTGATATAACCACTCAAAGTCCAGCAACATACCAGTACGTTGCTGGTCCTTGTTGGGCATATATTGTAAACTTTTTTTTCATGCAGTCTGTGGGCTGAACGAAAAAAAGAGATTGATCGGTGGGTATGCCCACCATTAGAATACCTCCCTTCATCCACCCACTTCTAATGATGGGCATACATGCACCGTTTATATATGCCGACGCATGGGGGCATTCTCCCGCAAAAGGTAGGAGCAAATCGCTCCTCCGCCCACTGCTGCCCCCATGCTTCGGCATATATGCTATTTTTTTTAACTGTGTTGGTGAAATCACCTCCGACAGCGCTGAAGTCACGGCTTTTTGTATCGTGGGAGCAAACGCTGTTGCTGTCAAGATAAATAAATCCACGCTGCAGCTGAATGACGTACCTTAAAACAAAAAAAATGGTTAACAATAAAACACAGTAAACAGTAAAGTATAAAAAATTGCATTCCTGAAAAGCAAACATGATAAAACATAAAAACAATAAAACATTGCAGAAAAGAATACAGTAAAAAAGAGCAGAACAATAGAGAGAGAATAGAGAACAATAAAACGACAACTATTTTTGGTTTTTTTAATTTTATATATTGTTTTGTTTTTTTTGTTTTTTACTTTTTATTTTATTTTACACTTTTTTTTGGAACTGTAACTTTTATAACTGTAACCGGTTCCAGGTTCGGGTCTCTCAAAATGCGATGGCATCTTGGGAGACCCTGTGAAAGTGTGCCTAGTCTGTGCAATGCTGTACCCTACGCTAAGACCAGGATTATCAGGAGAGGAGGGACAATAATAGCGGGTGTCACGCCTATATCCGCGCTTGCTGCAGACACGACATCTTTTTTGGGGGGTTCGTTGGGTAGGGGTACTCGGGAGGACATAAAGAAAATGCCTCTCATGCAGCCGGCTTACTGCATTTGGTTGGGGAAGGTGAGGTGGAGCACCGTCTGGAAACAGAAGGGCTCTGTATAGCACATGAGCGTTCAGCAAAGCCAATTCTTTTCCCTCGTAAACCATAAAATTACATGTATAGCCTGTGGCCCTGTCACAGAGCTTATACATCTTGACCCCGTATCTGGCACGCTTGCTGGGAAGGTACTGTTTGAATGACAAGCGGCCAGAAAACTTAATCAGGGACTCATCAATGCAGACAACTTGATGGGGAGTAAACAAGTCTGCAAAACGTTGGTTGAAGTGGTTTACAAGGAGGCCGAATTTTGTAGAGCTGATCGTATCCAGGGTCTCCACGAGGACGACAGAGTTCATTGTTGTTGAAGTGCATGAACCGCAAGATTTGCTTGTATCGTGCCCTGGTCATGGAGGCAGAGAACACAGGCATATGGTGAATTGGGTCAGTGGACCAATATGACCGCAACTCACTCTTTTTATTCAAGCCCATGTTGAGGGAAAGGCCCAGAAAGATCTTAAATTCGGAAACCGTAATTGGTCTCCAATCTCTGGTAAGGGAGGACTGGGGAATAGTGGCGATGTGTTGACCAGAGAACAAATTGCTTTGGTCCACAATTGATCTATAGAGATCTTTGATGAAAAACAGTGAATAAAAATCAAGTGACGTAAAATCAACTGTTTCCACCTGAATGCCGGGTTGGCCAGTGAATGGGGGAAGTATGGGTGCTGCAGAAGTGGTGGGTTCCCAATTAGGATTGGCAAATTCTGCAGGAAGGGCACTATGGGCACGACGGGCCTGTGTTAGTCTTCTTGGTGGTAGCGGGACACTACTTGTGCTTGCCACCTCGCCAGCTTGAACTGCACTTATGGGACTCGCCACATCACTACGTGATACTGCAGTGCTGGTTTGACTATGACCAGGGTGTACTAGGCCGCTGGTGCTTGCCAGTTCACCAGAAGGAATAGTGGCGCTAGTACTTCTCTGCTCCATACGAGGGACCTGCGGTTCTTGCACTTCAAGGACAGAAGAAGAAGTTCGGGGTCTGGTACGCCTGACCTTGGCAGGGACCACAACTCCGTCTTCAGAGCTATCTATTATGGAGCCGCTGTCGTCTACAAGATCGTATTCTGAGCCTGAATCTGACAGATGAGTGACTTCCTCTTCACTATCTGTCATGCTCAGAAACGTGTAGGCCTCTTCACTAGTGTACCTACGATTTGCCATTTTGGGCTCTAAATTTAGTGGTTCACTAGTGAGACTCACAGGTAAAAAAGCTCTTGACTGTTAGCAACTGTATCAAAACGCTACCATAAAAACTGTTAGCGATCACAGGGATCAGGCCTGACTCTGCGAATGCTGCAGTTATGTGTGTTTAGTGTTTTGTAAGTGACAGTGATCGATCGATACTGCACTTGGGTGGGCTGGGCCGGGCGGAGGGGCAAAACGCAGGTGCTAGCAGGTATCTGGGCAGATCCCGCTAACACTGCATTTTTGGGAACCCTAAACTGCTGGGAACACTAGTATAGATCTGATCAGATCAGATATTGATCCGTTCAGATACTATACCACTAAGGGAGGTGTATGGTGCGTGCGTGGGTGTTAGCAGTACTGGCACTAACCTGACGCTGCCTGGGGCAACGCAGACCTTATCTGACCCTAAAATTTAACTTATATCACCCACCGGGCGATCAGGGGATTAAACCTTTATTAGGTAATAAACGACGGGTGCCTTGACACTATAAAAAATGAACTAACCAGCGTCACCTGTAACAGTTATACGGTGATCACTGGTGAAAGGGTTAACTAGGGGGCAATCAGGGGGTTAAAACCTTTATTAGGTAGTATATGGGGGTCCCTGACGCTATAAAACGCTGACGGCGAACCTAAATATTTACCTCCCTAACTAGCGTCACCTGTGACACTAATACAGTGATCAGAAAAACGATCGCTTAGTGACACTGGCGATGGGGGTGATCAAGGGGTTAAACCTTTATTTACCTACGTGTCTTTCACCCATTGTTAATTGTGCTAATTAACTCACCCATTGTTTCTGTCTGCTAGCAAACTATTGTGGGATGTTATGTGTTTATACTTATGATAATGTGTAATGTACTTTGTTGTGACCTTGGGGTTGGGCAGTCTGACCTGTAGTGAGATTTCCGATTAATCACAACATTGGGTTGGCACTGAGTCACCCAGGTGGCTAGTTGTTTAATTAACTTACTGTTAATAGTATATGCTGGCTTTTGTTTATAGTAATTATATTCCTGTTTACAGTTTTTATTGTTAGGGTAATATGATCAGGAGGGAATGTCCTCCTGTGGGGTATAAAGTATGTGTCTGAGTTTCAATTAACAGTCATTCCTTTGGAGTTTACCAAAGTTAACCAAGTTAACAATAAGTTAAGGAGGCAGTGATTGTGCCTAGTGGGTGGCACCATGGTTTGATATTAAGCCAGGTAGCAGATAGGACGTGTTTGGGGTCTGCAAGGAGTGCAGTAGCTTCTATTTGTTTCTAGGTTGAGTGGCATCTGACCACCAAGTTTTTAGTTGGTCTAAAATCTTTGCACGATAGTACGCTTGGATGTCCGGTGCGCCCAAATCTCCTTGTTGAACTGGGGTCAGGAGTATGGCTTTTTATACCCTGGGGCGTTTTTGTTGCCATACAAAGTTATTGACAATTCCTTGAAGTTTTCTTATTTGACCTTGCACAAGTGGGAGAGGAATTGTACGAAATAGATACAGGATGTGTGGGAGCAAATACATTTTTCCTTGACCAATCTTTCCAGCCCAGGAGGCAGGAATATGGCACAGTTTTTTAGATAGCCGCATAAGCTTGCCTACAAGGTCCTCCAAGTTAGTTCTTAGTAGAATATGGCTTGAAAATGTTAATTGATTTCCTAAGTATGGGAGGAAGGAATTGGGGGCCCATGTGAAGGGAGATTTGGTTGAGATGGTATTAGTAGATTGGTGATTTAGGCCTAGATTGAGCATGAGGGATTCACTATGGTTTATTTTATATAGGGATATTGAGCTGAATGATTCTAGGACATGTTGGACTGCAGGAAGGGGTGCTTTGGGGTTTGTCAGGGCTATAATGACATCATTGGCATAGAGGCCAATTTTATGGTCTGTGTCCCCAATCTTTATTCCTGATATCAAAGGATCAGATCTTATGTCCTGCGCTAACGGTTCCATTATCATGGCCAATATCAGGGGAGACAGCGGACAGCCTCGTCTGGTGATTTTAAAGGGGTTGGACACAATGCCAGAGGTCCATATGCGTGCGCTTAGCTGAGTGTATAGGCCCAGTATGGCTGAGAGGAAGGTTCCTGACTCTCCAAATTTACGGAGTACCGCCTCCATGTAAGGCCAATAGACTCTGTCGAACGCCTTCTCTGCATCCAAAGATAGGAAGAGAGAAGGCGTTTGATTATGCTCTGCCCATTGTATTGGGTCAATAAAACCTCTGGTACCATTGGAGGCTTGTCTGCCTGGCACAAAACCAACTTGGCCTGGATGGATAATTTGGGGGATGACCGTTGAGAGGCGTTGTGTCAGGAGTTTAATTTCATGTCCGTGTTGAGGAGTGAGATCGGTAGTTGGTGGGGTTGTCTGGTGTTTTTCCTGGCTTTGGAATGGTAACTACTAATGCTTTGAGGGATTCTTTGGGGATATTGCCCGTGGTTGCAAACTGGTTATATGTGCTGTATAGATGGGGGATTAGATGCACAGCGAAGCGTTTATAGTATTCTTTGGGCAGACCGTCAGGGCCCGGGGCTTTGTGTAAGGGTAATTGTTGAATCAGTTTATGAATTTCATTGGGTGAAAAAGGCGCTGCAAGAAGATACAAAATTTTTAATGTCTTTTTGGTTGGGAGGGGGCAGCGGGTCTGCCTCTGTGAGGTTGTAAAGTTTTGCGTAAAATTTGCTAAACTCATTGGCGATATCAAGTGGGCTAGTTATGCGTTTGTCTTAGGAGTTGGTGTGGAATGAGATTTTTTTGTTGGAAAGTTGTCTTTTAAATTGTTTAGCCATAAAGGCTCCTGGTTTATTGGCTGGGGTGTAGGTTGGCAGTCTGACCTGTTTAATGTAATAATCAAAGTTCTTTTGAAGGTGGTCACTGAGTCGGTATCTAAGGTTTTCAAGTTCCGAGGAAATATTGTCAGAGGGGCATTGTTTATTCGTGAGTTCCAGAGTGCAAATCTGTTTTAGGAGGGACTCTGTGATTGAGGACTGAATTTTTTTGGAGCGGGGGCCGAGTTTTATAAAAAGACCTCGTAGGCAAGCCTTGTGGGCGTTCCATGCTATAGCATGATCGGCTACAGAGTTTACATTATTTAGGAAGTAAGCCTCAATCTCGGATTGTATTTGTGTCTCAAAAGCAGGGATGTTAAGAAGAGAAGTGTTTAGTCTCCAAATTGTGTGTTTGGGTGATTGGGAAAGGGGGGATGATTTGATTGTGATCGGTGGGTGATCCGACACCATTGAAGTAGGTGTTTATCTGTGATGAATAGATCGATCCGAGAGTAAGATTGGTGTGGGGGGAGAGAAAGGTATAGTCTCTTTCCAGATCATGCAAGCATCTCAATGAGTCATATAGGTCTTCTCTTTTGAGAAGGGAAGATAGTGCCAAGGGTCTACGCCTTATTGCATTGGAAGTATCACGGGGTCAATAACGTCATTGAAGTCTCCACATATTATATGAGATGAGGATCTATATGGAGCTAGTTTGGTAAAAAGGGTCGTTTTTTCTGGGCTGTGTTGGGGGCATATATGTTGACTATGGTAAGGGGGCGGTTGTCAATTGTAGTTGAAAGGATTAGATATCTGCCATCTTCATCAGCTTCAGTGTGGTGAAGTGAAAAATTTACTGCTGCGCTTATGGCAATCATCACACCTCTTTTTTTGGGGGGGCATTTGCGAAAAAGCAGTGAGGTTAACGTTTATGGTTACACAAGGGTTGTTTAAGTTTTGAGAAGCGTGTCTCTTGTACACAGAGAACATCTGTATGTTGGGCTAAGGCTTCTTTCCAAGGGCGATTACATTTAAAAGGTGAGTTTAGGCATTTATGGAGGTGATCGTAAGGGTCATGGTGGTTGGTTGAATCTAGAGATGTGAGCGGAGGGAGAGAGACTATACCTTCTGGCGGTATTCAGTAGCTGTGAAATAAAGAAAGCTAATGCAGTTCTTGCAATAGTAAGATGTATGCAGTATAAAGTATATTGTATATAAAGTATATTGTTAGCTTCTTGTATCCATCTTTTGGAGTGAGGATGGGGATAATTTGATGTTGGTGTGAGACCAGCAATTTTGGTATTAGTATGTGGAGGCGGTAGAGGTTTCAAGGCTCCTTGACATGAAAGAAGTGAATACGGGCTAAAACATCCCTGGGAATGTCATCCAGTAAGTGTGATGGTTTTGCAATTCTATGGGCCCGGTCTATCAGTGTATTGCGAGCATTGACGCGAGGGAGCAAAGTTGAAATGAGTTCCTCTAGATAGGAAGTTATTTCATTCGGTTTGATCGATTCTGGAATTCCTCTGAATTTGATATTGTTCCGCCTTGAGCGGTCCTCTAAATCTGCTAGTTTCATTTTAATGTGGTGAATTTCTTCTGTAAGGTGCACATGTGCATCTAACAGCTCATTGTGTGCTTTAGAATAATCCTGCATGTTGTCTTCCATTGCATCTGCTCTTACTTCCAGGGAATCTATTCTGTCATGCATTTGGGACATAGAGGTTTTTAACTCTCTGTGTAATTCCTGTTGTAAGATGAGAAGCATAGATTTAAGCATTGTTTCTGAGACTGGGTTGTCTGTGACAGGTATAGCTGCTAGGGAGGGAGCTTGTTCTGCATTGTGTGTGCTTGCAGCGTCAGAGGACCATAGCTGTTTTTTGGCCTGGGGCTCCTTGTTTGGGGAGTTAGCAGGGGAGGTAGCCAGTCTCCTACCTCTGCCTGCTTGCTGCCCTCCTGTATTGTCGCCCAGGGGTGGGAGAGTGTCCATGTTGTGCCTCTGGATGTTATTGGAGGGGTCTCCTGGCTGTAGTGGCAGTGTGGAGCTGACAGGCAGATTTGCTGTGTCAGCGTGGCATGTGCTGCTGGAGTCGGCGCCATCTTGGGCTTTCTTCATGGCCCTGGCTGGAGGGCAGAAGTTAGTCAGGTGGCACGGTGCAGGCAGGTTATATCGCCTCCTGGACATGCCCTAGGGTGTCTTTGGACCTTCCCCACTCTAATTGTGTGAGAGAAAGGGAGGTAAGTTGCCGCGGGTTGCTTTAATCCAGGCAGTGGAATGGATCTCGGACTTCAGGCATCCATCCCGGTCCGCAGCAGGCCACGCCCCCATGTGTGCATTTTTTTACATTTATTTTATTACATTTTATTGTATTTTAAAAACGTTTCACTCTATTGCTTTCACAAGCTGACAAGTGCTCTAAGTGACAGAATTATGTAGGTGACAGGTACTCTTTATAGAGAAATCAGGTGTCTTAGACCCCTGATGTCTCCTCTACACTCTGCTCCAATCAAATTAGGGACAAGGAATCCCCAATCCACTTTTTTCCCATCCTCCTCTGGCCAGGATCTGACAGCTGTGAACCCAGAAGTGCCCAGAGCTGAACACTCCCAGGATCACAGCACACAGGAGAGATCAGAGGACATTTGTTTCCCTGATTACCACCCGCTCATCATCCTGGAGCAATTTTCATTAGTTCCTGGCCTCCAGGAGATAAGACCAGGGAGTATGATGGAGGGGTGGCAGCCATGAGCTTGTTTTAACCCCTTCATTGCCATGATATTTAAAATATGTCCTTAGCAGTCAAAGGGTTAAAGTGGCGTTCACAGGGCATTATGGGGCGGTGCCAAACTGACCAAAAATCAGTTTGACCTGAATAGTAGTATGTGGGGAAAGAAGCAATGGATCAAACCAAATTTCATCATTTGTGTGTGTATTTAGGTGTAGTGTGGTGTGACCACCTTTCATCTCATCATTATAATTCCCATGTGGATGACCATGATGTGTTATGTAGAGGTGGTCATTCCTTGACCGCATGGATCTTCTCAGCAACCTGGCACTCAAAGATTGATAATTTAATAATAATTGTCATCAAAAACTGACACAATCCAGTGTTCAGCATGGTATAATTTTTTATCAAAAGAGCACAAAAAAACCCCAAAAATATAATATAAATTGGCAATAAAAAATGGCACAGTTCAATTTTCAGCATAGTAGCATTTTTATAAAAGAGCACAATGTATAAAAAGCCGCCGCCAACTCTTCCCAAGTTTAGACTTTGCAACTTTGTGTTTTTTTGCTAAAGTGACCCTGTCACCACAGAATCACCTGTAACCAAAGCCCAACCTGTAAAAGAAGTTTGCCTATATTTTATTTTCCAGTGGTCCATGTTTTCAAAGTCCACCATGGTGCTGCTCCAGCAGAAGAAACACATTTCTGCAGAAGATGGAGAGCAGCAAAGAGACACATTTTGATGACACAGGCTGCCGGAAACCTAAGTATAGATTATCTTCTTTTAGAAGTTGGGCTTTGTTTACAAGTGTGTGGGTGGGGCTTAAGGCGCCCTAAAGGTGAACTTCGGAAACTTTGTCTGCTAATGCCCAACTAAGCAGATGGAGGCCACAATCATGAGAAATCTGCATTAAGGCGGCACACCAACTTAGAAGCGAACACAACTTTGTGGCACAATTTAACACTCTCTGTGTTCCATTCACTTCACAGCAACATTACACTTGACAAGAAAACAGGTAGTAAATTGTGGCGCTTACCTAAATGTTGAAACCCTATATATGTGCAACTCTCACCATACCAGGAAGATCAAAAAATATATATGAACTCCAGGTATAAATAAAGCAAAAACAGTTATTATTCCACTAGATAGTGCAACCAGAGGTAACAAAAAAGCAATATTGCATCAAAGAGTGAATCTAAAACAAGCTGGCGTGAAGCCCCTATGGGTTAATCCATTGGAGAGGAATGTTTCCAATCAAATAAATTCCTCAAAATGATGAAAAAACAGGGGAACATGATGATGAAGATCTAGGGTAAAAATGTAGCAGAAATCAAAAGAATAATAAATGACCAATTATAAGTGTAGCGAAAATCCAAAACACATATCCCAAGTGTCAAATGTCATCTAAAAAATGTGTCAAAACCAATGAAACCAAAAATAAAACCTATAAGCTACTTAAGATATTCTGAAACTGGTCCACCAATAATGTAGAAAATCAAATAGTCAAAGAAAGCAATTGCTTAGAATAAATCACGTGCATAAATTCAAACATGGCAGCATAATTAATAATAATTTAAACTGTATCTGTAAGTAATTATCACGATGGGGACTTGATTGTGTTATGGGACTTCTTATGGGTTTATTTATGTGATTTATGCATTGTCCACTAACTCTTCACTTTATTTCGTATATACCTGTTTTGAAGAACTGGATGCCAGGATTTATTTAAGTTGCAAATTTTAAACTGCACTTTTTGCTGTGCTTCACTTGGTGCACGTACCGTTATTATTATTTATTTTCACATTATTATTAATTATGCTGCACTGTTTGAATTTATGCACGTGATTTATTCTAAGCAATTGCTTTCTTTGACTATTTAATTTGCTACATTATTGGTGGACCAGTTTTAGAATATCTTATGTAGCTTATAGGTTTTATTTTTGGTTTAATTGGTTTTGACACATTTTTTAGATGACATTTGACACTTGGGATATGTGTTTTGGATTTTCGGTACACTTATAATTGGTTATTTATTATTCTTTTGATTTCTGCTACATTTTTACCCTAGATCTTTATCATTATGTTCCCCTGTTTTTTCATCATTTTGAGGACTTTATTTGATTGGAAACATTCCTCTCCGATGGATTAACCCATAGGGGCTTCACGCCAGCTTGTTTTAGATTCACTCTTTGATGCAATATTGTTTTTTTTGTGACCTCTGGTTGCACTATCTAGTGGAATAATAACTGTTTTTACTTTATTTATACCTGGAGTTCATATATATTTTTTGATCTTCCTGGTATGGTGAGAGTTGCACATATATATGGTTTCAACATTTAGGTAAGCGCCGCAATTTACTACCTGTTTTCTTGTCAATTGGTGTGTGAACACTGTTATTTGTGGCAGCTACCATTATTTTTACCTCGTTGGGTTTGTGTTTATTTATGATTGTGTAGTAGGTGCTTTATTTTTATCTTTTCGCTCCATCTAAATTTTTTTGGTGTACGCACAAGTATTTAATAACATTACACTTGGCTAACTGTACCCCGACTTTCTCCCATGGTGCAGCACTTTCTGAAGGAGAGTCAAATAGCCTTTAACCTGCTCTCCAGTCTAGCTTCAATGCCACCTCAGTGACATATCCAAGTTTTTTGGTTTGCATCAACCATATATTTCTATGGTTCTACGGATGCTCCTTCCCATTCTTCCCAATGACAAATAGACTTGATGCATAGGGGCCCTTGCCATGATGCCGGTCCCGGCCAGTAGGGAGGATGGGATCGTGCGTTGGAAAACCCCTGCTAGCAGAGCACTCCTTCATTCCTGCCAAGCCACAATGTGCACTGACTTATCTTTAGCACCAAATGCACCTGGTTACTCATGGCAATGGCAAGATGGTTTCTCATTCTGTAACATTCACCATTTGTTAATCCTTGGTAGTGCTCATCCCCTGATGTTCTTTTGTATGCCTGTAGGTGGGGTGCAGCTTGGTGTGGAAGCAATAGTTCACACAGTCAGGTGCAATAGACACTTGTATTAAAGGAATGCCGCAACGGTTCACCGGGTGCACTCATGGTTTTCCAACAGAGCGGGTTCCAGCCACATTGACAGCGTCTGCTGAGAGCAGCAAGTACAATCGGGAAAAAGACCAGAAGGTTAGCGACCCTTTCCCTCCTTGTCAGGAACCTTTCCCTTTCACTACTACTGTCCCAGGCAATTTAAATAAATGTTGTACTTTTTTACATTACAATACTCTTTGAATACCTGGTTTACTTCCTATGCCCGTACAATCCCTGGGGCACTTCCCTTTGTAAATTCCTTCAATTGGCATGTGGCATAGGCCTCCAGTTTTTATACTCATTAGTGGTTTCTCCTAAAAACAATTTTTTCCACTGTTCCAGGCTGGGTACCTTTCCCTGCACTACCCACTCAGATAAAGCGAGTCAAACCCAGGGGCCAGGGTTTTAAATAGACTCCGCCACACCTAAGAAGACCACTAGAGTCACATAGGTGGCCAGCATTCAATTAGATCGCTGCCCCAGTGACTGGGGAAACCATAGAGAAACCCTGTTCCCCAAGACTTCCTCTCCCTCTGCATTGCCACTGCGGTTGAGTGCCACCTGCAGTGGAGACAGCAGACTGCACCCATCTGCACGCCTTGCATGCACCCTTTGGTAGGAACTTCAGGACCAGGTATCTAGTAACTTTGGAAAGGTATACTTAACCACTTCAGCCCTGGAAGATCTACCCCCCTTCTTGACCAGGCCATTTTTTGTGATATGGCACTGCGTCGCTATAACTGACAATTGCGCGGTTGTGCGACATGGCTCCCAAACAAAATTGACATCCTTTTTTCCCCACAAATAGAGCTTTCTTTTGGTGGTATTTGATCACCTCTGCGGTTTTTATTTTTTGCGCTATAAACAAAAGAAGAGCATCAATTTTGAAAAAAAAAACACAATATTTTGTACTTTTTGCTATAATAAATATCCCCAATATTTTTTTATAAAAAGCTAATTTTTTCCTCAGTTTAGTCCGATACGTATTCTTCTACATATTTTTGGTAATAAAAATCGCAATAAGCGTATATTGATTGGTTTGCACAAAAGTTATAGCGTCCACAAAATAGGGGATAGATTTATGGCATTTTTATTATTATTATTTTTTTGACTAGTAATGGCGGCGATCTGCAATTTTTATTGGGACTGCGACATTATGGCGGACACATCTGACACTTTTGACACATCTTGTGCCCATGATCGTGTGTGGCCGGTGGTCATCGCGACCGCCGGCCACTAGCTTCGGCACCCCCCTGGCGGCACACGTGTGCCTGCTATAAGGGAGCCGATGTACAGCTACGACGGCTCACGGGATCGTGCCGACCTGCCGCGGTATAATGGCAGCTGGTCGGCAAGCGGTTAAAAATGATATTCAAAAAAATAATAATTTGCATTGATACATGTCCCCCAGGCCAGTACCAAGCTCTGTTCCACCACACCCTAAGGTTCTGCAATACTTATGAGTTTTCATTGGCAAAGTTTGCGGCTATTCCATTTTCAGTCTTTGGTGGTTCACAGTTATCAATGACCTCAAGGCTGATTTAAAGCTAAATTCCAAAAAACTTGACATTTCTCTCTTGCAGTTGGGGCTTTATCCAAGCTGAAGGGGTTTACCTCTCGTTTAGGTCTAGGGACATGAAAAAGTAGATTTTTTACATGTAGAAGAGAAGTGTCAGAATTGGCCTGGGTGGCAAGGGGTTAATTACCATAAGTAGAAAAAGTAAAAGTTCTCCCAGCGGGGGTTTTTAGGCGACAAAATGTGTAAGTCAAGGCAATGACAATCTTTTTCTCGAATTACCATAAGTAATACATAAATAATTATTATATATTGTTTTTAAGGTAATTTACTATATTTTCAAAATCTGTACTCAAGCAGGTGGCTTAACGGACAAATTACTGAAGTCTGAAGTTATAACTTCCAACCAGTAATTTCCTGGTAAACATATAAATATATATATATTTTTCAAATATAAATTTGTATTATTTTTTGAAAGAGAAAGGTCAGGGAAAATACAGTACAGTAACAAGCATAACAACAAATATACTTAAGTGCTCACACTGGCGAAAGCCCATTGTCCAACTTTCATAAAACTAAAAAGAACCCATAACGGGAGTGTCGATAAAGTTCAGGGTAACATTGATAATGCCCGTATTTGGCCCTCAACAGTATCAGCTTGAGTTATCAAGTGAAACACGACAGGTTGGGCACATAATCAAGGATTCAAACAAAATGCTCGATCCCCAACCACTATTAGAACAGGAAAGTCAGAAAGAAAAATAAAACACAGAAGTACCATAGAGAGTACCATAAAAAGAGCGGGGGGGGGGGAGAAGAGTACTGGCCCGGGCGCGATGGGTGCGTTACCGTCACCAGCACCCACCGGGTTCACAACAAAACCTATCAATTTTCAAGAGTTGAGTAAGGACACCCCTTCATCAGATCAAATGAACAAATTCCAGAGCCTCCATGACAGATAAATATTAACCCCTTCAGCCTCAGAAGATTTGCCTGCTCAATGACCAGAGCATTTTTTGCGATTCGGCACTGCGTCGCTTTAACTGACAATTGAGCGGTCATGCAACACTGTACCCAAACATAATTGACGTACTTTTTTTCCCACAGATAGAGCTTTCTTTTGGTGGTATTTGATCACCTCTGCAGTATTTTTTGTGCTATAAACAAAAAAAGAGGGACAATTTTGAAAAAAACACAATATATTGTACTTTTTGCTATAATAAATATCCCCAATTTAAAAAAAAAAACAAAACATTTTTTCCTCAGTTTGGGCCGATGTAAATTCTTCTACATATTTTTGGTAATAAAAATCGCAATAAGCGTATATTGATTGGTTTGCACAAAAGTTATCACATCTACAAAATAGGGGATAGATTTATGGCATTTTTATTATTTTTTTTTTTTTTTTACTAGTAATGGTGGCGATCTGCGATTTTTATCAGGGCTACGACATTATGGCGGACACATAGGACACTTTTGACACATTTTTTGAAACCACGCCCATCAACCTGGGGACAAGGTGCTTTGGGGGGCTAGCCCAAAGCACCCTCCCCATGTTGAGGGCATGTGGCCTGGTACGGTTCAGGAGGGGGGGTACTCTCTCATCCCCCCCTTTTCCTGCGGCCTGCCAGGTTGCGTGCCTGGATAAGGGTCTGTAATGGATTTTTGGGGAGACCCCACGCCATTTTTTTAAAATTTTGGCACGGGGTTCCCCTTAAAATCCAGACCAGACCTGAAGGGTCTGGTATGAATTTTGGGGGGACCCCTACGCCATTTAAAAAAAAAATTTGGCGCAGGGTTCCTCTAATGTCCATACCAGACCTGAAGGGCTTGGTATGGAATTTGGGGGGACCCCCACTCAATTTTTTTTTTTAATTTTGGTTCAGGATTCCCCTTAATATTTATACCAGACCCAAAGGGCCTGGCAATGGACTGGGAGGGATCCCATGCCTTTATTTATCTGTATTGCAGAGACCCGACAATTCATTATAGCTGCCAGTACTTTTAAATGACTTTTTTTGCTTTTGAAATGTCATTTTGTGCAGTGATCATGAAAGTGTTCAGCTCTGAGCACTTCTGGGTTGACCACTGACAGATCCTGGCCAGCTGTGGGCAGGAAAGGAGCAAATTGGGGATTCTTTGTCCCTGATCTGATTGGGGCATAGTGTAGAAGAGGCATCAGGGGGTCCAATAGATACCATATTCCTCCATAAAGAGCATCTGTAACCTGCACAATTTTGTCACATAGAGAACTTGTCAGCTTTTAATAGGATTGGGGAACTTTTTAAGCCGTTATCCAATTATTATTTTTTTTTCTCAAAAACAAGTTTATTTCAAAAGTCCACCATGATGTTTGAACATGGGTAATACCAGAATGTTTTTTTAAGGCCATTCAGTGGTTGTTCCCACCCATTCTGATGCCTGAGCAGTTGGGGTAGTAGACCAGTCATCTGTGCTAGCTGGCTGGGACCTCCAATCTTTTGCTGCAGGTTTGGAAGCTGCTTGGAGCTCAGGACGCTCCACAGGAAATTGCTGAATGGGTACAGATGGGACTTGTACTCCTCCTGACTAGTCAGGAGCTTCAGGCTGAGGAAACTCTGGAACATTTGGAGACCATTCACCCTGGTATTCCTGATTAGTGGTAGTCTTCTCAGCAGCCTGTTCTTCCTTCTCAATCTCCTGCAGATCCTGGTAAAAATAGAGATCAGGCATGACTTTCCATGGATGTTCACAGGAAATTGTTCCCCTCATGCGCAGAACTTCGTGAGCTAGCATCCACCACATAAGACCAACAGAATGGGCACCCTTGTTATGACAGGGGATGGCAATATCCATATAACGTAGAGGTGAATCTGTATTGCAGAGAGCAATAGTAGGAATATTGACGTATGGTGCCTCAGTAAGTGGTTGATGATCAGCGCGTGGGTCAGTCAAAACTAACAGGCGTGATTCACGGAAAGCAGCTTGAATCTGATTGGTGAAAGTAACAGGTGTGAAGCGACCAGCAACTAGGGTGGCCCCTCAGGCAGAAGCAGATTTCAGAAAAGCCCTCTGGCCAGTATTTCTGGAGGAAATCACACTAACATCAGCTGGGTTTTTGATGGCTACAATGGCACGTGTAGTAAGCAGAAGCTTCCCCCATGTCTGTTTCATATTTATAATATAAAAAACATCACTTTTCCTTTTGTAGATATACTGCTCCATTTGAAAGTTGGGGTTAGTGCAACCCAAGTGCGTTCCTGCAGCCAGGAACTTGAGGACATCTTCCTCTTTCATTTGCAGGACATCCAGACCTCCGGACATTGTTAAAAACCCCCGAAGCTACGATGAGGAAAAAAGACACAACATCGTGTGGGGAGTCTCTTGCTGGAATCGAAGCAAAAGATCGTTATTCTAGTTTTGATAATAATTTTTTGCTTTGCTTCTGCTGGTGCTGTTTAAACAAATGGACTTCTGTCAAATCAGTATCTGCTTTTATGGGCTATAAAAGAAGCATTGGTCTAAAAGTAGATGGTTGCCAGAAGGAGGAATGTTGGGGGATTCTGGACATGGCTTCAGTCAGGCTACAGGTGGTTAGGTGGTTATGATCTTGCTCCCCTTCGGCTCCTCCAACCTTTTAGAGGACCTGCTCCAGCTCAAGACAAGTGGCAATCTCAGATGGCACCTCAAGGTGGAGGGGTCTTGGCTGCTCCAGATGAAGTGCTAAGGAATGTGTTTAAGGACTTTCCCTCTTTATCAAGCTTTGAATACAGCAGATGTGCTACAGTATATACTTTAAATTGCTGCTACGGGAAAAATCAGCAGGAGGACTGTAAGTTATAAACTGTATTAATCTAAATAAGATTTTATTAAAAAAAAACAAAAATGCCTACGTCTGAATACATGAATTACTAGTATATTGTGAATCAATCATGGGTGCACATGGGTAAATATATGAATACAAACGAATAGTAGTAAATCATGGAAATAATTCTATTTATTACTGGTCAGAGAATTTACTGGGTTTGGTCACTAGAGGGAGACAATAACATAGAAAATCATGAATTGATATATTGTGTTTATTGCTGCAGCATCACGCTGCACCTCCTGACAAGCCCTTTAGATGACAGAATTGTGCACTCTTTATGGAGAAATAAGGTGTCTATTAGACCCATGATGCCTCCTCTACACTCAACTCCAAGCAGATAAGGGACAAGGAATCCCAAATTCGCTCCTTTCCTACCCACCTCTGGCCAGAATCTGATAGCTGTGAACCCAGATGTGCTCAGAGCTGAACACTTCCAGGATCACAGCACACAGGAGGGGTCAGAGAAAATATGTTTCCCTGATTATCACCTACTCTTCATCCTGGAGCAATGTCCATTAGTCCTGGTATCCCTGGAGATAGGACCAGGGAGCATGGTGGGGGTTGGCAACCATGAGCTTGTTTTAACCATTTGACTGCCATGATATTTAGAACAAGTCCTTAGCAGTCAAAGGGTTAGTGCAGTTCACAGGGCAAAATCAATTTGACCTGAATAGTATTAGTGAGGACAAAGCAATGGATCAACCAAACTTACTCACCTGTGTGTTTATTTAGGTGTAGCATAGGGTGACCACCTTACATCTCATCATTGATCATGATCATGATGCCCATGCGGATGAAACTGAACTCTTCTTCACCATAATATATTGTGCAGGTGTGGTCATTGCCTGGCCACATGGATCATCTCAGCAACCCGGCACCCAAAGATAACTAATTTATTTTCAATTGTCATCAAAAACTGACACGGTCCAATTTTTCAGCAAGGAATTGTTTCTTTATTAAAAGAGCAGAAAATGCAAAAAATGTATATTAATTGGCATAAAAAAAACGGCACAGTCCCAAATTGATACACAGGGCTTTTATCCCATCTCACTTCTCAGGAGACACCCCTAACTCTGCAAACTGTCCACAATGTGGGACCCTCAAACCCTCTTTGCTTCATCGTTTCTGGAAATGTGCCCCAATCTCAGCTTTCTGGAGCCAAATCGTAAAGTATATTTTCAGTATCACTGGCTGCCACATTGCTAAAACACCTATCCTACTTTTATTCAGTCATAACGAATCCAGCCAACTGCAACTGGACAAACCCAAAACCCATATCTCACAGTGGGCTCACTTATGTCCTCTAGCTGCACCCACAAATATGCTAAAAAGTTGGACATCCTCTTCATCACCAACGATTACCGCAGTACAGAAAGACCTCACAAAAATTGGATAAGGAGATGCAAAATTATGCTCCAACTAAAAGATTCTTCTCAAGATGGTGCTCTTACATTCAATACACCTTTTTTCCCACGGAAATAGAATCACTAATCCAATCTTTCAAATACACTGAATGGTATCTCAAGGCCAGCTTGTCAAACACCCTGGGCAAACTACAGACCACAACTTCAAGAAGCACATAGCTTAACTCAATTGCATGCAGCATGGACACCCGATCTTTATTTAGACAAGACCTGTGACCCTATGGAGGACCTACTATCCTTTATCTCCCCCCCCTCCTTTTTTTGTAATGTGTTTTAGGTTAAATTTATCATACCTTTTGTATATGTTACCTTCCTTTAATTTTAGTTTAGGAGGTTTTGATTCTAACAATTCGACCCAGATTCATCTTTTGTGTAGTAGCTGTAATTCCTGGTATTCAGTACCATCTGTTCAGTGAGAATCATTCAACCCTAGTATCGCTTTCTCTTCACATACCATGCAAGAGAGCTTATTATGTTGCATTATTTGTTCTACAGCTTTTCTTACTTGTTTTCCTCATTCACAGCATTATCTTTTGTAACCCTTTTCTATCAATGTTTATCACTATATGGAAATGTGGTTACATGCCTTAACCTTTAATAAATATAATTTTAAAAAGAAAGTCCAATTTTCAAAAATCTTTTTATAAAAAGCACAATAAATGAAAAATGGACCTTTCCTAAGTCCGATCTTTGTAACTTTCCAAAGGATCACTTGTAAACAAAGCCTCTGTAACAGAAGATCATCTATATTTACTGTAACTTTCCAGCGCCCTTGTCTTCAAAGTCCACCATGGTGCTGCTCTCCTGAAGAGCCACATGCCTGCAATAGCCAGAGAGCAGCAAAGAGATCGATTTTGATGACCTGGGCTCCCAGAAATCTAAGTATTTAGGTAGCATAAAAGGAGCTCCCGGTGTCCAAAGAACTGCAACTTTTATGCCTGGTTTATATGACGTTTATTTAAAGTGTAAACATGTACACCGGGACATGGCATTTCTGGCAAATGGACCTTCCCCCCATTCTTCAGGGCTGTTGCTAGTGATGCAGAAGGAGCAAGCTTGCTTGCTGCCTTTGCATCCCTAGCCCACACTCTGTTTGTCTGCTTTCTGAAACCTTGTTATCAATAGATTATTTTGGGAACCATTCTCATTTAATAGCACGCAGCAAAATACCCTGAAGAAGGAAGAGTTCCTTCCTCCGAAATGTGTTGGCTCAATGTACATGTTTATATTTTTATTAAACACCATACATCAAAGTTGCAGTTCTTTGGACATCAGGGCGCTTTTTCTATCCTATCCAAGTCTTCTCACTGAAATGACCATAAGGCCGTATCGGAAAGGTAGCAGCTCAAGCCCCTAAGAGGGTCAACCACCACCACCCACCGTTGGGCACATTCTACTGGAAGGGATTTCTTTCTCTTTGCCCACAAAATCACCCACCTATGACCACAGACTGCTCCAGTCAGTCCAGTGCAGCACGAACCGGAAACTTAAGCATGGATTATCTTCTTACACAAGCTGGGCTTTGTTTATAAGTGACCATGTGGTGAATTGCTTAATCCTCTAACCCAGAGGTCCACAACCTTTTTGGCACCAGAGACTGGTTTCATGGCATATCATTTCCAATGTTCCCAGGGCCCTGGGGGGGGGGTTGTTAGTTGTTAGACGGGTCAGGGGGTGGGATATTCATGGAGTTTGTCCTCAGCCACCCTTCACACCACAATCCCCCTTTATATTAGTGTCATCAGTTCCCCTTCTCGGCCCCCTTTTACATTACAGTGCCCCTTTACATTAATATAAGGAGGACTGCTCTGTAAAGGGGGCACTGTGATGTAAAGGAGAGCTGTGATGTAATGGGGAACTGAGGACACTGATATAAAGGGGGGACTGTGATGTAAATGGGGCACTGTAATATAAAGGGGGGCTGTGATGTAAAGGGGACTACACGGTAAAGGGGGCATTGTGATATAAAGGGTACTGTAATGATTACAGTGCAGCCCCCTTTATATTACAGTGCCCCTAGCAATCATAGCCTCCTCCATCACTTACCAAATCTCAATGCCTCCCACTCTGTTGGCACAAAACACTTGGGTGAAATATCCAGCTGTTAAGATCTAAAGGTATCACCGTGTATCTCCGTAGGGTTCATTAATGGCCAGTAGCATGTGAAAAAAGCAAAGATATACTCCATTGGTACAATAAACAAATGAGCTAAAATTTATTGAAAAACGCTAGAAAGCCACTCACATATTAAAAACAAAAATGATTGCATATTGGTATATTAATAGGAGATGACATCACGTACTGTCTCCATATGTGATAGACTGTAAAAAAGTCTCACCACCTCCGGACACCACGGACAAGCCCCTGCATCTAATTCTGGAAGTTGCAGTTCTGATGTCACCTGCGGTCGCAGTGTAACCATGATCAACGCGTTTCGTCACTTACATTTTGTACTGTATGGATTTTATCACAGGGAGGTGGTTGCATGGAGCGGCAACCCTGCTTATGTATCCTAACCTCTTCTGAGGTTAACACAATCATTACCACGCAAGCATTTGCCAAGTGTCCACAGTGTGCTGCATTTCTTCTCCCGCAGCCAATTAACCAACTGTGAATAAACCTCAAAATTGCCAATGTTATTCCTCTACCCAATATCTCGCCCCAACAGGTTCCCTTTTCAATGTGTTGAGTAAATATAACACACTTGTCATTTACTCTACCGCATGTTAAGTAAATCTTAAGGGAGGATACACACAGCGTTCACGATACACACACTATAGTGCCAAAAGTATTGTGACGCCTGCCTTTACACACACATGAACTTTAATGGCATCCCAGTCTTAGTTCAATAGGGTTAAAAATTGAGTTGGTCCACCCTTTGCAGCCATAACAGCTTCAACTCTTCTGGGAAGGCTGTCCACAAGGTTTAGGAGTGTGTCTATGGGAATGTTTGACCATTCTTCCAGAAGCACATTTGTGAGGTCAGGCACTGATGTTGGACGGGCTTGCAGTCTCCACTAATTCACCCCAAAGGTGTTCTATCAGGTTGAGCTCAGGACTCTGTGCAGAGAGGTCAAGTTCCTCCACCCCAAACTCGCTCATCCATGTCTTTATGGACCTTGCTTTGTGCACTGGTGCGCAGTCATGTTGGAACAGGAAGGGGCCATCCCCAAACTGTTCCCACAAAGTTGTGTGCATGAAATTGTCCAAAATGTCTTGGAATGCTGACGCCTTGAGAGTTCCCTTCACAGAAACTAAGGGGCCAAGCCCAACCCCTAAAAATCAACCCCACACCATAACCCCCCTCCGCCAAATGATTTGGACCAGTGCACAAAGCAAGGTCCATAAAGGCATGGATGAGCGAGTTTGGGGTGGAGAAACTTGACTGGCCTGGACAGAGTCCTGACCTCAACCCGATAGAATACCTTTGGGATGAATTAGAGCAGAGACTGCGAGCCAGAGAGCGGAGGGAGGGGGACGTATTCACCACTGAGATCACTTTTATCTGAAAGCAGACCACCTGCTGAAGAAGAGGATACTGGGGTTATGGCAGCTATCTGCTGCAATAACAACGATATTCCTCTTCAAACTGCTGATGTATAACGACGTCAGGCGGTCTATAAGTGGTTAATGTGAAAATATATTACTAAATATAAACTTGCGCTGATGGAAACAACTAAGAGATAATGAAATGCAGCTGCTGTAGACAAGGTGCTAATCACTTGGATAAATGTGGATACAAAAATACAGTGCTCGCAACACACAAAATAAGTGAAATCAACAAAAAAGTCCAAATAAAAATCCAAATAAATGCAACTGAAGTGTAAGTCCACAATGAAGTAGGTGCAAAAAAATGCTTCACAAACTTGCAGGAGTATAGTGACACCCCCTTTTGCATCCCCACACACCAGAACAGGACGACCCCCAGCTTTGCAGTCCAGGGGTCACTTCAGGCCTGTAAATGGTATCCCACATACGTGGACTGGTGTCAAAACATCAGATGGTGGATCGGTGTAAACATCAGATGATAGATTCCAATAGGAGGTTCTCAACAAGATATACAGGCACCCAGAAATGAAAAGAGGATGGACTAATAGTGAAGTACTGTTATAAAAGTTGATTTAATGCACATAGGGATCGGTACTTACAAAGACGGTTAAAAACAGGCATGGATATAGAGCTGTGGATACAGGAAGCAGCCGTTCATAGCATGTGTTCCACAGACCGGAAGTGATGTCAAACCAGAAAATTATGTCAATGCATTTCGTCCTCCCTCAGGGCATCATCCAGGTCCTTGTTGAGAGCCTCCTATTGGAATCTATCATCTAATGTTTACACCGATCCACCATCTGATGTTTTGACACCAATCCACATATGTGGGATACCATTTACAAGCCTTAAGTGACCCCTGGACTGCAAAGCTGGGGGTCGTCCTGTTCTGGTGTGTGGGGATGCAAAAGGGGGTGTCACTGTACTCCTGCAAGTTTGTAAAGCATTTTTTGCACCTACTTCATTGTGGACTTACACTTCAGTTGCATTTATTTGGATTTTTATTTGGACTTTTTTGTTGATTTCACTTATTTTGTTTGTTGGGGGTCATCCTGTTCTGGTGAGTGGGGATGCAAAAGGGGGTGTCACTGTACTCCTGCAGGTTTGTGAAGCATTTTTTTGCACCTACTTCATTGTGGACTTACATTTCAGTCGCATTTATTTGGATTTTTATTTGGACTTTTTTGTTGATTTCACTTATATTGTGTGTTGCGACAAAGTGCAACAATGAAAATGAAAAATTCCTTTAAATATCATGCCTGGAGGGCCAGCTTATTGTTCCTGTAAAGTGGCATTGGATGGGGAGCTCACTCACCCAAGGATGAAGGCTCAGGCCTCGACACCTTTCACCTACGATGTACCTGCCGGTCGCTGAGCTTTAGATTTCCAGCCCACACTCTCTTTCCAGAGACACCGGTGATAGGAGTATGGGTGGGCAGACAGAGGGGTAGGGCTGGGAAGATGGGGAGCAAATCAAGCCCTCTCTCCTGTCCGTGTATTATGATTATTGTGTCCGGGTTTCAGGCAGTCAGAAACCCGGACAACCGATTTAAAACCAGGTGAATCCCGGACAGGTGGCAACCCTATGTGGCCCACGGCCTGTGAGTTGGACATCCTTGTCCTAAAGTGTTAAATTTAGAGACTCAACACAGAAGACAGGTAACTGGCAATTTTAGGAGATGATCAGGCATGGGAACTTGCACATTTCTCTTTGTTTTTAGCCCATTTTATATTACTGTAGTAGGAAGTGGTTGAATAAAAGAGCAGAGAGTCGGGAGGTGTCTTCTGAGGTTCAGTGGCACACTTCAGAATAATTCCTTCTCACAGATGAACGGTTTTGTCGCAGAACAATCCACATCATTCAAGCCATCTCCTTCTCTGAACTGAGCACAATCTTCTATTCCATTTTTATTATCGGGCTGACCATTCTGCCAGAACCTGCAAGGAACAAATTCCATTAGTGACCGAGTCTGAAACTGATACCAAGCAGGAGAGAAGCAGGGAATTCCTAAAGGTTCCCGAAACCTAAAAAAGTACTAATGGTGATATTTACAATGGGTACAGTATATATAATCTTCAACGTCTACACACACACAGACAATGAGGCTGATCACATTTATGACTTGAAATGTCTAAAGAAATCGGATGTGGAGGGGGGGGACTTACTCTTTAGTGTTAAGAACAGTCCCGTCCACCCATTGCCATTTATTAGGCTCTGTCTTGTTGAGACCAACCCATGGACTCTCTTTCTGTGTAAATGTACGTAGGAAATTCTTCAGAAAGACAAAAGATAGAAATTGTTACAATGCAGTGTTTTTCATCTAGACATTTAATTACGATTGTTATAATATTTGTGACATATTCAGCAATACACAGAACCAGACACCTCAGTCTCTGTACCAGAGCAGCTTACACTCTAATATCCTCCCATAGCCACACACAATTATTATTATACATTTATATAGCTCTGACATATACCACAGTGCTGTACAGAGAACACTGAGCCAGTCACATCAGTCTCTGTGCCAGAAGAGCTTACACTCAAATGTCCTGAATATAGAGAGAATCCCCTAAAATTTTCGGGATTTGGCCTGGCGCTCATTCCATGGCAGACTCTATGTGAAGAGCAACCTAAATCATCGCTCTGTGGAGAACCGTGGCTGTCCAACAGTGGAGTGTGGCGGTCTGGAGGAGACGATGGACCATTTCTTGCTTAAGTGCCCCTTCAATGTAGAAGCCTATAAGTGGGTGGAGCTCTCGGTATCCCTTTCCTTTCCCGCTTGAGTTATGTGGAGTGGTCATACGGGGCCTTTGAGACTCGCCGGGATTCTAATTTTGAGACACTTTTTCTAGCTAGTTTAGTAGTCCGTTACATCACGTGGAATGCAGTGTGTCAGGTTTACACTCAGAAAAAAGTCCTTCCTTCCATTCTGGCTGAGGTTGAGAAGATTTGAGGTCTTGAGAAGGACAGATGGTGGCCAAGGGCCTGGACAAAGGCATGGAGGAATGTCAGGTCCCCATAGATGCTGTAAGTGTCTCGTTGTGCGGCTTTTCACGTCCCCTAGATTTTGTTACGATCAGATTTTTGAAAAAAGGCTGCATACATGTGAATCTACACCTGCTTTCAGGGAGCGGCTAACTGACCATTTGGCGAGATTTAAGAAGGAGGAGGAAAAGCTGGTGAGCCTGAAAGCGGACTACAGGAAAAAGAAAGTTTCACACGATAAGGTATAGAGCAGCAAGAGACAGAGTTTGAAACCAGAGCTTAAAGTTTTGGAGGACGCCATCAAGAAGCAGCAGAACCTGGTGAAATCGGTAAAGGAAAAGAGTGGAACATTCAAGGAGAACCCTTACCAGAATTGCAAATAAGGTAGAGCAGTTAAAGTGGTTGTAAAGTTAATTTTTTTTTCCTATTAAATAACAAACATTTTATACTTACCTGCTTTGTTGCAGTGGTTTTGCAAAGAGCAGCACAGATCCTCCTCTTCTCGTGCCCCTCTTCTGTGCTCCTGGCCCTTCCCTCCTGTTCAGTGCCCCCACTGCAAGCAGCTTGCTATGGGGGCAACCGAGTCACAGCTCCCTGTGTCCATTCAGACATGGAGCCCCAACCCGGCCCTGCCCCCTCTCTCCCAATTGGCTAGCTGACTTTGATTGACAGCAGCCAATCTCAGATGGCTGAGACACTCGTGGACATCGCTGGACAGAGAGGGACCTCAGGTAAGTATTAAGGGGGCTGAGGGGGGCTGCTGCACACAGAAGGTTTTTTTGTCTTAATGTATAAAATGCATCTTCTGCTTTTACAACCACTTTAAGTCAGTTGTAGGCCTGGTTGACAGTACACTTTCCCTGACAAAATCCAAGTCGGGGATCCTGGAACCGCCAGGTCATATTATGTTGACCTGCCGGGTAGGAGGGACCTTGATTGGGTAGACATGTCATTTTTTTTATTCTATTCCAAGACTGGTTAGTGGCAGTTTACTGATGAGTTAAACAGAGGACATGACAGCAGATGAAGTAATTAGGCTATTGATAAGCTTGCCATTAAGAAGTCGCCTGGCCCAGATGGATTGTCAGCCGAGTTTTATTAGCCCTTTAAGGTTACTCTAGCCTCGTATTTGGTGGAGGTTTTGCTGTCTGAGAGAGGGTTCGCTCCCTCCCTTCATGTGACAATCTGTGGTTATTTTTCTCAAAGGGTAAAGACTTTTTTTCAAGAATTGAGAATTGGTGGCCCATTAACCTTCTCGGTGTTGATAGGAAGATACTGGCTAAAATAATTTTCTGGCTTTTATCATCTGTAGCGGGCAATTTACTTTCTCGCCACCAGCATGTTTCAATTCAGGGTAGAGGCACTTTTTCAGCAGTGTTAGCTGTCCTCGAAGCCCTGGAGTGGTGCAGGACTGCAGGCTGGAGAAAGTTTGTGTTGGCATTGGATCAGGCTAAAGCTTCTAAAAACCATGCGTGAAGTTCTCAAAAAGGGTCCTCAATGATAAATCAGACCCCGTCTAATGAGTGTTGTCTTCATTTGTTCAGGTCATACACAAGTCCCTCTATTCTCCATAATAGTGCTTGGTACTCCTTTTTTTCATTTTCAGGGTCAATTTACACCACATGCAGTTAAGTGCATTTTTTTTTTTTTTTATTGGAAAGTAGGTTATATGGTTTCCAATGGCATAGTTTACACCAAGTCACATCAGTTTCAGGGCTTTCTAGTTCCAGGGAAAAATGTATTACATGCTGCATTTTTCCTGCACTGAACTGTACCAGTGCACAAAGCAAGGTCCATAAAGACATCGATGAGCGAGTTTCGGGTGGAAGAACTTGATTGGCCTACACAGAGTCCTGACTTCAACCCAAAAGAACACCTTTGGGATGAATTAGATCAGAGACTGCGAGCCAGCCCGCCTCGTCCAACATCAGTGCCTGACCTCACAAATGATCTTCTGGACGAATGGTCAAACATTCCCAAAAACACACTTCTAAACCTTGTGGACAGCCTTCCCAGAAGAGTTGAAGCTGTTATAGCTGCAAAGGGTGGACCAACTCAATATTGAACCCTACGGACTAAGACTGGGATGCCATTGCATTTCATGTGCGTGTAAAGGCAGGAGTCCCAATACTTTTGACAATATAGTATAACTATTATACTACACCATTGGGTGAAAGCATATTATTAATAATTCCATGATGGAGAAATCGTCCATATATGAAGAGAATATCTGAAGTGGAGATTAAACATTGGAAGAGAGACCAGGCTGAGTCAGTAACACAAGTCATGGAGACATTAATTTGTTTATAAACGACCTGGAGGATGGGATAAACAGTTCAATCTCTGCATTTGCAGACGATACTAAGCTAAGCAGGGCAATAACTTCTCGGCAGGATGTGGAAACCTTGCAAAAAGACCTGAACAAATTAATGGGGTGGGCGACTACATGGCAAATGAGGTTCAATGTAGAAAAATGTAAAATAATGCATTTGGGTGGCAAAAATATGAATGCAATCTATACACTGGGGGGAGAACCTCTGGGGGAATCTAGGATGGAAAAGGACCTGGGGGTCCTAGTAGATGATAGGCTCAGCAATGGCATGCAATGCCAAGCTGCTGCTAATAAGGCAAACAGAATATTGTCATGCATTAAAAGGGGGATCAACTCCAGAGATAAAACAATAATTCTCCCGCTCTACAAGACTCTGGTCCGGCCGCACCTGGAGTATGCTGTCCAGTTCTGGGCACCAGTCCTCAGGAAGGATGTACTGGAAATGGAGCGAGTACAAAGAAGGGCAACAAAGCTAATAAAGGGTCTGGAGGATATTAGTTATGAGGAAAGGTTGCGAGCACTGAACTTATTCTCTCTGGAGAAGAGACGCTTGAGAGGGGATATGATTTCGATATACAAATACCGTACTGGTGACCCCACAATAGGGATAAAACTTTTTCGCAGAAGAGAGTTTAATAAGACTCGTGGCCACTCATTACAATTAGAAGAAAAGAGGTTTAACCTTAAACTACCTAGAGGGTTCTTTACTCTAATGCCCCGTACACACGGTCGGATTTTCCGATGGAAAATGTCCGATCGGAGCGTGTTGTCGGAAATTCCGACCCTGTGTGGGCTCCATCGGACATTTTCCATCGGATTTTCTGACACACAAAGTTGGAGAGCAGGAGATAAAATTTTCCGACAACAAAATCCGTTGTCGGAAATTCCGATCGTGTGTACACAAATCCGACGCACAAAGTGCCACGCATGCTCAGAATAAATAAAGAGATGAAAGCTATTGGCTACTGCCCCGTTTATAGTCCCGACGTACTTGTTTTACGTCACCGCGTTCAGAATGATCGGATTTTCCGACAACTTTGTGTGACCGTGTGTATGCAAGACAAGTTTGAGCCAACATCCGTCGGAAAAAATCCTAGGATTTTGTTGTCGGAATGTCTGAACAAAGTCCGATCGTGTGTTCGCCCTATAAGAGTGGCAAGGATGTGGAATTCCCTTCCACAGGCGGTGGTCTCACCGGGGAGCATTGATAGCTTCAAGAAACTATTAGATAATCACCTGAATGACCTCAACATACAGGGATATACAATGTAATACTGACACATAATCACACACATAGGATGGACTTGATGGACTTGTGTCTTTTTTCAGCCTCACCTACTATGTAACTATGTATGTAACTATGTAACTATATCTGATATCTGAGGTGCCTGATACTCTTACCATCTCACCATCACCATTAATGATCACCAGGTGGGACATCTTTTTCTCACAGTCTTCTTTGGCGGAATTCCATGACGTTTTAATTGTAGATTTGTAGTAACAACTGAGTTTATTGAACGTCCAGTCTTTACCGCACAATAGACCAGCAGTGCCTGGGAGAGAGAGGGGGAGGATGGTGAGACTTGTACTAAACTGTCACATTATCCCAAGTCGAACAAATCCTTATAAAATAAATAAAAAACATCTACACAAGTGGTCACACCTCAGATTAAAGGGGTTTTTTCTTGCTTAAAAGGAATTGTTCACATTTTGCTTTGTAGATATTAACAGAAAAATGTATCATACAGTCAGAGAGTCTGTTATTCAAAAGAACAAGCTCTCCTACAGATTGTATCAGTTACAGAGATGAAACAAACCATTTACCACTGACAGGGGTACTAACATTGGCCAGCTTTTATTTATGTAACTCTGTCCAAAAAGGAAAACCAACTGTTTGCCATAACTGCTTATAAAATGTGAGCTTGAGTTTGACTTCAGTTTGATAGTGTATATAAATCTGCTAGTCCATCTAACACTCCCCTACCCCCAGACTGACAATGCTGCTGTTTGCTATGCCTCCTGTGCTCCTTCATCCAGAGTGGAGGTGCTCTAATACAGAAGGTGTGTTACTGGCCAGATCACCAGGTGAAAACAGAGGGTGAAAACCCCAAAAAAGAAAAATGCAGGCACTACATTTAATGATTGTGAAGCTGCAATACAGTATATTACATTTTTAGTTTTGGGTTTGTAGGCTGGTGCAGTCTATTTTTTTTCACTGTAGGTGGTGCTCAACTGCAGCAGCAGTGCAGATGGAGAGAAAGTCAAGAGGAACACGGATCCTCAATGGTTTCCTGGGTCACTGGGGAAGATATCCGATCGGATACTGCTGCCCCATGTGACTTCGGGAGGCATCTTGGGTCAGGCAGAGCCTATTTAAGGCCCTGGCTCCCAGGTTTGTGCGTGCATTTTGCTTGTGGGTAGTGTAGGAACAGGTCACCCATCTGACAGGGACAGTGATTAGCAGCAGGGAGAGGTTCCACAGGTAGGGAAAAGGATAGTGACATTCCATCCTTCCTGGAAACCCCCCCATTTGGGTAAAGACCGACCAGGTCACATTCTGCCCCTCAAGACAGACTCTGTAGGCACATCTGAGACCTACTCGGCTACACACTGCTATTGCAATCTGTGAGTGTTCCTGGTCGGGCACCTTCCCCCCTCCCCGGGCTTGCTGTGAATTATTGGACTTTGACATTATTACAGTCTACACCTGGCTAGGATCGGCTCTTGCTCTGGTGCCCATTTTAATGGCTCCAATGATACTCTGGCTGAGTGGGAGGAGAGACTTGAAAGTGCTGCATGCCTGTGCCAGGTTACCATCCGGGTTATTGTGGAGCTGGCTATTAACTCAGTGATAGCACTGCTGGAAGAGGACTGTGCCACCTTGGAACAAATTATGATACATCTGAAGGGCCAGTTCTGATGAGGCTCAGACTCTTTGTTCGGACGCAACAGGAGAACGAGAGCCTCGCCCACTTTGCGGTAGCACTCCAGAACCTTTGAAAATGGCTGGAGAAAAGGGGTGCAGGAGGCTGTACTGATATCACTGACTCAGATCGTCCATTGATGGGCCAGTTTGTAGTAGGACTAAGGCTGGAACAGTAAACGTTTATGGGGAACTGTGTCAAATGCTTTTGCAAAATCCAGATACACCACGTCTACGGGCCTTCCTTTATCTAGATGGCAACTCACCTCCTCATAGAAGGTTAATAGATTTTTTGGCAAGAACGATTCTTTATGAAGCCATGCTGATTACTGCTAATGATACCGTTCTCATTACTAAATTTTGTAAATAGTCCCTTATCATCCCCTCCAAGAGTTTACATACTATTGATGTTAGGCTAACTGGTCTGTAATTCTCAGGGATGTATTTTGGGCCCTTTTTAAATATTTATGGTACATTGTCTTTTCTTCAATCAGCTGGTACCATTCCAGTCAGTAGACTGTCAGTAAAAATTGTCAATGGTCTGGTAATTACTTAACTGAGTTCCCTAAGTACCCTCGGATGCAAGCCATCTGGTCCCGGTGATTTATTAATGTTAAGTTTCTCAAGTCTAATTTTAATTCTGTCCTCTGTTAACCATGGAGGTGTTTCCTGTGATGTGTCATATGGATAAACACTGCAGTTTTGGTTACTGAAGCCCCCCGATTCACTTGTGAAGGCTGAGGAGAAGAATACGGTAAATTCAATACCTTCACCATCTCCCCATCCTTTGTACCAGATGTCCTTCCTCATTCTTTATGGGGCCATAAAGGGCCTGTTTACATACTTAAAGAATTTCTTGGGATTTTTTTTTTGCTCTCCTCCGCTATGTGTCTTTCGTGTTCTATCTTAGCCGTCCTAATTCAACCCTTAAATTTCTTGTTGCATTCTTTATAAAGTCTGAATGCTGATCACCATGTATTTTTTGAAGGCCTTCTCCTTTGCTTTTATATGCATTTTTTACATTGGAGTTAAGCCATCCAGAACTTTTGTTCGCTCTTTTAAATGTATTACCCAATGGGATGCATTGGCTAATGCCCTTATTTAATATGCTCTTAAAGAAAACCCATCTCTCCTCCATGTTCTTTGTTCCAAATATTTTATCCCAATTTATGCTTTCTAGAAGGTTCATAGTTTAGGGAAGTTGGCTCTTTTGAAATTCAGTGTCTTTGTATTCCCCTTATGTTTCCTATTTGTGTGATTTATACTGAAGCCAATTGACCTGTACAGGAGAGGAGTGTGGAGGGTATGACAGTGGGCAGTATGTACAGGAGAGCAGGCCCGGACTGACGGTAGGGCAGACCGGGCATTCGCCCGGTGGGCCAGGGCCGCCCGCTCCGTGGCCTGTTGAGGTTCAGGCCGCACAGCGGGAGGTAAGCGGCGACCATGGCCTGCACATGGGTAACACAGGCCACGGCCGCCACTCGCCTATCGCTATGGGGCTGTGCCTGTGTCATCTCTGGCGGCTGCATGGGCTGAGCTGTGTGTCTCTGTCGCACACAGCTCAGCCTCAGAGCCGCCCTGACAGTTCCACTCTCCTCCTCCAGCCATGGGAGTCTGCATGGTGGGGAGAGCTGCAGGCTGCTGACACGATGTTTCCCCTGCTCGCCCCCCCCTCCCCTTCTCATGGGCCAGTCAAAAGCAACTAGAGGGGCATCATGGGAAATGAAGTCCCAGAGATAGGTGGCCCATTTGTTCTGAGCAGGGAGCAGACTACAGTCCCCAGCATGTACTCTGCTGGGGTGAAAGAGGAAACCCGGAAACAAACTGAGGAGTGCTTGTAGCAGCTACTACAGGAGACATGGAAAACGAAAAAGAGGACTGTGCTGGGGGAACTAATAGCCCCAGCACCACCAGAGAGAGTCATGCTGTACCACACCACCAAAGAGAGAGTCACGCTATACCCTCACCACCAGATAGAGAGTCACGCTGTACCCACACCACCAGAGAGAGAGCCACGCTGTACCCACACCACCAGATGAAGCCACGCTGTACCGCACCACACCACCAGAGAGAGAGCCACTCTGTACCGCACCACCAGAGAGAGAGCCACGCTGTACCCACACCACCAGATAGAGCCACGCTGTACCACACCACCAGAGAGCCATGCTGTACTACACCACCAGAGAGAGAGAGCCACACTGTACCGCACCACCAGAGAGAGAGCCACGCTGTACCGCACCACCAGAGAGAGAGAGAGCCACGTTGTACCCACACCACCAGATAGAGCCATGCTGTACTGCACCACCAGAGAACCACGCTGTACCGCACCACCAGAGAGAGAGCCACGCTATACTGCACCACCAGAGAGAGAGCAACGCTGTACCACAACACCAGAGAGAGCTACGCTGTACCCACACCACCAGAGAGAGAGCCACGCTGTACCCGCACCACCAAAGAGCCACCTTGTACCACATCACCAGAGAGAGAGCCACACTGTACCCCACCACCAGAGAGAGAGCCTTGCTGTACCACACCACCAGAGAGAGAGCCACGCAGTACCGCACCACCAGAGAGAGAGCCACACTGTACCGCACCACCAGAGAGAGAGCCACGGTGTATCGCACCACCAGAGAGAGAGCCACGCTGTATCGCACCACCAGAGAGAGAACCACGCTGTACCGCACCACCAGAGAGAAAGCCATGCTGTACCACACCAACAGAGAGAGCCACACTGTACCGCACCACCAAAAAGAGAGCAGGTCAGTGTCACTGGGCAGTGTTGGCACAATAGGAGACAGACAGTACTAGCATTGTATGGCCACAATAGGACTGGGACACTGTAATATAAAGGGGACTGCACTGTAAAGGGGCACTGTAATCATTGCAGTGCCCATTTACAGTGCAGTCCCCTTTATATAACAGTGCCCCTGAACATTACAGTGTGGAGGAACGACACCAGCCACTCCCGCAAATGTCTACCGACCCCCCCTCCCCGGTCCCTAAAAAAGTTGGCTGCTCAGTCTAAAATGCCTGGGCCTATTTTTTGTCCCAGTCTGGGCCTGCGGGATAGGAATGTGGAGGGTAGGACAGTGGATAATATGTACAGGAGAGGAGTGTGGAGGGTATGACAGTAGGCGGTATGTACAGGAGAGGAGTGTGGAGGGTATGACAGTGGACAATGTGTACAGGAGAGGAGTGTGGAGGGTATGACAGTGGGCAGTATGTACAGAAGAGGAGTGTGGAGGGTATGACAGTGGGCAGTATGTACAGAAGAGGAGTGTGGAGGGTATGACAGTGGGCAGTATGTACAGTATAGGAGTGTGGAGGGTATGACAGTGGGCAGTATGTACAGGAGAGGAGTGTGGAGGGTATGACAGTGGTCGATATGTACAGGAGAGGAGTGTGGAGGGTATGATAGTAGATGGTTTGTACAGGAGAGTAGCATGGAGGGTATGAAAGTTGGAATGAGAACTGTGCTACTCAACCAGGACACTTGAGAGGGGGCAATAAGGGAAGAATTGGACTGAAAAAAGTTATTTGTTTTAGAAATTCAACTTACCATTTACTGAAATATAATTAATTGTGGAATCAATCTCTATTACTTTACCAATCAAACTGGAGACTGTAGAAAGAGAAAAACAAACATGAATCTTTAAATAAATTCACCAAAATTATTATGCAGTCTAAAAACTATACACATATTTATTTTACTTCATGATCAGTGGAGCAATGTAGAGGGTATGACAGGGGGTAGTATGTAAAGGAGAGGAGTGTGGAGGGTTTGACAGTGGGTAGTATGTACAGGAGAGGAGTGTGGACTGTATGACAGTGGGCAGTAAGTACAGAAGAGGGGTGTGGAGGGTATTGCCATGGGCAGTATGTACAGGAGTGCAGTGGCGACCCGTCCATAGGGGGCGCCTGGGTGCCGCCCCCCCTCCAGGCAGAAAAAAAAAAAAAGGCAAAAAAAGAAATTTTTTTTATTACTGGCCCTTTAAAAAAAAAAAGGAAAAAAAAGGTCCTTAAGTGCACTGTGTTCGGACGCCGGACACAGTGCGACGCCGGACACAGTACACTTATAGGAAGCGCCACGTCTATGCAATCACGAGATTGCAGACGTGGCGCTGCATTTGCGGGCGTTTAGCCCGCCTTGTGGCGTTTTCTGCAGCGCCGAGTAGCTTCCGCCCGGCCATAGTAATACATACTAAAGGCGCCGGGCGGAAGCTACTCGGCACTTCAGATTTGATTGACATCTGCCCTGAGTCAGATGTCACTTCCTGCCTCTCTCTCTCATTGCGCCCAAGAGAGGAAACAGGAAGAATGCTGGTGCCAGTGTGAGGAGGAGGACACCGCAGGAGACCCAAGGTAAGTACCTCTGTGTGGAGAATGGGGGGGACAGAGGCTGTATTGGGGGGCACAGGCAGCATTTTGGGGGGAGACAGAGGCTGCATTTAGGGGGCGGATAGAGGCTGTATTTGGGGGGGACAGAGGCTGTATTTGGGGGGGCAGAGGCTGCATTTTGGGGGGACAGAGGCTGCATTTTGGGGTGGACAGAGGCTGCATTTGGGGGGGCAGAGGCTGCATTTTTGGGGGGCAGAGGCTGTATTTGGGGGGGACAGAGGCTGTATTTGGGGGGACAGAGGCTGCATTTGGGGGGGCAGAGGCTGCATTTGGGGGGGACAGAGGCTGCATTTGGGGGGGGGGACAGAGGCTGCATTGGGGGGGCAGAGGCTGCATTTTGGGGGGGACAGAGGCTGTATTTGGGGGGGACAGGAGCTGCATTTTGGGGGGGACAGAGGCTGCATTGTGGGGGGGGGCAGAGGCTGCATTTGGGGGGGTAGAGGCTGTATTTGGGGAGGCAGAGGCTGCATTTGGGGGGGACAGAGGCTGCATTTGGGGGGGACAGGGGCTTCATTTTGGGGGGGACACAGGCATGCTGCATTTGGGGGGGGCACAGGCATGCTGCATTTGGGGAGCCAGAGGCTGCATTTGGGGGGGCCAGAGGCTGCATTTGGGGGAACAGAGGCTGCATTTAATGGGACACAGGCATGCTGCATTTGGGGGGGACAGAGGCTGCATTTGGGAGAACAGAGGCTGCATTTAATGGGAACAGTGGCTGCATTTAATGGGACACAGGCATGCTGCATGTAATGGGACACAGGCATGCTGCATTTTGGGGGGGCAGAGGCTGCATTTGGGGGGGCAGAGGCTGCATTTGGGGGGACAGAGGCTGCATTTGGGGAGACAGAGGCTGCATTTGGGGGGACAGAGGCTGAATTTTTGGGGGGGGACAGAGGCTGCATTTGGGGGGGGCAGATGCTGCATTTGGGGAGACAGAGGCTGCATTTGGGGGGACAGAGGCTGCATTTTATGTGACAGAGGCTGCATTTGATGTGACACAGGCTGCATGTAAGGAGGGACTCCGCTGGAGGCACCTGATGTAAGGACGGACTGCTGGGGACACCTGATGGCATCTGGTTGTAGGCGACGTGGCTAGTGACACACTCGGGGCTCCCACTGATTCTGCATTATGGTGAGTTGAATGATTTAATTTTATATTACAATGTAATAATAGAAATAACGAGCTTCAATCATCCTGACACCATAACAACCATGGTACCGGGATGATTGAAGTGCTAACACAAGGTGTTTGGAGTATCTTTATCTGCTGATTGTTAAACTTTCTAGAATACACATTTCTATTGTTGTGTAGGATCTAGGCTGTCCCTCTCTCCCTGGGTAGTTGGACTCAGGTCCCTCTCTGTAGTTGACATAATAGTTTTATGGGTCAGATGGTAGACGCACCAACTAGAAATAAAACATTACTGGATCTACTGATTACCAACAATACAGACCTGATCACGGATGTGGCAATTTAGGTAACAGCAATCACAGGTCAATTAGTTTCAGTATAAATCACACAAATAGGAAATATAAAGGGAATACAAAGACACTGAATTTCAAAGGAGCCAACTTCCCTAAACTACAAACCTTGCTAAAAGGCATAAATTGGGACAAAATATTAGGAACAAAGAACATGGAGGAGAGATGGGTTTGCTTTAAGAGCATATTAAATAAGGGCATTAGCCAATGCATCCCATAATAAATTTAAAAGAGCGAACAAAAGTCCTGGATGGCTTAACTCCAATGTAAAAATGGATATAAAAGCAAAGGAGAAGGCCTTCAAAAAATGCAAGGTTGAGGGATCATCCTTAGCATTCATACTTTATAAAGAATGCAACAAGAAATGTAAGGGTGCAATTAGGACGGCTAAGATAGAACATGAAAGACACATAGCGGAGGAGAGCAAAAAAAATCCCAAGAAATTCTTTAAGTATGTAAACAGTAAAAAAGGGAGGACAGACCATATTGGCCCCATAAAGAATGAGAAAGGACATCTGGTTACAAAGGATGGGGAGATGGCGAAGGTATTGAATTTATTCTTCTCCTCGGTCTTCACGAGGGAATCGGGAGGCTTCAGTAACCAAAACTGCAGTGTTTATCCTCATAACACATCACAGGAAGCACCTCCATGGTTAACAGAGGACAGAATTAAAATTAGACTTGAGAAACTTAACATTAATAAATCACCGGGATCAGATAGCTTGCATCCGAGGGTACTTAGGGAACTCAGTCAGGTGATTGCCAGACCGTTGTTCCTAATTTTTACAGACAGTCTACTGACTGGAATGGTACCAGCTGATTGGAGAAAAGCCAATGTAGCAGCAATATTTAAAAAGTGCATAAAAATACATTCCTGGGAATTAGAGACCAGTTAGCCTAACGTCAATAGTATGTAAACTCTTGGAGGGGATGATAAGGGACTATATACAAGATTTTAGTAATAAGAACGATATCATTAGCAGTAATCAGCATGGATTCATGAAGAATCGTTCTTGCCAAACCAATCTACTAACCTTCTATGAGGTGAGTTGCCATCTAGATAAAGGAAGGCCCGTAGACGTGGTGTATCTGGATTTTGAAAAGGCATTTGACACAGTTCCCCATAAACGTTTACTGTACAAAATAAGGTCCGTTGGCATGGACCATAGGGTGAGTACATGGATTGAAAACTGGCTACAAGGGCGAGTTCAGAGGGTGGTAATAAATGGGGAGTACTCGGAATGGTCAGGGGTGGGTAGTGGGGTTCCTCAGGGTTCTGTGCTGGGACCAATCCTATTTAATTTGTTCATAAACGACCTGGAGGATGGGGTAAACAGCTCAATCTCTGTATTTGCAGATGATACTAAGCTAAGCAGGGCAATAACTTCTCCGCAGGATGTGGAAACCTTGCAAAAAGATCTGAACAAATTAATGGGGTGGGCGACTACATGGCAAATGAGGTTCAATGTAGAAAAATGTAAAATAATGCATCTGGGTGGCAAAAATATGAATGCAATCTATACACTGGGGGGAGAACCTCTGGGGGAATCTAGGATGGAAAAGGACCTGGGGGTCCTAGTAGATGATGGGCTCAGTAATGGCATGCATTGCCAAGCTGCTGCTAACAAAGCAAACAGAATATTGGCATTGATTTAAAAGGGGGATCAACTCCAGAGATAAAACGATAATTCTCCCACTCTACAAGACTCTGGTCCGACCGCACCTAGAGTATGCTGTCCAGCTCTAGGCACCAGTCCTCAGGAGGGATGTACTGGAAATGGAGTGAGTACAAAGAAGGGCAACAAAGCTAATAAAGGGTCTGGAGGATCTTAGTTATGAGGAAAGGTTGCAAGCACTGAACTTATTCTCTCTGGAGAAGAGACGCTTGAGAGGGGATATGATTTCAATATACAAATACCGTACTGGTGACCCCACAATAGAAATAAAACTTTTTCGCAGCAGAGAGTTTAACAAGACTCGTGGCCACTCATTAAAATTAGAAGAAAAGCGGTTTAACCTTAAACTACGTAGAAGGTTCTTTACTGTAAGAGCAGCAAGGATGTGGAATTCCCTTCCACAGGTGGTGGTCTCAGCGGAGAGCATCAATAGCTTCAAGAAACTATTAGATAAGCACCTGAATGACCGCAACATATAAGGGATATACAATGTAATACTGACACATAATCACACATAGGTTGGACTTGATGGACTTGTGTCTTATTTCAACCTCACCTACTATATAACTTTGTAACTATGTAAGTATACTGCCAGAAATGTTAATTAAAAATTGTGTGCATCCCATTTTCCAGGGACTAACTACAGTTACATTTGGAGGCAGAGGGCAGAAATGCATGTTCAGGCACTTCATTTTTTTGGGCACTGGAAGAAATTGGGGAACTTGATTTTTAGGGCACAATTTTTAGGATACCTGGATTTTGGGGGGGGCACATTACTAAATTGTTGGGCTACAAGAACTGTTGGAGCATATGCCACATGAGACCTACGCTGAAATGATGCAACCCTTTTGCATCCTTCTTCTTGGCTCAACCCTTCTATGCAGGGCTGCATCCTTCTTCCGAGCTCAACTCTTCTCCATAGGACTGCACCCTTCTCCAGAGCTAAACACTTCTCCATAGGGCTTCCTTCTTCTGAGCTCAACCCTTCTCCACAGGGCTTCCACCTTCTTCTGAGCTCAACCCTTCTCCACAGGGCTGCATCCTTCTTCTGAGCTCAACACTTCTCCATAAGGGTACATCCTTCTTTTGAGCTCAACCCTTCTCCACAGAGCTTCATCTTTTTTTTAGGTCAACCCTTCTCCATAAGGCTGCATCCTTTTTCTGAGCTCAACTATTCTCCATAGGGCTGCAGCCTTCTTCGGAGCTAAACACTTCTACATATGGCTTCCTCCTTCTTCTGAGCTCAATCCCTCTCCACAGGGCTTCCTTCTCCTGAGCTTAACCTTTCTCCACAGGTCTTCATCCTTCTGAGCTCAACCCTTCTGCCCTTGCTTTGTGCACTGGTACAAATCATTTGATGGAGGGAGGATTATGGTGTGGGGTTGCTTTTCAGGGGTTGGGCTTGGCCCCTTAGTCCAGTGAAGGGAACTCTTAAGGCGTCAGCATACCAAGACATTTTGGACAATTTCATGCTCCCAACTTTGTGGGAACAGTTTGGGGATGGCTCCTTCCTGTTCCAACATTACTGTGCACCAGTGCACAAAGCAAAGTCCATTAAAACATGGATGAGAGAGTTTGGGATGGAGGAACTTGACTGGCCTGCACAGAGTCCTGACCTCAACCCGATAGAACACCTTTAGGATGAATTAGAACAGAGACTGCCAGCCGGGCCTTCTCATCCAACATCAGTGCCTGACCTCACAAATGTGCTTCTGGAAGAATGGTCAAACATTCCCATAGACACACTCCTAAACCTTGTGGACAGCCTTCCCAGAAGAGTTGAAGCTGTTATACCTGCAAAGGGTGGGCCAACTTTATTAAACCCTACAGACTAATAGGGCGTACACACGGTCGGACTTTGTTCGGACATTCCGACAACAAAATCCTAGGATTTTTTCCGACAGATGTTGGCTCAAACTTGTTTTGTCTACACACGGTCGCACAAAGTTGTCGGAAAATCCGATCGTTCTAAACACGGTGACATAAAACACGTACGTCGGGACTATAAATGGGCAGTGGCCAATAGCTTTCATCTCTTTATTTATTCTGAGCATGCGTGGCACTTTGTCCGTCGGATTTGTGTACACACGATCGGAATTTCCGACAACGGATTTTGTTGTCGGAAAAATTTTATCTCCTGCTCTCCAACTTTGTGTGTTGGAAAATCCGATGGAAAATGTCCGATGGAGCCCATACACGGTCGGAATTTCCGACAACACGCTCCGATCGGACATTTTCCATCTGAAAATCCGACCGTGTGTACGGGGCATTTGAGATAATTTTGTAGGAGGGGGGAAGAGAGCTCAGCAGACAGCTTGTCTATTCAGAACACAGTTCTTCTGCTGTGTGGAGGAGGCGTGTGCACTTTTCCTCCAATCAGCTCTCACACACTATTACTGAAACCTCTCCACCCCCTCCTCTGTGCTCCTGACAGATAAAGAAAGATTTTAACACTTTTCTGTCCTTGTGAAAGGGTGTAGGGAAGAGAAGACTGCAGATAAACAAGTAAAACTTATGTAGGAGGATTTGTTTCATCTCTGTGTATCACCTGACGCCAGTCACTGCACTGGGTATATGGAGGGGTTACAACCACTTTAAAATATCTGAAAAGCAAAATTGATCCATATATACCAAAGCGTTTTGAATTTATCGAATGTGTCAGTATCTAAGGCTAACGTTTCCTCCATTTTCATGAGATCATTGGCCACAGATACCCACTGCGTACGTAACGGGAGGATGGGGGTTTCCAATGGGCAGGTATAACCTGCCAGGCAGCCAAGAGAATATATCTCAACAGACACCTCTTCTGAAAATACACCGACCCCGGCAGATAGATAGTAATGAATGGGCTACAAATCTGCCCCAGGCAGTCCACATTCCTTTGTGATTTAGGTGTAAACCGGCCCCAAATCTAGTTATGATGTCTCATATTACAGTAGGATAAACAAAGCACTAGTACCATCCAGTGTAGCAATGATAAAGACCTTTAACGCCCTATTATATCAGCCATAAGCTTGATGACTGAAAACATTTATTAACAACTGATCTTAACCTTCTGCCAAAACCTTAACCTGCATTAAACCTAGAAATAATTTACAGAAGATGCCTCCTTCTCCACCTACCGGTTTCCCTCAGATATGACTGCTCCTCGGCCATGTTCACATCTGCTCAGGAAGAAAAAAAAACTAATTATAGGAAAGTTTATTTAATAACAAAGAAGGCACATATCCAAACTTATCTTATCTCTGAGATGTGGATTCAGGTCCAATTCAACTTCAATCCAGGCTTCTGAACTTTCAATCCATTTTGAATTCCCATCTCATTTGTGGTATAAAAAAAAAAAAATTGCACCAACCCATCTAGTTTAGTATTAAATCATAGAATTCAAGTTTTTCCATTCAAAAAGTTCAACTAATGCTACAGTGAGCAACTACTGTAGTAACCATTTATGGTTCCAGCAATACGGTGTACAAAGCCAGCACCATAAAGACATGGTTTGACCAGCTTGGTGTGGAGGATCTCAAGTGTTCTGCACAGAGCCCTGACCTCAACCCTACTGAATACCTTTGGGATGAATTGGAATGTCGATTGTGAGCCAGGTCTTCTCATCCAACATCAGTATCTGACCTCACAAATGCACTTTGGCTCATTGGACACAAGTTCCCAGACACACTCCAAATTTTTGAGGGAAGTCTTCTCGAAAGAGTGGAGCCAGCTCCATAAAGACATGGTTTGACCAGTTTGAAGAAACTGCAATGTCTTGCACAGTTCCCTGACCTCAACCTCACTGCATACCTTTGCAATGAATTGAAACATTTAATGTGAGCTAAGTCTTCTCATCCAACATCAGTACCTGACCTCACAGATGGGTCCAAATTCTCACAAACACCCTCCAAAATCTTGTACATAGTCTTTCCAGAAGAGTGAAATCTATTGAAAAGTGGCAGAACTCACTATTAACAATTATGGTTTTGAAATGGGATGTCCAAGAAGCTCATATACACTATATTGTCAAAGTATTGGGACGCCTGCCTTTACACACACACATGAATTTTAATGCCTTTCCCAGTCTTAGTCCATAGGGTTCAAAACTGAGTTGGCCCACCCTTTGCAGCTATAACAGCTTCAACCCTTCTGGGAAGGCTGTCCACAAGGTTTAGGAGTGTGTCTATGGGAATGTTTGAAAATTCTTCCAGAAGTACATTTGTGAGGTCAGGTATTGATGTTGGACGAGAAGGCCTGGCTCACAGTCTGCGCTCTAATTCATCCCAAAGGTGTTCTATCAGGTTGAGGTCAGGACTCTGTGCAGGCCAGTCAAGTTCCTCCACCCAAAACTCACTCATCCATGTCTTTATGGACCTTGCTTTGTGCACTGGTGTACAGTCATGTTGGAACAGGAAGGGGCCATCCCCAAACTGTTCCCACAAAGTTGGGAGCATGAAATTGTCCAAAATGTCTTGGTATGCTGACGCCTTTAGGCTGGGTTCACACCATTGCGAATTGGATACAGGTTCCCCACATCCAATTTGCAATAGCAGATCATTTTGACTGGCTCTCTATGGAGCCGGTTCAGATATCTCTGCAGCGGGCCCGGTGCAATTTGCATCTTTTGGTCCGTTTCAGGTCCGAATCCAGCCCAAAATTTGGGCTGAAATCAGACCTGAAACGGTGAACCAGAACACACCGGACCCCCGCTGTGAGCCGCATGTGGCTCATATGTGAACCCAGCCTGAAAGAGAAGTGGTTTGGAAGCCGCCCTTGGGCTCCAATCAATGACTTTGCTTAAGCAGGCGTACATTATGCAATTTCCCTTCCTTACACCACAGGTGAAGGAAAAGGAGAGAAAAGGATTAGAGGATGTGAGGATGTGAACCGAGCCTAAGAGTTCCCTTCACTGGAACTAAGGGGCCAAGCCCAACCCCCCCAAACACAACCCCCCCCACACCATAATCCCCCCTCCACCAAATGATTTGGAGGGATGGTCCAATACTTTTGGCAATATAGTGTGGATGAGTGAGTTTGGGGTGGAGGAACTTGACTGGCCTGCACAGAGTCAACCCGATATTTGAGTATTTTTTGGGTACGTTTAGAGCGTAGACTGCAAGCCAGGCCTTCTCGTCCACCATCAGTGCCCTGACCTCACAAATGTGCTTCTGGAAGAATGGTCAAACATTCCCATAGACACACTCCTAAACCTTGTGGACAGCCTTCCCAGAAGAGTTGAAGCTGTTATAGCTGCAAAGGGTGGGCCAACTCAATATTGAACCCTACGGACTAAGACTGGGATGCCGTTAAAGTTCATGTGCATATAAAGGCAGGTGTCACAATACTTTTGGTAATATAGTGTAGGTGTGATGGTCAGGGGTCTAAAGACTGTTGACCATGTATTGTAAGCCTATGCTCTGCCAATCTGAGGTCAAAAGGGGCTAAAAATCTATATTCTTATGATAAACCTTTCTCTATTTTTTTTTATAAAAATATAAACGAAAATAAAGTTTTTAACTGTAGCAGTAATACTCACAGGAGATGAACAGGAAAACTGTGACGACACACAGAGAAAGGAACAGGAAGATGAGAAGGACCACCAGGATCAGTAGGAGCCACATTTTGGTATTCATGGCAGCTGAAATAATTATAGACAGACAATTGTGAACAAACCTGCAGCCATCAACTGTTATAGGAAATCCTCATCCATACACAAAGCCATTCCAACACAATCCTAAACAATGAGGTTGGCTATTCCCAGCATCAGTGACGGCCTGTGCACTGTGGGCACACGGGCGCCGCCCCCCCAGCCATGCACCCGGCCCCTTTCAGGATGCCAGACGCATGGATTCCTATGGCGGGGGTGGGAGGGGGTGGTACATTTTGAAGCACCTGATTAGAGCTAGAGGCTCTAATAGGCTTCAAAACAGGGTGAGCTTGGGGCGCAGAGAGTGCACCCTGATCCCACCCAGTTGTGTGGCGATAGCAAATTAATTTTCACTATTTGCACACTAACCTTCCTCCCCACCAATCAGGAGGCAGGGCGTCAGACCTGTTTCCTGATTGGCCAAAGCGCCAGGCCACTCTATTGGATGCCTGGCGCTTAGGAAAAATGGTGGAGGACTTGGAGACACACGCTGGAGCGGAGTTCGCAGTATGTGCCACAATGTCAGAAATGCGTGGGGGGATTGGATTGTGTTACCAGAGCCGCAAGCCCAGCGAGTGGGGGGGGGGGGTCGGTGGGAGCAGTGGCTGCATATGATAGGCACAACAGTGGCTGTATTTGACGGGCACAAGTGGCTGCATTTGATGGGCACAAGTGGCTGCATTTGATGGGCACAATGGTTGCATATGATGGGCAGAAGTGGCTGCATTTGACGGGCACAAGTGGATGCATTTGATGGGCACAAGTGGCTGCATATGATGGGCACAAGTGGCTGCATTTGACGGGCACAAGTGAAAGCATTTGATGGGCACAAGTGGCTGCATTTGATGGGGGGGTTGAATTGTGCTGCCAGAGCAGCGAGCCGCAAGCCCAGTGAGTGGGGCGGGGGGGGGAGTCGGTGGGAACAGAGGCTGCATATTATAGGCACAACAGTGGCAGTATTGGATGGGCACAAGTGGCTTAATTTGATGGGCACAAGTGGCTGCATTTGATGGGCACAAGTGGCTGCATATGATGGGCACAAGTGGCTGCATTTGATGGGCACAAGTGGCTGCATATGATGGGCACAAGTGGCTGCATTTGATGAACACAATGGCTGCATATGATGGGCACAAGTGGCTGCATTTTATCGGCATAAGTGGCTGCATATGATGGGCACAGTGGCTGCATTTGATGGGCACAATGGCTGCATTTGATGGACACAGTGAGCCTGCAATTGATGGAAGGGGAGGAGGGGTTCAGTATTTTTCAGTTTGTTTTCGCCCCCCCCAAAAATTTTGAGCACCAGCCACCACTGCCCCGCATGCCATGCTGTAGCTCTAGTCAATTGCACTGGGTTAATGTGTCATTTATATCAGGTGCTGCTGAGTTGTTCATATTCCTCCACAACCTTCAAATAAATATCACATTTAGTTATTGGTCTTCATATACCAATAATTGGACCAATAAGAAGCTCTCTTTTATTGGCTTATATGCTCCAGATAAATAGAGCACTTCTTAATAGTTTCAAGATTTATAGAGCCAAGACTACAGAATATTGGTGTTAGTAAAAGGTAAATGTCCTATAAATGGAGGTGTGTGTCCTCCTATGGAGTAGGACCTGGAGTAGAACAGAAGGTTGTACCTCGTTATAGTAACAGCTCACCGTTGGCTTTTTCTTGGTTCTTCTTTCTCTGTGGACCAAGATCATGCAAAGTGGCGTACGCACCTTCCTCGTCAGAGTTCCCTGAGGGAAAACACAGAAAGAGCAACTCCTGGCATTGTGTGCAATCAATATACTTAAGGTCTTAAAACAACACATTTCAATGCATAGTAGAATATATAAAAAAGATAAGATAGAAGGGGTCTAATGCCCTGTACACACGGTCGGATTTTCCGATGGAAAATGTGTGATAGGACCTTTTTGTCGGAAATTCCGACCGTGTGTGGGCTCCATCACACATTTTCCATCGGATTTTCCGACACACAAAGTTTGAGAGCAGGCTATAAAATTTTCCGACAACAAAATCCGTTGTCGGAAATTCCGATCGTGTGTACACAAATCCGACAGACAAAGTGCCACGCATGCTCAGAATAAATAAAGAGATGAAAGCTATTGGCCACTGCCCCGTTTATAGTCCCGACGTACGTGTTTTACGTCACCGCGTTCAGAACGATCGGATTTTCTGACAACTTTGTGTGACCGTGTGTATGCAACACAAGTTTGAGCCAACATCCGTCGGAAAAAATCCTAGGATTTTGTTGTCGGAATGTCCAAACAAAGTCCGACCGTGTGTACGGGGCATATCAGTATTTTTTGGGTACTCCATCAAAAACCAGGAGGAAAGAGTTATGGAACCCCAAGACTTGCAAATTCATTGAGTACGCCATTAAAAATGATTATTTTACTTGCAGACCCCAAATTAGGGTCTGTTTACCAAGAAAACCAAGAGTTACTAAACTACTGAACACACCAACACATTTCCCATCTCACTCAACATGCCAAAATGATCCATTATTCTATCTTACTCGATTCCATCTCCAGATCTTCAGTATTCCTTGTTGTGTGTGGAGAAGGAGCAGGATTTCCTGTGCTCGTCATTCTCTGTCGTCTGGGACTTCTCTGGTCTTCTGAGATAAATGTGTGAAGAGGAGCTCACCAAATTCATTTTAAAAATTACCACAAAAAAGGGGAAGTGTATTCAGTCCTGTAACATAAAAAGGGAAGTCCACCTAGCATCTCCTCTGGAATCAAATCTCTCTATTTCGCTTTCCCCCCCTCGGTTTCCTCTTTTTTATGTCCGATTTATAAAGCTCTACAAAAAATGTATTATTTCATTATCAAACATTTTATAGAGCACTGATCCTTTTTTCCCCAACCTCTGTGATTGCATTTGTTATTTCTACAAGCTGCTATAAAGGAGGACCCAAAGATGATGAGAGTGGCCCCTGCTTTAATGATGAGGGAGATGTACCAAGGCAAAAAAAAAAGACAAAAATTCTGTTTGACTGGGAATAGTGATTTTAGTAACGTTTAATGTGAAACAACAAAAATACAAAATTCCTTTAACCACTTACAATACAGGGCACTTTCACCCCCTAATTGCCCAGACCAATTTTCAGCTTTCAGCACTGTCACACTTTAAAATTACGTAGTCATGTCACGCTGTACCTGAACAACATTTTTATCATTTTTTAAAACACATAGAGCTTTCTTTTGGTGATATTTAATTACCACTGGGATTTTTCATTTTTTGCTAAACAAACGAAAAACAACTGAAAATTTTGCAAAAAAAAAAAAAAAAGTTTTCTTAATTTCTGTTATAAAATTGTGTAAATAAGTAATTGTTTTTCTTCACTGATGGGTACTGATGAGGTGGCACTAATATGCTGCTCTGATGGCCCTGATAGGCTGTTCTGATGGGCTCTGATAGGCTGCACTGATGGGCACTGATAGGCATCACTGATGGGCACTGGTTGGCAGCACTGATGGGCACTAATGGGGCTGCACTGATGATCAGTGCCCTGATTGTGAGTGCAGATGTCCCTGTCAAGGAATGCCCCACTCCCCTTCCTCTATAGTGTTACCATGTTGCACACAACGTGTGCCGTCTGCTAGTTGCTCCGGTCTGAACCCCGCTCACCTTCCTGTTGCTCCACATTGCACACCAGATGTGATGTCTGCACCAGACACTCCCAGAATACATACACATGAACCAGAAGTGACTGCTGATGGCGTCTTTCCAGTTTGCTTGTTGGTCTCCCAGTGCATCCTGGGACATCTCATACCTACAATACATCCAAAACAAAGTGGAGCTAAATCCAAATAAAAGCTTCTCAAAAGCTGCAGGTGCTGTTAGCGAGCATTGTCATAGACTTCTATGGAGGCTTTGGAGATGCTTTCAAGTGCCAAAAAAGTGACATGGGGAATAAGGTTTTGAAGCAAGGCAAACACAACAGTGTGACCAGGAATGTAAGGTGACCATTTTATTTAGTGGCAGGAGCTTTGATTGGCGTCCAATGCCACATTTTAAGACAAGTGTAAACAAGACCTTAGAGGTACATAGTAACTTTACACATTCACAAAAAAAGGGTAAACAGTCTGATCCTATCACCTCCCTCAGCCAAATGACAGCTTCAATCCCCACCACTAAAATTCAAACAAAGGGGTGGAGTCTCCCAGGTGACATTTATGAACATAAATGAACATGCGAGGAAAGCAAAGGGACCAGATTTGTCTGTTTTTGGATGTTGATGTGAGGGATGTACATCATAGGACTTTTTCTTTTCTTTTGGCAGGCATTTCTCATTGTATTTGATGTGATCTGCATTTTTGGATGTAATTGATGGATTCTTTCCTTTTTAAAAAGGACTTGTTGAAAACTGTATCAGTATTTTGATTTTTTTCGTGAAGCCCCCCTTACTCATTTAATTGGGTGGATATCCTGGGTGCCCAATATTTGTTAAAGGGGCCTTCCAGACTCCGGTATGTATCCTTGCCCATAGACCCTCACAGCCCCTGGGCCATGGTTGTGGGGAAGAGGCCCTTGTCCTAATCAACATCTTTCCCTTGCAAGATATCCAGCATGTTGAGGGATTGATATGGTTCAGGAAGGGGGCACATGCTTGTCTCCTCTCTTCATGGCCAGCCAGTGAGCATGCTCAGAGGTGGGTCTGCTCTAGATTTCAAAGGGAGACTACATTTTTTTTTATCCTTGAATTTCATGCAGATGCCTTTGAGGAGGACCTCACTACATTTGTGCTTTTTTTAGTGCATGGAGTCCCCCTCAAATTCATACCAGAGAAACCTGCAACTATATTTAATGTAAGCTCCTGATGAATGGGCTAAAAGTCCACGTCTGGTGTGCACAACCAGGAAATCAGCGCATGGATAATGGGAACCCCTCATAATGGGCATATCATAGTGTAGGTCCAGGAGCTCGGTGCTACGATGGTGGCAACCCCTTATTATAGACACAGCAGGTGTTCAGAGCCAGGAACCCAGCAAAGAGATGGTGGGGACACCTCATAATAGGCACTACAGGTGTACAGAGCTGGGATCTTTGTGCAGGGATAATGGGCGCCCCTAATAATGGGCACCGCAGGTGTACAGAGCCAGGAACTCAGTATAGAGATTGTGGGATCCCCTTATAATGGGCACAGCAGGTGTACAGATCCAGTAACTCAGAATAGGGATGGTGGGTGGGAACCCCTCACAATGAGAACAGCAGGTGTACAGACTCTGGAGCTCAGCACAGGGATGGTGGGAACCCCTCATAATGGGCACAGCAGGTGTACAGACCCAGGAACTCAGAATAGGGATGGTGGAAACCCCTCACAACGGCAACAGCAGGTGTGCAGACCCGGCAACTCAGCACAGGGATGGTGGGAACCCCTCATATCAGGCACAGAAGGTGTACAGACCCAGGATCTCAGCATAGGGATGGTGGGAACCCCTCACAATGGGTACAGCAGGTGTACAGCCCCAACACCTCAGCACAGGGGTGGTGGGAACCCTCACAGTAGGCACAGTTTGTGTGTGCAGACCTAGGAACTCAGCACAGTAATGGTGGGTATTCTCATAATGAGCACAGTGTGTGTGCAGCTGGAATTCAGTTTAAAGATGGTGGGAACCATAATGGGCCTAGTGGGCATGCAGACCCTAGAACTTAGCAAAGGAATGGTGGGAACCCTCAAAGTGGGCAGATCATCTGTGTAGACCTGAGAACTCAACACAGGGATGGAGATATAGACAGCAAAGGCTGTCTCAGATCTCGACTCTCATGACAAGCTGATCTGTGTTCATGGTTGACTTCTGGGGAAGGTGATGTGGTAATATACTGTACATTTGAACAGGAACAGATATGATATAAAAATACACCAGCTGTGCTGTATTTCATCACAGCAGTGGTTTGTCTGCAGCCTACATTATAAATAATCTGATGAAGCAATTGTATGCGGCGTGTGAAATCCACTATTGTTACTTTGTCTAGAGTCAGAGCAGGCTATCTTAAGGGCCCATGTCATAGAAACATAGAAAAGTGATGGCAGAGAAAGACCAAGTGGTCCATCAGGTCTTCCTGTTTTTTTAACATACTGTATATCGTGACACGTCAGGGTTTCTTAGTTCAATGGTAGCGTCAATACCATGAGTTTACTCCACACCAGATATAGTTTTCAGGGTTTTCCTGTCCACTTTTATTTCAATGAACATCAAAATTCACACAGGTATGTCCTCCATGCAGGGGGTTCTCACCATCACTGCAAAACATAACATGCGGTCTCCTGGCTCTCTTGTGGCAGCTTTACTGCTTCAAGTACCTCTTCAGGTTCCTTCCTGAACTTTAGTACCTCAATTTGGTTGACTTGACCATAAAACATGTACCAGTGTTTATGCACAGACCCTGCACCTCAGCTCTGTGTCTTCCTTACAGCTTTCTAGCTATTTGTCTTGTACCACATGGACTCTCTCTTGTCCCTCATGGACTCTCTCTACAGCTTCCTTGTTGCTCCTGTCCCACATGGACTTCCTCTCAGGCTTGGGCCTTCCTCTGTCCCAACCAGGACAGAACTGATGCACACAGCACCTCACATGCCTCCCCTCAGACACACTGACCTCCCTCGCGAGGGTGCGGTCCTGAGCTCCATCTCTGGCTCTAATATGAAGGCAGCAAACACCTGAACCATTAGTGTACTTGCTGTGGTGGAAATTATAAGCTTCTCCCATAAGCAAATAATTCCATAATAAGCACAATTATAGCTCTCTTGTATAATGCCGGGAAAGCACGCTTGTTTATCTCCAAGTAACACAGACAGACGCTGGTATCACATTGAGCTTAGCAAAATCCTGCCTAGAATGATCTGCTGCTTTTATTAATACTGTAAACATGAATAACGAAGGTGGTGGCTTCAGAATCAGCCAATCAGACACTTGTTTTCTTTCAAAAGAACCAATCACACACATGTATATATTCAAATAGAATTCCAGTAGTGACGTGTGCAGATGGTCGTGTGCAGAGCCATGTGGTCAGCTTCTTGTCACATTTGAACACTACTTACAGGGCTCTGAACACGATCACGTGCACAATCCCACTGCTACCAATGAAGCGAGCCATACTCTATCATGGCTCAGTAGGCCATAATTTTTGTATGGTTATGCTATGGTTCCCATGTACGCAAATCTGTCTGCTAGGAGCATTAATGCAATCGCCATGAGGTGGCCAGTCCCTTGGTGAGGCATAAACAAACATCCCTAAAAGAGCAAACAGATCTGCCGTGGCCGCGGGAAGGATTCCGCAGTCAATAGTCTTCCACCAACGTCTGTATGTGCGAATACACTCACATGAGCGTATTACAGGCATACCCCACTTTTAAGTACACAATGGGACCAGAGCATGTATATATAAAAACGAAAATGTACCTAAAGTGAAGCAATACCTTTTTCACTTCTCAATGCATGTCCTGCATTGCCATAGTAATTTACAGGTATAACTGCTTTCCTAGGCAAGCTGGCCGACCCCAAAATCTGATAAACCGGGAGCAGTGCCATGTCAAGCTGACAAAGATTTCCTGTAGACGCCAATGTTAAAAACCGGGAGCAGTGCCATGTCAAGCTGACCAAGATTTTCCATAGACGCCAATGTGTCCGTAGTCATGAGTGTATGTAAAGTGAGGTTTGCCCCACCAGGGTCCCATTTGGCTCCACCTCCTCAGCTCCCGGGTAAGACACCTGCTGCTGCCTCTAGGAATCACACACCTGCCGTTTTGGCCTCATTTAGTGGTGAGTATAGGCTCTTACATCATGGCCCCCATGCCCTGCAACTACTTTATCAATATTATACCATCTACCCATTTATATTCTTCCATCTTAGGTACACCCATACACGCATCAACCCCTGAAGAGCAAGCTGGGTCTCGCAAAACGCATCGGGTACATTAGATGCCTGTGTCTCACATGTTTTTTACTCCTAGGGTACATTAGATGCCCATGTATTACATGTCTATTACTCATTTATGTACCTATTGTTCAATTCATATGTATGTTATTCTACAATTGGCCATTGCTGATGATACTAATGTATGCATGATTTTTACCTGAATAAACGCATATACTTTATACTTCAATTACTGTTTTGATGCTTTTTGGCTAAATGGTGCCCACCTCATTTTAAAGTTCCACAGGTGAATCCTTTTTAGTTTTGTGTGCGTTACTGCCAGTTTAATGCCATATAGTTTTGTGCGTTACTGCCAGTTTAACGCCATATAGTTCTGTGTGCGTTACTGAAAGTTTAACGCCATAACATTTTGTGTGCGTTACTGCCAGTTTAACGCCATATAGTTTTGTGTGCATTACTGCCAGTTTAACACCATATAGTTTTGTGTGTGTTACTGCCAGTTTAACGCCATATAGTTTTGTGTGTTACTGTCAGTTTAAGGCCATGTACTTCTGTGTGCGTTACTGCTAGTTTAACGCCATATAGTTTTGTGTGCGTTACTGCCAGTTTAACTCCATATAGTTTTGTGTGCGTTACTGCCAGTTTAACTCCATATAGTTTTGTGCGTTACTGCCAGTTTAACACCATATAGTTCTGTGTGCGTTACTGCAAGTTTAACGCCATATCGTTTTGTGTGGGTTACTGCCAGTTTAACGCCATATAGTTTTGTGTGCGTTACTGCCAGTTTAATGCCTTATAATTTTGTGCGTTATTGCCAGTTTAACGCCATTTACTTCTGTGTGCATTACTGCCAGTTTAACTCCATATAGTTTTGTGTGTTAATGCCAGTTTAATGCCATATAGTTCTGTGTGCATTACTGCCAGTATAATGCCATATAGTTTTGTGTGCGTTACTGCCAGTTTAGCGCCATATAGTTCTGTGTGCGTTACTGCCAGTATAATGCCATATAGTTTTGTGTGCATTACTGCCAGTTTAACCACATTTAGTTTTGTACGTTACTGTACATTTGGCCTATTATATTGCAGTATATTAAAGTGTATCCATGAAGTGTATCTGTGTAGTGTGAGTACTCAAATTAAAGTGCACCAAACACTTTACATTGATTAAAGTGCATCTACTTCCAAATTTCCACTTCTTCTTTACATTTGCTTATAAGCACCGCCCCTTCCCTCCCCATAATGTCTGGGAGGACAACAAGGAGAGGCAGACGTTCCCTTGTCACTGTAAGGAAGCCAGCAACAAATGTGTCCACAGGCAAAGGTGGTCACTTTTCAGGCAGGGTATCCTTTCCTCTGTTTAGTGAGTTTGCCCATGCTATCCAGCCACAGCATGCAGAAGAGATGGTGGACTGGCTTACTAAACCTTCCTCATCCTCATCATGCTCTGTCACGCAAGCAGAGACAAGTTGCCAGAGTGGATAAACCTGCCTCCTTGTCCACAGCTATTCCTGCCATAGCCCCAACATCAGCCATGGAGGAGTCAGCTGAGTTTTTTGACTACAGCGTCAGCCACTTGCTCCTTGATGATGCCCAGCCATTACTGGATTCAGATGTTGGTTCTGAGGTTGAGGATGACAAGAACATGAGCCATGCCTGCCATGCCTGGCACATGTCCTCAATTTGGTGGTGCAGCATTTCCTAAATATGTACCCAGGGGTTGCAAGATGTGCTAAAGCTGACCAGAAGAGTCTGTAGCCATTTCAGGCAGTCATACACAGCCAGTGCTCGGTTGGCTGAAATTCAATGGGAAATCCACCTGCCAGTGAACCGCCTGATTTGTGACATGCCCACCAGGTGGAACTCGACTTTGTCAATGCTGCAGCAGCTATACATGCAGCAGAGGGCCGTCAACGAGTACCTGTGTGAATACGGCATGACGACAGGCTCAGGCTGCCTTTTTTTCCCCATGCCAGTGGCTGATCATTAAGGATGCATGCACTGTATTGTCACCATTTGAGTGACACAATCCCTGTTGTGTTCCTGCTGGAGCAGACTCTGCATGGCATTATGGACAGGGCACTGGAGGCAGAGCAGCAGGAGGAAGAGGAGGACTTCCTTTCTTCTCAAGGCCCACTTTATCCAGAGACCATCATTCCTATGTCACAGAACACACACAGGGGGAGAGAGGGGAGGAGGATGAGGAGGAAGATTCTGGCACTTTCACAGGCTTCAAAGAAGAGGAAGACATGTGTCAATCTGTAAGCGATGGCTTTCCAACCCCAGGACCCTTGGGAGTGATACATGGCTGGGAGGAGGAAGTTCCAGATGCTGTCATCCTGAGTGACCCCAAGGAGTCTGCTTCTCAAGCCTCTGCAAATTTGAGATGCATGGGCAACCTCATGCTTCAAAGCCTACGAAAGGACCCAAGAATACATGGCATTAAAGAGAAGGATGATTACTGGTTGGCAACCCTCCTTGACCACCGTTATAAGGGGAAGGTCTCAGAACTCATCCCGACGCCACAGAGAGTGCAGAAGATAAAATCTCTTGAGGACACGTTAAAGAGGATTTTATTGAGCGTTTTTCCTGACTCCAGTAGGTTACAGTGTCGTGTAGAACGTCGTTTTGAGTCTTCTGTTGGTCAAGAGAGCAGCGCTGGAGAAGGCATCCGCCTAAGTGAGGCATTTCAGAATTTTTTTAGTCCTCACCGCCCAGGGCTGTCAGCTTCAACATCCCATCAGCAGCATCTGCATCACATGGTGGACGATTACCTCAGGGCCAAGACAGAGATGCAGAGCTTTCCAGCTGACGGTCCACTGACTTACTGGGTCATGAGAATAGACCACTAGCCAGAACTTGCCCAATATGCTATTGAGTTGTTGGGCTTCCCTGCATCCAGCGTGCTTTCAGAACGGGCATTCAGTGCTGCAGGAGGTCTCGTTACTGATCATAGAACACAGTAACGAGAACAGTTTATTTTTGACATTTTTTTTTAGGTGAATAGGTAGGGGTACGATGTACCCCATACTCATTCACATAGGGTGGGGTTAAAGGGGGCTTCCAGATTCCGATAAGCCCCTATCAGACCCCCTGCAGACCCCCACAACAAATGGCAAGGGTTGTCGGGAAGAGGCCCTTGTCCTCATCAACATGGGGACAAGGTGCTTTGGGGTGGGGGGGCGCAGAGATTCCCTGCCCCAAAGCACCCACCCCCCATGTTGAGGTCATGTGGCCTGGTATGGTCCGGGAGAGGGGTGGGGGGCACTCGCTCATCCCCCCCTTTAACGACCTGCTGTGCTGCGTGCTTGGATAAGGGTCTGATATTGATCTTGGGGGGGGGAGCTCCACACTTTTTTTTTTTTGGCGTGGGGGTTCCTCTTAAGATCCATACCAGACCGGAGGGTCTGGTATCGTCTTGGGGGAGGGGACCTCACGCAAAAAAAATTTTTACATTTTGGTGGTGTTCTCCTTCAAGATTCTCAGCACACAAGTCTCACCGCAAGTCAGATCATCTTGATCCTACTTCTGGTGCGACTTCTATTCAAATCAATGAGCTCCCATAGGGAACCATTGATTTTGAATAGAGACAGAAACGTGTCTGAAAACTAGCGCAGCTAAACGCGTATTGACGAAAATGCAAAACGCGGATAAAATCGCGTTTTTAACGCCGCTTTTTTTTCTGGCATCGGTTCTAGCTTTACAGCTAGTTTTTTTAAATTGCCCGTTGGCATGAGGCCTAAAGTGTGACATGTTAGGTATCTATTTACTCTCCATAACATCATCTTTTATATTTTACCCCCCAAAAAAAGGTTATGTATTGTGTTTTTTTGCGTTTGAAAAACCGCTGCGCAAATACCATGTGACATAAAAAAAATGCAACAATTCCCATTTTATTCTCTAGGGTCTCTGCTAAAATATATATATATATATATATATATATATATATATATATATATATATACACACACACACACAAAGTTTGGATGTGTCTAAGTAAATTTCTAGCAAAAAATACAGATTTAAACAAAAGGTGCCAGAAAAGGGCAGGTCAGCAGGTGGATATCTTGCATGCTGGTCACATGGTGGAGTCGCATTTTGTGGGTAAGCAGACCCACTTTTTTTTTTTTTAAACAAAGTTTTTATTGAAGTTTTCACAAAGCATCAGTACAGAAGGTTGAGAGAGATAGTATATCATCATTTCTTACTGAGTGTTATAACATACTTTAACAACTTACACCGAAGGTAACATATATATAAGATGCGTGGAGACTTTAAGATCTAGGTGTAACCTTGGTGTTTCTATATTGGTGTCGGTGCTGTCTCCACACCCCGGCACCCCAACTCGGGCACTTGCTGCGCCAATGATCGATTGTCAAAATTGAGGTAATCTGTACAATAGAGAATAGTATATGAATGTATAACTTATAACTGATGAACAAAAAAAAAAAAAAAAAAACTCGGAGTCCTGCTTACTGAGTATATACTCTGAGGTGACAGTTCCTCACGTGGAGTGCGCCAAGCAGAAGGGTGTTGTTGCGTAGCATTTGTAGAGTTGTGGGGCGCATAAGGTAGGTGTTTACTTGATTTGGGGGAATGTTACAGCATCTCGGGTTGACAGTTGGCAGGACAAAGGGTTCAATTCTCTTAGGGCAATTTGTGTTTTATAGTGCTGTGCTTCGAGGATCAGCGATCCAGGGTTCCCAGTTTTGGAAGAAAGATACGGTAGTTAGGTTAGCTTTGGCGAAGGAGAACTCCAGCTGGAAATGGTTGTTCAACAGGACAATAAGATCTGATCTAGTAGGAGGCTGTGGTGATTTCCATTTTTTCGCTAGTGCTAAACGAGCTGCTATTAGGATATGAGTCGCCAATACTCTAACACGATTTGGCCAGTTGGGGACAGATAGACCCCGAAGAAGATCCAGTGGGGTTAATGGTGTGGGGACTTTGCAGACCGTAGAGATGAGGGTAGAGACTTCTTGCCAGTATCTTCGAATGTTAGGGCATTCCCACCATATGTGCTGCAAAGTTCCTCTTTCTGTGCAATTCCTGCAACATTGAGGTGAAGTTGATGTGTAGATTGTAGCCAATCTGGCTGGGGTGAAGTACCACTTGTGGAACAATTTTTGTATGGATTCCCAGTGGGAGATACAGCGCGAAGCACAAAGAGGAAGGGTCAAGGCTTTGTGCCACATTGAGGATGATGAGGTTTGGTCTACAGGAAGAGTTGTCAACAATTTGCAAACCAGTGAAATTCCTTTTACTGTTGGAGCAGGGGTATCATAGAATTCAAAATGTTCGCCATTGGAGCGTCATCATCTATGATATCCATGTGAGAAAGGATAGATCGAAGATGTAGGTATAAGAAAAAAGTTGTAGTAGGGATGTCCAAAACTTGTTGCAACTGTGAGAATGGGTGGGGCCATGAAGTGGACATTAACTGCCCTAGGTTGGTGATTCCTTTTTGTGTCCAACTTCTGAGAGGCAGGTCCGGTGAAAACCAGACCCACTTTATCAGGAGCTAAACCAAAGCAGCAATCACTACATTGATGAAACAAGGTAAGTATTATACAGATATCAATCACATCATGTCATATACATAACAATGTACATAATTTCACATTTTATAATTCATAACAACAAAAGAACTATTCCCTTTTTTAAGGCCACAGACATTGATGTGCGTAGAAAAATGATTTTTATTGTTACATAGAACAAGTAGATCAAACACATGATCAAACATTTGAAGACATCTCAGTTGTATCAGAGGTCTTCAAATGTTTGATCATCTGTTTGATCTACTTGTTCTATGTAACAATAAAAATCATTTTTCTACGAACATCAATGTCTGTGGCCTTCAATGTCACATTCAAGGGGGAATAGTTCTTTTGTTGTATACAGCATAGGGATGTGGCCACTACTTTGATTTCTTTGAGACAGTGGAAACCTCTTTTCTCTTTTATAATTCATATAACCAAATGCTCACATCATGTTTCAATTGAACTGCACCACTGATCAAATATTGAAGGCCTCCATCTCACCAAACCTTGTGCAACCAGTGGTCTTGCGAAAGCAGTCTGACATGCCCCTTCCACAGTAAACCAATCAGCAGCACTCAGTCCCTGAGCAGCACTTGTAATTGGAGCACAGTGCAGGAGGGTGTATTGGGCTGCTGGAGACCCAGACCATTGAGTTTTGTGTGAGAGCAGCGGTCCGACTCTGGTGTGCTGTTAGCACTGTATTCTAACCCTGCAATAAATTAAAAAACAAACAGAAACTGGGATTTAAAAGCAAGAGTCTCCAAATTGCCACCCGCAGGCCGGATGTGGCCCTTCCCTCATCTTTATTTGGCCCTTTGGGCACTATTACTTCCACTGATAAAAAGGCCACTATTCCTTCCATTGACACCAAAGATGGATCATTATTCCTCCCACTGATACCAACAATGGGAAACTATTCCTTCCATTGACACCAGATCTGGAGAACTAATTCTCCTATTGACACCAATGATGGGTGCACAATTTCTCCCACTGACACCAATCATGGGGCACTATCCCTCACATTAACACCAATGATTAAGTTTTATTACTCCCACTGACCACCAAGCCTATGCCATTGTTTACGCCCACCAATTCCAGGTTGTTTTCCATTCCCACTGGCCACTTCTCTTATTTGCTCCCTTTTGGTCTTTTTGATATACAGTCAGGTCCATAAATATTGGGACATCGACACAATTCTAATCTTTTTGGCTCTATACACCACCACAATGGATTTGAAGTGATACGAACAAGATGTGCTTTAACTGCAGACTTTCAGCTTTAATTCGAAGGTATTTACATCCAAATCAGGTGAACAGTGTAGGACTAACAACAGTTTGTATATGTGCCTCCCACTTTTTAAGGGACCAAAAGTAATAGGACAATTGGCTGCTCAGCTGTTCCATGGCCAGGTGTGTGTTATTCCCTCATTATCCCATTTACAAGGAGCAGATGAAAGGTCCAGAGTTCATTTCAAGTGTGCTATTAGCATTTGGAATCTGTTGCTGTCAACTCTCAATATGAGATCCAAAGAGCTGTCACTATCAGTAAAGCAAGCCATCATTAGGCTGAAAAAACAAAACAAACCCATCAGAGAGATAGCAAAAACATTCGGTGTGGCCAAATCAACTGTTTGGAACATTCTTAAAAAGAAAGAATGCATCGGTGAGCTCAGCAACACCAAAAGACCCGGAAGACCACGGAAAACAACTGTGGTGGATGACCGAAGAATTCTTTCCCTGGTGAAGAAAACACCCTTCACAACAGTTGGCCAGATCAAGAACACTCTCCAGGAGGTAGGTGTATGTGTGTCAAAGTCAACAATCAAGAGAAGACTTCACCAGAGTGAATACAGAGGGTTCACCACAAGAAGTAAACCATTGGTGAGCCTCAAAAACAGGAAGGCCAGATTAGAGTTTGCCAAACAAAATCTAAAAAAGCCTTCACAGTTCTGGAACAACATCCTATGGACAGATGAGACCAAGATCAACTTGTACCAGAGTGATGGGAAGAGAAGAGTATGGAGAAGGAAAGGAACTGCTCATGATCCAAAGCATACCACATACCACCTCATCAGTGAAGCATGGTGGTGGTAGTGTCATGGCGTGGGCATGTATGGCTGCCAATGGAACTGGTTCTCTTGTATTTATCGATGATGTGACTGCTGACAAAAGCAGCAGGATGAATTCTGAAGTATTTCAGGCAATATTATCTGTTCATATTCAGCAAAATGCTTCAGAACTCATTGGACGGCGCTTCACAGTGCAGATGGACAATGACCCGAAGCAAACTGCGAAAGCAACCAAAGAGTTTTTTAAGGGAAAGAAGTGGAATGTTATGCAATGGCCAATTCAATCACCTGACCTGAATCCGATTGAGCATGCATTTCACTTGCTGAAGACAAAACTGAAGGGAAAATGCCCCAAGAACAAGGAAGAACGGAAGACAGTTGCAGTAGAGGTCTGGCAGAGCATTACCAGGGATGAAACCCAGCATCTGGTGATGTCTATGCGTTCCAGACTTCAGGGTGTAATTGACTGCAAAGAATTTGCAACCAAGTATTATAAAGTGAAATTTTGATAGATGATTGTTAATCTGTCCCATTACTTTTGGTACCTTAAAAAGTGGGAGGCACATATACAATTGTATAATTGTTGTAATTCCTACACCATTCACCTGATTTGGATGTAAATACCCTCAAATTAAAGCTAAAAGTCTGCAGTTAAAACACATCTTGTTTGTTTCATTTCAAATCCATGGTGGTGGTGTATAGAGCCAAAAAGATTAGAATTATGTCGATGTCCCAATATTTATGGACCTGACTGTACAGGTGAAAGCATTTTGTTATAACTGTGCAACAAAATACCAGTTGATCCAGATGTCTTGTGAGCTTATAAGCTGCCTCTATGGACTGCTAAACACCCCCCCTCCCCCATTGTGAACCAATGTAAAAGTATGGGTGCCACTCCATAGGGTCCTAGTCCATCGCCAACTGTTGGGAGTGCCAGCTGGGAACAGAGCTTGTCTTGGCTCCAAATGTCAACGTAGTAAAGAAAATATCCCTTGAGCCACGCATGGCTGCATATCCACAATGAAGGAGTATGTGGCAGTCTCAGCTCGAGATTTGGCCAGGTCACGCTTCTATGACTAAGATCTGGGGGTAAATCGAAAACGCACTGGGGGCGTGGCCTGGCTGGAGCCCGGGCTGAGACCGCAACATACTCCTTCATAGCGGATTTGCAGCAATGTGCAAATCAGGGGATATTTTTTTCACCCCTCACCCCTTCCTCATATTATGGAGAGGGTAATGTGTTCTGTAGACCAGTCCTTCGCTGACAACCCTTCCACTCCATACTGTAGATATAGTACAGTGAGTGAGCATTGTCACCCTAAGACAACATGTTTTACTGTGACAATGAAAAAGGAGGTCAGTCTGTAGGAGGGTTAGGTGTAACTAGAATTGATGTTCTAATGCCACGTACACACGGTCGGACTTTTCGGCTACAAAAGTCCAACAGCCTGTCCGACAGACTTTCGACGGACTTTTGGCGGACTTTTGGCGGACTTGCGGCGGACTTTCTAACGAACGGACTTGCCTACACACGATCACACAAAAGTCCGACGGATTCGTACGTGATGATGTACACCGGACTAAAATAAGGAAGTTGATAGCCAGTAGCCAATAGCTGCCCTAGTGTGAGTTTTTGTCCGTCGAACTAGCACACAGACGAGCGGATTTCTGGGTCCGGCGTAGTTACGACGTAAAGATTTGAAGCATGTTTCAAATCTAAAGTCCATCAGATTTGAGGCTGCAAAAGTCCGCTGAAAGTCCGGGGAAGCCCACACACGATCGGATTGTCAGCCAGCTTTAGTCCGTCGGCGTCCGTCGGACTTTTGTAGACGAAAAGTCCGACCGTGTGTACGCGGCATAAGATTTTTCCCAAGCATCATAAGAAATATGGAATCGGAATCCAGCTACAATCTGTGCCATACCCCTCTCATCAGTCTCTATCTCTTTAGATGTCTTCTTACAGCTTTAACTCATCCTAGAAAGTGCTCTGAAGAATGTCTAGGCTTGTCATACCTACTTTCCTAGAACCTAACCTCCTAGTTCTATGATGTCAAGCTGCAGATGAGATAGGGTAGACAATAAACAGAGGAGAGCTGCCATTTGATTTGATCTTGAACTGTTTCACAGGTATGGCATAGTAGGCTGTATATCTCAGCAGGTCTGTGCTCTTTTACATATGTAACCAATGTTGTCCTCACAGTCCCGGTCATTCATGGATTTGGGTCCACCCAGGATCTCTGCACAGTGTTCCTTGTTATGCTCATTATTGGGTTCCCCCGTGTTCCAGGCACTGTAAAAACAAAAACAATATCCTATAAGAACATATTTTTAATAAGATCGGTCACTATTGCACTTAATTTAAAAATGTGTTTATGTTAGATTATGGAGAGCACACCAAGATCAACCAAAATCTCCTCAATAGCTTTGTAATAGCCTTGGTGTGGTGGTTGAGTCATCTCAAGAAGTCTTCTGGAATAATCCAGCACCCAATGTCCATCCAAAACCCCAAAAAAGGTCTTGCTAGAGTTCCACTTAGATAATGGACCTCTCCACTATAAGGCCCCTTTCACACAGGCAGTGTCTGTTCAGCCAGAATGGTATGGATGCCACATATGTGACACTCATGTCCATTCTGATTTTCCTCCATGGAGAAACAGACCCATGTAATCCCTGAAAGTGGGTGGATGGATGTACAGTAAGTTGACTTCTGTCCACCTATTTCCACCAACCACTGGTCCATTCAGTAAAAGTAGACTCAAACACACATTTTTTCCATTCAGTCTGACGGACCCAGAGGTGGGTGCGTTTAAGTGCATAAAGCCACATGCTCACTGGTAATTCAACCACTGTTCGTGAGATTCTGGCATTCTCATGTGGACAGAAGGCATCGTCCAACCCCGCCGCCGGCAGCCTTCAAAACTCTATTGCCCTGTACACACAATAGCATTTTCCAACAACAAAATCCATGTTTTTTTTCAGACGGATGTTGGCTCAAACTTGTCTTGCATACACACGGTCACACAAATCTTGTTGGAAATTCCGAACGTCAAGAACACGTACGACGAGCCAAGAAAACAAAGTTTAATAGTCAGTGCGGCTCTTCTGCTTGATTCCGAGCATGGAACTTTGTGCGTCGGAATTGTGTACACACGATCGGAATTTACGACGGATTTTGTCATCGGAAAATTTTGGGAACCAGCTCTCAAATTTTGTGTGACGTAAATCCTGATGGAAAATGTCAGATGGAGCCTACGCACGGTCAGAATTTCCGACAAGCTCCTATAGAACATTTTCCGTCGGAAAATCCTATCGTGTGTACGGGGCGTTTGAGTGGCTGAATGCTGCAGCGGCTGGATGGAACTGGATGGTTCAGCCACGTTTTTCTTGTTCAATATTTTTATTGAAGCTATTATAATGGATACATAAAAAACAATAACGCCATAGACGCAAGTGAACATGAGGGATACATAGAGAAAATGTACATAGGTTGTGACAATGAGTCTCATATCTGACAGAGTGATGAAAAATGGTGATCCAACAATTGGTTGTTGATGAAGAAGACTAGGGCAAAAAGCCTCCAAAAACACACATCATATTAGTCCAACAAACAGCAAATATAATACCAACAGGTTAACCAGGACGAAAAGTCTTTAAATATACCCAAATATCACATGAAGAGAGACGAGAAAAAGAAGGAGGGAAGGTGGAAGGAAGAGAAGAAGAAAAAGGAGGAGAAAAGGAGGTGAGGTTGAGTCAGGCCAGGGCCAGCAATATACAACCTTGATACAAACCGGGGTGTCAAGGTTTAAGAAGGGAAGAGTCAAAACCATGTGGAAGAATATGGTCTACCCATAGCTGCCAAATTTTACGGTGCTTAGGAATCGTATCTTCTATGGTAGCCCCTGTTTTACTATGTACCATAGCTTGGGTCACCCTGTTTTTGGTCTCAATAGCACAAACTGACGGGATCTTCCAGGCCCTAGCTATAGTTTGAGTGGAGGTGGTCATAACTTGCAATAGGAGTTTCAACTTGGCTCTGGTAAAATCGAGGGCACAGTGATTTAATAAAGCAAGCGCTGGGTCAGGGTCTAAAGACTGATTAGCCAGGGGTGAGGCCATCTTGAAAATCTTTGCCCAAAACTGACACACAACCGGACATGTTACCAAATATGAACATGTGTACCCGCCTCCCCATAATCACAAAAACGTTTTTAACACCCCCCAATGAGACCAATGGGATATCTTCACTGGGTGCCTGTGCTTCTCTATATGATGCAAACAGTACATGGCCAGTGGGAAGATGTCAGCAGGTTGCTGTGCATAGCTTCCTGAAAACATCATAGCACCCTGCCTTAGTACTCCTCTCCAGAGTCCTCATCCCTATTGCAAGTAGTGGGCTGGATCTTGGGAGGAATAATGCCTTGATGGGTGGGTGACAGTCTGGAGGGATTGGAATTACTAGGTAGGCTGCATTTGCCTACAGCCGGCCTAGGAAATACCCACTCGTGATGCTGAGCCACCATGATTGACAGAAGTAAAAAGCAGTAAATGAAAGGAGTGTGTAAGCAGGTGCAGTTAGCTAGTCCACCACTAGGTGGCTCTGCCCCAAAATAGTGCGGCAGCAGGGAATTATATAAGAGGGTGTTAGGTCACCTTTAAAAAAAAGCCTTCCTGTAGTGATGTAATAGGTGGAGTTAGTGTTGGGACGCCTGCCTTTACACGCACATGAGCTTTAGCATCCCAGTCTTAGTCCGTAGGGTTCAATATTGAGTTGGCCCACCCTTTGCAGCTATAACAGCTTCAACTCTTCTGGGAAGGCTGTCCACAGGGTTTAGGAGTGTGTCTATGGGAATGTTTGACCATTCTTCCAGAAGAGCATTTGTGAGGTCAGGCACTGATGTTTTACGAGAAGGCCTGGCTTGCAGTCTCCGCTCTAATTCATCTCAAAGGTGTTCTATCGGGTTGAGGTCAGGACTCTGTGCAGGCCAGTCAAGTTCTTCCACCACAAAACTCGTTCACTCATGTCTTTATGTACCTTGCTTTGTGCACCGGTGTGCAGTCATGTTGGAACAGGAAGGGGTCATCCCCAAACTGTTCCCACAAAGTTGGGAGCATGAAATTGTCCAAAATGTCTTGGTATGCTGACGCCTTAAGAGTTACCTTCACTGGAACTAAGCCCAACCCTGAAAAACAACCCCACACCATAATCCCTCCTCCACCAAATGATTTGGACCAGTGCACAAGGCAAGGTCCACAAAGACGTGGATGAGCGAGTTTGGGGTGGAGGAACTTGGATGAGAAGGCCAAAGGTGTTCTATTGGGTTGAGATCAGGACTCTGTGCAGGTCAGTCAAGTTCCTCCACCCCAAACTCACCCATCCATGTCATTGTGGACCTTGCTTTGTGCACTGGTCCAAATCATTTGGTGGAGGGATGATTATGGTGTGGGGTTGTTTATCAGGGGTTGGGCTTGGCCCCTTAATTCCAGTGAAGGGAACTCCTAAAGCTTCAGCATACCAAGACATTTTGGACAATTCCATGGTCCCAACCTTGTGGGAACAGTTTGGGGATGGCCCCTTCATGTTCCAACATGACTGAGCACCTCAAGCCGACAGAACACCTTTGGGATGAATTAGAGTGGAGACTGTGAGCCAGGCCTTCTCATCCACATCAGTGCCTGACCTCACAAATGAGCTTCTGGAATAATGGTCAAACATTCCCATAGACACACTCCTAAACCTTGTGCACAGCCTTCCCAGAAGAGTTGAAGCTGTTATAGCTGCAAAGGGTGGGCCAACTCAATATTGAACCCTACGGAGCAAGACGGGGATGCCATTAAAGTTCGAAGGGTGATCCAACTCAGTATTGAACCCTACGGAGCAAGACTGGGATGCCATTAAAGTTGGAAGGGTGGGCCAACTCAATGTTGAACCCTACAGATTAATGCCCTGTGCACACGGTCGGACATTGATCGGACATTCCGACAACAAAATCCATGGATTTTTTCCGACGGATGTTGGCTCAAACTTGTCTTGCATACACACGGTCACACAAAGTTGTCGGAAAATCCGATCATTCTGAACGCGGTGACGTAAAACACGTACGTTGGAACTATAAACGGGGCAGTATCCAATAGCTTTCTTCTCTTAATTTATTCTGAGCATGCGTGGCACTTTGTGCGTCGGTTTTGTGTACACACGATCGGAATTTCCGACAACAGATTTTGTTGTTTGAAAATTTTATAGCAAGCTCTCAAACTTTGTGTGTGGAAAATGTGTGATGGAGCCCACACAGGGTCGGAATTTCCGACAAAAAGGTCCTATCACACATTTTCCATCGGAAAATCCTATCGTGTGTACAGGGCATAAGACTGGGATGCCATTAAAGTTCGAAGGGTGGGCCAACTCAATATTGAACCCTACGGAGCAAGACGGAGATGCCATTAAAGTTCGAAGGGTGGGCCAACTCAATATTGAACCCTACGGACTAAGACTGGGATGCCATTAAAGTTCAAAAGGTGGGCCAACTCAATGTTGAATCCTACAGAGTAAGACGGGAATGCCATTAAAGTTCAAAGGGTGGGCCAACTCAATATTGAACCCTACGGACTAAGACTGGGATGCCATTAAAGTTCGAAGGGTGGGCCAACTCAATATTGAACCCTACGGAGCAAGACGGGGATGCCATTAAAGTTCGAAGGGTGGGCCAACTCAATATTGAACCCTACGGACTAAGACTGGGATGCCATTAAAGTTCAAAAGGTGGGCCAACTCAATGTTGAACCCTACAGAGCAAGACGGGAATGCCATTAAAGTTCGAAGGGTGGGCCAACTCAATATAGAACCCTACGGACTAAGACTGGGATGCCATTAAAGTTCAAAAGGTGGGCCAACTCAATGTTGAACCCTACAGAGCAAGACGGGAATGCCATTAAAGTTCAAAGGGTGGGCCAACTCAATATTGAACCGTACGGACTAAGACTGGGATGCCATTAAAGTTCATGTGCGTGTAAAGGCAGGTGTCCCAATACTTTTGATAATATAGTGCCAAGAAGGGAGTCGGTGGTGTCATTTTTTTTTTTTTAACCAGTGCAGCGGGGAGGATTACAGATGACAGGCTGTTCTTCTACCAGCCATACTATGTACAAATGATTTGTGCCCTTGTTCTTTATTAGAGTTAGTGTTCTATTAGTATTTGACTTTCCAGGTTTACAACCACACTAAGCTGAAGGACAGATTCAAGAACCCAGACAATAGGAAAGGATCTGGAATTCCGCTACATCTTTGCACAGTTCCCCTGGACGTTGGTTCCTGTGCAGAGTCCAATTCAGTTCAGAGTAGTGGGATCCTGTGTATCAGAGTCACTGGCTCTCATAAAGGACTCTCAGCATTCGTTCATAGTTTCAATGGGAAAATAAGATCAGATATTTACAGTGACCAATTGTACGAAGATTTTCCTGCTTTCAGAGGTGTAACCTTATGTAGAGTTTCCATCACACCTGGATGACCTCACCTGAAGGTTAGACGGTTCCCATCCGCCCACAGCCAATTATTGATATTTTTATTGTCTCTCCTCAGTCCTATCCAGTATCTCTGATTTCCTATGGCTGGCAGCAGAGAATCCTGGATCAACAAATAAAGAAATAGTCACCAGAAATATAAAGAACAAATATACCAGAAGGAAGTATACAGGTCACCATGATGTAGAACATCATAGAATGCTTCTTTATCTCCTGTTTGCCCTCCTATTCATTTCAATAAAAAGTCTTTTTAGGCAATACACGCAATCCTTTTGTAACTTTTTTAATTTGTTTAAATGGTTTATTGCGTAATTATAATTGATATAAATTTAATTTAAATTTTTTTACCCCCACTTCATGACTGGGACAATTTTTGCTATTCAGCACTGCGCTACTTTAACCACTTCAGCCCCAGAAGATTTGGCTGCTCAATGACCGGGCCATTTTTTTGCGATTCGGCACTGCGTCGCTTTCACTGACAATTGCGTGTCGTCGTGCAACGCTGTGCCCAAACAAAATTGATGTCCTTTTTTCCTCACAAATAGAGCTTTCTTTTGGTGGTATTTGATCACCTCTGCGTTTTTTTTTTTTTTTTGCGCTATAAACAAAAAAAATGAGCGATAATTTTTTGCTATAATAAATATCCCAAATTTTTTTTAAACCTTTTTTTTCTCAGTTTATGTATACGTATTCTTCTACATATTTTTGGTAATAAAAAATCACAATACGCGTATATTGATTGGTTTGAGAAAAAGTTATAGCGTCTACAAAATAGGGGATAGTTTTATGGCATTTATTATTATTATTATTATTTTTTTACTAGTAATGGCGGTGATCTGCGATTTTTATTGGGACTGCGACATTATGGCAGACACATCGGACACTTTTGACACATTTTTGGGACCATTGTCATTTATACAGCGATCAGTGCTATAAAAATGCACTGATTACTGTATAAATGTCACTGGCAGGGAAGGGGTTAACACTAGGGGGCGATCAAGGGTTTAACTGTGTTCCCTGGATGTGTGTTCTAATTGTGGGGGGGAGGGGACTGACTATCGGAGATGACAGATCGCTGTTCCCAGCTATTAGGAACTCACGATCTCTCTCTCCTCTCCTCACAGAACAGAACAGGGATTTGTGTGTTTACACACACACGTCCCTGCTCTGCCTCTCGTGCCCGCGATCGCGCGTGGCCGGCGGCCATCGCAACCGCCGGTCACGAGCATCGGCACCCCCGCAGTGCAGCGGGTGCACACGCGCCTGCTATCCCCCTTAAAGGGACCGACGTACAGCTACGACGGTTCACGGGATTGTGCCGACCTGCCGCAGTATAATATCGGCAGCTGGTCGGCAAGTGGTTAACTGGCAATTGCTCGGTCATGTGACGCTGCACCCAAATTAACTTTTTATCATTTTTTTCACACAAATAGAGCTTTCTTTTCGTGGTATTTAACCGCTTGCCGACCAGCGCACGCCGATATACGTCGGCAGAATGGCGATGGTGGGCGAAAGGGCGTACAGGTACGTCCCCCCGCTAAAGTCTCCGTGACCTTAATCGCGGGTCCCGCGGACTCGATGTCCGCCGGGTGCCCGCGATCGTGTCACGGAGAGGCAGAACAGTGAGCTGCTTTTGTAAACAAGGCATTTCCCGGTTCTGCCTAGTGACATGACAGGGATTGCTGTCATGTGATTTGTAGCCCCTCCCCCCCACAGTTAGAATCACTCCCTAGGACACACTTAACCCCTTGATCGCCCCCTAGTGTTTAACCCCTTCCCTGCCAGTGTCATTTACACAGTAATCATTATAGCACTGATCGCTGCATAAATGACAATGGTCCCAAAATAGTGTCCGATGTGTCCGCCATAATGTCGCAGTCCTGATAAAAATCGCAGATCGCCGCCATTACTAATAAAAAAAAATAAAATAATAATGCTATAAAACGAACCCCTATTTTGTAGACGCTATAAATTTTGCGCAAACCAATCAATAAACGCTTATTGCGCTTTTTTTTAACCAAAAATATGTAGAAGAATACGTATCGGCCTAAACTGAGGAAAAAAATTGTTTTTTGGGGGGGGGGATATTTATTATAGCAAAAAGTAAAAAATATTGCGCTTTTTTTCAAAATTGTCGCTCTTGTTTTGTTTATAGCGCAAAAAATAAAAAACGCAGAGGTGATCAAATACCACCAAAAGAAATGGGGAAAAAAGGACGTCAATTTTGTTCGGGTACAATGTCGCACGACCGCGCAATTGTCAGTTAAGGCAACCCAATGCCGAATCTCAAAAAGTGCTCTGGTCAGGAAGGGGGTAAATCCTTCCGCAGCTGAAGTAGTTAATCACCACTGGGGTTTTATTTTTTTTGCTAAATAAAATATTTCTTTTTTTATAAATTAAAATTTGGAAAGACCGCTTTATTCTTTCTATTTCATTCTATTCTATTTTTTCTATTCTCTTCTATTCTGTTCTGTTTTACTCTTTTCTTTTCTATTCCTTTATTTTCTATTTTATTTTATTCTATTCTTTTATTTTCTACTCTGTTTTATTCTATTCTTTTCTATTCTATTCAGTTTTATTCCATTCTTTTTGAAGTTCGAATTTCAGGAGACAGCTATATTCTTTTCTATTCTATTCCTTTATTTTCTATTATATTCCTCTATTTTCTATTCTATTCTTTCTATTTTATTATATTCAATTTTTTTATCTTCTATTCTCTGTTCTATATTACTATTTTCTATTCTTTTATATTTTATTCTATTCTATTAATTTCTATTCTATTCCTTTATTTTCTATTCTTTTATTTTCTATTCTGTTTTACCCAATTCTTTTCTATTCTGTTAAATTCTATTCTTTTTGAAAGACGAATTTCAGAAGACGGCTATGTTCTTTTCTATTACTTTATTTTCTATTATAGTCCTTTATTTTCTATTATATTCTTTTATATTCTATTCTACTCTATTCTTTTCTTTTATATTCTATAATACTCTATTCTTTTCTATTATATTCCTTTATTTTCTATTCTATTTTATTCTATTCTTTTATTTTTTTTTTCTGTTTTACCCTATTCTTTTCTATTCTATTCTGTTAAATTCTATTCTTTTTGAAATTCGAATTTCAGAAGATGACTATATTCTATTCTTTTACTTTATTTTCTATTATATTCCTTTATTTTCTATTCTATTCTTTTCTATTCTATTCTACTCTATTCGTTTATATTCTATAATACTCAATTTTTTTCTATTATATTTCTTTATTTTCTATTCTATTCTTTTATTTATTTTTTCTATTTTACTCTATTCTTGTCTATTCTATTCTGTTTTATTCTAATCTATTCTAAATTCAAATTTCGGAAGATGGCTATATTCTAACAATAATACACATACAGTAGTCCTTCAAGGAAACCAGCAACAGCCAGCAATATGTTTATATTTAAAATTTGTTTTCGAATTTGATTTTGTTTTCCAATTCGATTCGACTTTTAGACAAAATTTTGTTTCCTTATTTTGGCTTTGTTTAAATCTGTTACTGTTGTAATCAGGAAATTCAAATACATGAGAATAATGAAAATGTTGTCTGAAGTTTGAAACAAAACAAACCACACATGTCTAGTCACTCTGAGAAATGAAGGATCTGATTGGTTATTGGTGATGACTGGTGGACTCTCTTTCCCATCCAGAGGTAGGTGTGACACTTACCAGCTCAGCTTTGTCCTCCAGGATCAGAATGTCGCCATTAAGTGTTTCACATTCCACCCGGCTCCTCTCCCAGGTTTCTCCATTGGCCTGGAAATAGTAGCAGTTGGATTGAATTAGTTGCCATCCACTGGGGCAGCTGGTGCAGGAATCCTGGATGTTCTCTGGGAAGAGAGGAGAACACAATGAAGTCAGTTCTGAGATCTCAAACCCAAAACATGCTGGGAAAAAAAGTGAGGCTTTTACCAAACACAGTTAGAAAGTAACTTTCCGAATATCATACTTCTAGAGGAGTGGTCTCCAAACTGGGGCCCGGGGCCAAATGAAGTCCTTTGCCTGCTTTCATCCAGCCCTTGGGCACAATTTTCATCCATTCATACCAACAATGGGACATAATTCCTCCCACTAATACCAATGATGGGACACTATTCCCCCCACTAATACCAATGATGGGGCACTATTCATCCCACTGATACCAATAATGGGGCACTATTCCTTCCACTGATACCAATGATGGGGCACTATTCCTCCCACTGATACAAATGTTGGGACATAATTCCTCCCACTGATACCAATGATGGGGTGCTATTTCTCCCATTGATACCAATGCTGGGGCACAATTCCTTCCACTAACACCAATGATGGGGCACTATTCCTCCCACTGATACCAATGCTGGGGCACTATTCCTTCCACTAACACCAATGATGGGGCACTATTCCTCCCACTGACACCAATGATGGGGCACTATTCCTCCCACTGATACAAATGTTGGGACATAATTCCTCCCACTGATACCAATGATGGGGCACTATTCCTCCCACTGATACCAATGATGGGGCGCTATTTCTCCCACTGATACCAATGATTGGGCACTATTCCTCCCACTGATACAAATGTTGGGACATAATTCCTCCCACTGATACCAATGATGGGGTGCTATTTCTCCCATTGATACCAATGCCGGGGCACTATTCCTTCCACTAACACCAATGATGGGGCACTATTCCTCTCACTGACACCAATGATGGGACACTATTCCTTCCACTAACACCAATGTTGGGCCACTATTCATCCCACTGATACCAATGATGGGGCACTATTCCTCCCACTGACACCAATGATGGAGCACTATTCTTCACACTGATACCAATGATGGGGCACTATTCATCCCACTGATACCAATGATGGGGCACTATTCCTTCCACTAACACCAATGATGGGGCACTATTCCTCTCACTGACACCAATGATGGGACACTATTCCTTCCACTAACACCAATGTTGGGCCACTATTCATCCCACTGATACCAATGATGGGGCACTATTCCTCCCACTGACACCAATGATGGAGCACTATTCTTCACACTGATACCAATGATGGGGCACTATTCATCCCACTGATACCAATGATGGGGCACTATTCCTTCCACTAACACCAATGATGGGGCACTATTCCTCCCACTGACACCAATGATGGGGCACAATTCCTCCCACTGATACCAATGATGGGACATTATTCCTTCCACTAACACCAATGTTGGGGCACTATTCCTCCCACTAATACCAATGATGGAGCACTATTCCTCCCACTGACACCAATGATGGGACACTATTCCTTCCACTAACACCAATTTTGGGGCACTATTCATCCCACTGATACCAATGATGGGGCACTATTCCTCCCACTGATACCAATGATGGAGCACTATTCCTCCTACTAATACCAATGATGGTAATGATGGGGCACTACTAATAGAAATGATAGATATATCTATATACACAGTGGGGACGGAAAGTATTCAGACCCCCTTAAATCTTAACTCTTTGTTATATTGCAGCCATTTGCTAAAATCATTTAAGGTCATTTTTTTCCTCATTAATGTATACACAGCACCCCATATTGTACACACAGCACCCCATATTGACAGAAAAACACAGAATTGTTGACATTTTTGCAGATTTATTAAAAAAGAAAAACTGAAATATCACATGGTCCTAAGTATTCAGACCCTTTGCTCAGTATTTAGTAGAAGCTCCCTTTTGATCTAATACAGCCATGAGTCTTTTTGGAAAAGATGCATCAAGTTTTTCACACCTGGATTTGGGGATCCTCTGCCATTCCTCCTTGCAGATCCTCTCCAGTTCTGTCGGGTTGGATGGTAAATGTTGGTGGACAGCCATTTTTAGGTCTCTCCAGAGATGCTCAATTGGGTTTAAGTCAGGGCTCTGACTGAGCCATTCAAGAACAGTCACAGAGTTGTTGTGAAGCCACTCCTTCGTTATTTTAGCTGTGTGCTTAGGGTCATTGTCTTGTTGGAAGGTAAACCTTCGGCCCAGTCTGAGGTCCTGAGCACTTTGGAGAAGGTTTTCGTCCAGGATATCCCTGTACTTGGCCGCATTCTTCTTTCCCTCGATTGCAACCAGTCGTCCTGTCCCTGCAGCTGAAAAACACCCCCACAGCATGATGCTGCCACCACCATGCTTCACTGTTGGGACTGTATTGGACAGGTGATGAGCAGTGCCTGGTTTTCTCCACACATACCGCTTAGAATTAAGGCCAAAAAGTTCTATCTTGGTCTCATCAGACCAGAGAATCTTATTTCTCACCACCTTGGAGTCCTTCAGGTGTTTTTTAGCAAACTCCATGCGGACTTTCATGTGTCTTGCACTGAGGAGAGGCTTCCATCAGGCCACTCTGCCATAAAGCCCCGACTGGTGGAGGGCTGCAGTGATGGTTGACTTTCTACAACTTTCGCCCATCTCCCGACTGCATCTCTGGAGCTCAGCCACAGTGATCTTTGGGTTCTTCTTTACCTCTCTCACCAAGGCTCTTCTCCCCCGATAGCTCAGTTTGGCTGGACGGCCAGCTCTAGGAAGGGTTCTGGTTGTCCCAAACGTCTTCCATTTAAGGATTATGGAGGCCACTGTGCTCTTAGGAACCTTAAGTGCAGCAGAATTTTTTTTGTAACCTTGGCCAGATCTGTGCCTTGCCATAATTCTGTCTCTGAGCTCTTCAGGCAGTTCCTTTGACCTCATGATTCTCATTTGCTCTGACATGCACTGTGAGCTGTAAGGTCTTATATAGACAGGTGTGTGGCTTTCCTAATCAAGTCCAATCAGTATAATCAAACACAGCTGGACTCTAATGAAGGTGTAGAACCATCTCAAGGATAATCAGAAGAAATGGACACCACCTGAGTTAAATATATGAGTGTCACAGCAAAGGGTCTGAATACTTAGGACCATGTGAAATTTCAGTTTTTCTTTTTTAATAAATCTGCAAAAATGTCAACAATTCTGTGTTTTTCTGTCAATATGAGGTACTGTGTGTAAAATATGGGGTGCTGTGTGTACAATATGGGGTGCTGTGTGTACATTAATGAGGAAAAAAATGAACTTAAATGATTTTAGCAAATGGCTGCAATATAACAAAGAGTGAAAAATTTAAGGGGGTCTGAATACTTTCTGTCCCCACTGTATATATATATAGTGGTCAGGAGGAGGAGGAATTGTCCCCCATCACCATCATTAATACATTAATATTAGTTGGAAGATCAGTGACCCATTGTTGTTGTCGGTCGGAGGAATAGTTCCTGATCTTTGGTGTCAGTGGAAGGAATGAGGCCCCATTGTTGGTGACAATGGGAGGAATAGTGCTCCATCATTGGTTTTAGTGGGAGGAATAGTGCTCCATCATTGGTCTCAGTAGAATGCATAATGACCCATCATATCCTTGGTGTCAGTTCAAGGAATGGTGCCCCATCATCGGTGTCAGTGGATAGTATTATTCCCACTGTTGGTGTCAGTGCAAGGAATTTTGCCTCATTGTTAATGTCGGTGGGAGGAATAGTGCCTCGTATCAGTGGGAGGAATAGTGCCTAAAGGGCTGGATAAAGGCAAGCAGAGGGCCGCATCTGACCCACAGGCCATTGTTTGGAGACCACTTCTATAAATAAAAGGAACTGTTATATTCATAGAAGCTGGCTGTTGTGGTGGCAAGATGTACTTTAAAAAAAAAATTACTGATGGTTTTATGATAACTATAAGATTCTTCTGAAACTAACCTTTACTCTACTTCTCTTTATGTATAATGCACATATACCCTTGAGACGTCTAATGCCCTGTACACACGGGCGGACTTTTCGTCCAGATTGGTCCAACAGAACGAATCCGTCGGACAATCCAACCATATGTGGGCTTCATCGGACCTGCAGCGGACTTTTTCGGTCGAAAATCAGACGGACTTTAGATTTTGAACATGTTTCATATCTTTCCGCCGGAACTCCGCCGGACCCAGTTCCTATTGAGAAATCCGCTCGTCTGTATGCTAGTCCGACGGACGAAAACCGATGCTAGGGCAGCTATTGGCTACTGGCTATGAACTTCCTTGTTTTAGTCCGGTCGTACGCCATCACGTACGAAACTGTCGGACTTTGGTGTGATCGTGTGTAGCCAAGTCCGTTTGTTCAAAAGTCAGTCGTAAGTCCGTCAAAAGTCCGTCGAAAGACCGTTGGACCTTTGATGCCAAAAAGTCCGCCTGTGTGTACACAGCATAAGTGTCGCAACCCCTGACCACAAAGATCTGTGCCAAATCTTGGGACACTGACTCATCATAAAAGTAAAAAATTAAGACTTTGGAAAGTCCAGAAGTCTCCAAAAATGATCATAAATCGCCAACAGCATCTGACCATCGTCACCAACGAGGATAGACTACATGACTTCCATCATTTCTATTATAAATACTCAAGTCAATCATCCAATAAACGGAGACAGTTTCAGCATACAATTTTAGTTTGGGAGATCAGTATATCTAATCTCCCATACTACACTTTGTACTTTCGGTGAAACCCACAGCATGGTGAGTTAACACTCTAAATGAGGATACATTGTCTTTTTCCCTATAGAAATAACATACATTGTAGTATATTTCTCTATAGAAACAGCGATATCCAGAAAACAATGTTTTATTTGTAGTTTGGAGTAACTGTGAATATAAGTAAGTAGGTGTTTGTAGTTTGGGGACATTGTTTGTCCCTTCTCTGGTTGTAGTTGTGGTTTCTGAATGTGTGTGGTGAATTTAAAGCTGCATAACAAGTCACAAACATTAGCAGGTGAAGGCACCTGCCAGATCTATTGTCCTGGCCACCATGGACACCGTTTATACAAGTCCACTATTGCCACCACTACAGCTTTGTCATTGACATTTGAACCAATCCCAGAGGAGTGCAAAGCATGGAGAGGAACAACTCCAACTCCAATATTAGCAATCTGGATTTTAACCAGACCCTATAAATAAAGATTCATAGTGGAAATCTATAAATAAAAGTCCATGGTGCCATGGTGTAACCCTCTGAATAAAGGTCCATGCTGGGACCCTATAAATAAAGATTCATAGTGAGACACCTGAAATAAAGCTTCATGGTGGGACTTTATAAATAAAGGTTCATGGTGGAAACCTGTACATAGAGGTCTATGGTGTGACCCCATGAATAAAGGTTCTTGGTGGGACCCTAAAAACAAAGGTCCATGGTGGTCCCTAAAAACAAAGGTCCTTGGTGGACTCCCATAAATAAAAGTGTCAGTGACAACTGATTCAATCCCAGAGGAGTGCAAAGCATGGAGAGGAACAACTACAACTCAAATATTAGCTATCTGGATTTTACCCAGGATATATAAAGGTGCATGATGGGACCCTATAAATAAAGATTCATAGTGGAAATCTATAAATAAAAGTCCATAGTGCCATGGTGTAACCCTATCAATAAAGGTTCATACTGGGACCCTATAAATAAAGATCCATAGTGGGACACTTGAAATAAGGCTTCATGGTGGGACCTTATAAATAAAGGTGCATGATGGGACCCTATAAATAAAGATTCATAGTGGAAATCTATAAATGAAAGTCCATGATGCCACGGTGTAACCCTATGAATAAAGGTTCACACTGGGACCCTATAAATAAAGATCCATAGTGAGACACCTGAAATAAAGTTTCATGGTGGGACCTTATAAATAAAGGTTCATGGTGGGACCTGTATAAATAAAGGTCCATGGTGGAAACCTGTACATAAAGGTCCATGGTGTGACCCAATGAATAAAGGTTCTTGGTGGGACCCTAAAAACAAAGGTCCATGGTGGTCCCTATAAATAAAGGTCCTTGGTGGACTCCCATAAACAAAAGCGTCAGTGACAACTGAACCAATCCCAGAGGAGTACAAAGCACGGAGAGGAAAAACTCCAACTCCAATATTAGCAACCTTGATTTTAACCAGGATAAATAAAGGTGCATGATGGGACCCTATAAATAAAGATTCATAGTGGAAATCTATAAATAAAAGTCCATGGTGCCATGGTGTAACCCTATGAATAAAGGTTCATGCTGGGACCCTATAAATAAAGATCCATAGTGAGACACCTGAAATAAAGGTTCATGGTGGGACCCCATAAATAAAGATTCATGGTGTACCCCTTAAAGGTCCATGGTGAAAAACTTGAAATAAGGGTCTATGATGGGACCCTATAAATAAAGGTCTTTGGGGTGGGCAATAAATGATGATTCATTGTTCATGGTGAGACACCTGAGATAAAGGTTCATGATGGAACCCTATAAGTAAAGGTCTTCAGTAGGACCCAATAAATAAAGCTGCATGGTGTGCCCCATGAATAAAGGTTAATGGTGGGACCCTATAAAGGTCAATTGTGGGACACTTGAAATAAAGGTTCATGGTGGAACCCTATACATAAAGGTCCATGGTTTGACCCCATAAATAAAGGTTCATGGTGGAACCATATAAATAAAGGTCTTTAGTGGTACCCCATAAATAAAGGACCATGGTGTGACCCCATAAATAAAGGTGCATGGCGTGACCTCATGAATAAAGGTTTATGGTGGAACCCTATAAATAAAGGTCCATAGTGGGACACCTGAAATAAAGTTTCATGGTGGGGACCCTATAAATACAGGTCCATGGTGGGACTGTATAAATTAGGGTCCATGTTGTGACCCCATAAACACAGGTCTATGGTGGAATGCCTAAAATAAAGGTTCACTGGAGGATCCTATAAATGAAAGGCAACAATGGAACCCTTTAAATACAGGTTCATAGTGGGACCCTTTAAATAAAGGTTCATGGTGGGACCACATAAATAAAGGTCCATGGTTGGATCCCATAAATAAAGATCCATGGTGGATCCCATAAATAAAGATCCATGGTTGGACCTCATAATTGAATGCCCACTGTGGGCCCCCATAACTAAAGGTCCATAGTCGGTCCCAATAAATAGAGGACCCCATAAATAAAGGTACATTGTGAGACCCCCATTGATAAAGGTCTATGGTTGGACTCTATAATAAAAGGTCCAAGGACCCCTTGGTACCTAATATTAGAGCCCACATAGCATCAGCTCTGTGATAGACCAGGAAGTGAGTGTGAGGGGACAGAGCTAGCTGTCACTTCATGGACTTCTGTTTTATAAAAATAAAGGATGCAGAATAATCTGGAATGATCACCATTCTTTATCTTCTTTAGGTCATCTGTTAAGCTGGCAACTGGAAAGAAAAAAAACAAAGCTGAAGTGAATGAACATTGTAATGACACACCCAGAATTAAGTATTGCATAAAGGCCCTTTTTTTGATTCACATGTATTTTTATGAGATTTACTGTAGTTACCTGATTCCTTCAGAGTAGACACAATCTGTTTCAGCTCAGAATCTAAAACACAAAATAAAATTATAATAAAATAAAGAAGTAAATATAAATCTGAAAGCCCCTCCACAGACAGGAAGGGTAATCGGACTATGCAGAAGACATTTGACTGCTCAGAGCACCCAGAAGACGACCCATCTAAAAGCATAAAACATGATTCCAAAAGTGCCACTAAAAGGAAGGGTCACTTCTCCAACTCATTCCGTTGGGTATGCATTGTACATTTAAGCTTGGGCTATTGAACTCTGTACACAACTAAGGTTTTTTTCCAGCAAAACAGAGAACAAGAGCCTGCAAAAATTATATAGTAAAGCAGAGAGCTCCATCTACAATATATGAATATGTAAAATATATTTACAAAAATATTTTACATGTTAGTGCTTCATAATATAAAAAAAAGAAAGACAAAACTTTTTACTTCACCCATATGTCTCCCCCCCCTGGAGGAAAAAAAAATATAATATATATATATATATATATATATATATAGTGCCACAGTGCCTTGAAAAAGTATTTTCAACCCTTGAAATTTTCTACATTTTGTCATGCTAAAAGCAAAAACGTAAATGTATTTTATTGGGATTTTATGTGATAGACCAACACAAAGTGGCACATAATTGTAAAGTGGGAGGAAAATTTGAAAAGGTTTTACATTTTTTTTACAAATAAATATGTGAAAAGTGTGGCATGCATTTGTATAGCACATCAATACATAGTCGATACTTTGTAGAACCACCTTTCACTGCAATTACAGCTGCAAGTCTTTTTGGGGATGTCTCCCATCCATGTCCATGCCTCGAATAATCTTGCAGACTTTAACAGGTTTTCTTTAAAGATTGTCCTGTATTTGGCTCCATCCATCTGCTCATCAACTCTGACCAGCTTCCCTGTCCCTGCTGAAGAAAAGCATCCCCACAACATGATGCTTCCACCACCATGTTTCACGGTGGGGATGGTGTGTTCAGGGTGATGTGCAGTGTTAGTTTTCCACCACAAATTTTGCTTTTAGGCCAAAAAGTTCAATTTTGGTCTCATCTGACCAGAGCACCTTCTTCCACATGTTTGCTGTGTCCCCCACATGGCTTCTCACAAACTACAAACTGGACTTCTTATGGCTTTCTTCCAACAACAGCTTTCTTCTTGTCACTCTTCCATAAAGGTCAGATTTTTGGAGAGCACGACTAATAGTTGTCCTGTTGACAGATTCTCCCACCTGAGCTGTGGATCTCTGCAGCTCCTCCAGAGTTACCATGGGCCTCTTGGCTGCTTCTCTGATGGATGCTCTCCTGTCAGTATAGGTGGACGGTCATGTCTTGGTAGGTTTGCAGTTGTGCCATACTTTTTCCATTTTCGGATGATGGATTGAACAGAGCTCCGTGAGATGTTCAGAGCTTGGGATATTTTTTTATAACCTAACCCTGCTTAAAACTTCTCCACAACTTTATTCCTGACCTGTCTGGTGTGTTCCTTGGCCTTCATGATGTTGTTTGTTCATTAAGGTTCTCTAACAAACCTCTGAGAGCTTCACAGAACAGCTGTTTTTATACAGTGGAACCTCGGTTTGCGAGTAACGCGGTAACGAGCTTTTTCGCAAACCGAGCTCTATATTTCTAAAAATCCTAATACGGTTTGCAAGTGTTGTCTCACAAAACGAGCAGGATTCAGGCCAAAAGCGGTACCGCTTTTGGCCTGAGGTGGGGGGCGCCGGAGCTGAGCAGAGCCGAAAGTCGCCAATCAGCGCCGTTCAGAAATGCACAGAAAGGCCCGAGGACAGTTCGGCTGACCTCGGCAAACCTCGGAAAGGCTCGTGAACTGAGTCTTTCCGAGGTTTGCCGAGGTTAGCTGAAGTGTCCCTCGGGCCTTTTCGGCCGTTTCCGAGGCTCTCTGTCGCCCCCCGCCTCTGGCCGCATGCGGTATTGCATCCCATTGAAGTCAATGCAGAACGAATTATTTTCGTATCCATTGACTTCAATGGGAAAACTCGCTTTAATATGCGAGTACATTGGATTGCGAGCATTCTCCTGGAACGGATTATGCTCGTAATCTGAGGTTCCATTGTACTGAGATTAAATTACACACAGATGGACTCTACTAATTAGGTGACTTCCTAAGGCAAATGGTTCGAATAGATTTTAGTTAGGGGTATCAGAGTAGCTGAATACAAATGCCCCCCCCACACTTTTCACATATTTATTTGTAAAACATTTTGAAAACAATTTATCATTTTCCATCCACTTCACAATTATGTGCCACTTTGTGTTGGTCTATCACATAAAATCCCAATAAAATACATTTACGTTTTTGGTTGTAACGTGACAAAATGTGGAAAATTTCAAGGGGTATGAAGAATACTTATTCAAGACACTGTATATATTTTTTTTATTATTTATTTATTGTTTATTGTTTTAGTCTGGTAAATATGAAATAGTACATAGGAATGGTTTCTAGTTTCATATCCAGCCAATAGATGGAGCTCCTGGCCAGATGTCACTAGACTTATGCCGCGTACACATGGGCGGACTTTTCGACTGGACTGGTCCGACGGACTTTCGATGGACTTCCGACGGACCTTTGAATGAACGGACTTACCTACACATGATCACACCAAAGTCCGACCGATTCGTACGTGATGGCGTATACCGGACTAAAATAAGGAAGTTGATAGCCAGTAGCCGATAGCTGCCCTAGCGTTTGTTTTAGTCCATCGGACTAGCATACAGACCAGCAAATTTTTCGACCGGACTCGAGTCCGTTGGAAAGATTTGAAACATGTTTCAAATCTAAAGTCCGTCAGATTTTTGACCAAAAAAGTCTGCTGCAGGTCCGATGGAGCTCACATACGGTCGGATTCTCTGCCGGATTCGGTCCGTCGGACCAGTCCGGTTGAAAAGTCTGCCCGTGTGTACACAGCATTACCTGTTTCACTGGAAAAACAGCTGTTTATTTAAGCATTTAATGAGCTCAGTAACTCAATTTGAAATTTACAGACAAGTCAAAAAAGTCCAAAAGCAAATAGTTTCTGCTCTACTCTCCCTAAGCCTGTTCCAGTATGGGCCAATTCTGACATTCCTCTCCTACATGTAAAAAAAAAAAAAACATAATTTTTTTGCTAGAAAACAACTAAGAACAGTATTTATTTTTGTAAGCAGAAGCCCTTAAGCAGAGCATAAAAGCATTTTTAAGCAGAGAATAAAATGGTGGGTGTTGCATATTTTTATGTCACTTAATAGTGACAAAAACACAGTGGTTTTTCAAACGCAAATTCTTTTGGAAGCAAAAAAATAAATTAATTAATCTTAATGCAATTTTAATGCTCTGTTCCTCTTGCTGTGTGCCCAGAACTGGATGCCGCCAGTCACATCCTTACTGGGCTCTCCAATCACATGGGAGAATAAACGGTAAACGTGGCCAGCTGGAGGGGGTGGGACCCTCGTCTGCTGCTTGCAAAAGTAATCCAGTGGCTTGTTAGCCACTCAAATTATTTTAATTTTGTGCAGAATTGCTGGCCCTAAAGAATGATATCTCTATTATTGCTGCAGTGATGACGGAGATACCACTCTTCACGTCTGAGGACGTTTATAAATGTACAGCAGACAGGAAGTGGTTATATACCACCAAAAGAAAGCTCTACCCATTTTAAAAAATGATATGAATGTATTCATATGGGTACAGTGTTGTATGACTGAGTAATTGTCTTTCAAAGTGTGACAGCCCTAAAATCTGAAAAATGTTCTGGACTGGAAGGGGGTGAAACAGTTCGGTCTGAAAGTGGTTGAAAAAAAAAACATAATGTCCTTCAACACCAGAGTCATGGATGAGCCCCCCCCCCCGGTTCGGTTTGCACCAGAACTTGCAAAAAATTTGTACGAACATGCAAACCTCGTTAAAGTCTATGGGACACAAACATGAAAAATCAAAAGTGCTAATTTTAAAGGCTTATATGCATGGTATTGTCATAAAAAGTGCTTGGGGACCTGGGTCCTGCCCCAGGGGACAAGGATCAATGCAAAAAAAGTTTTAAAAAATGATGTTTTTCGGAAGCAGTGATTTTAATAATGCTTAAAGAGAAACAATAAAAATGAAATATTCCTTTAAATTTCGTACCTGGAGGGTGTCTATAGTATGCCTGTAAAGTGGCGCATTTTTCCCGTGTTTAGAACAGTACCACAGCAAAATGACATTTCTAAAGCAAAAAATGAATTAATTCATTTAAAACTGATTGAGGCTGTAATGTATTGTTGGATCCTGACAATATTGATAAAAATCATTGAATAAAAATGGCATGGGTTCCCCTCCAGTCAATTACCAGGCCTTTTGGGTCTGGTGTGGATATTAAGGGGAACCCCGCACCCAAATTAAAAAAAAATTGCGTGGGGGTCCCCTCAAAACACAAACCAAGCCTTTCAGGTCTGGTATGGATATTAAGGGGAACCATGCGTCAAAATGTAAAGAAAAAATGGCATAGGGGTCCCCTCAAAATCCATACCAGGCCCTTCAGGTCTGGTATGGGTTTTCAGGGGAACCCCGAGCCAAAATGAAAAAAAAAATGGTGTAGGGGTCCCCCCAAAATCTATACCAGACCCTTATCCAAGCACACAACCTGGCAGGCCACAGGAACAGAGGGGGGCAAGGGCCTCATCCTCACAAACCTTAACCGGTGGTTGTGGGGGTCTGCGGAGGGGGCTTATCGGAATCTGGAAGCTCCCTTTAACAAGGGGACCACCAGATCCCGTCCCCCCCCTGTGTGAATGGGTATCGGGTACATTATACCCCTACACATTCACCAAAAAAAGGGTCAAAATGGTAAAAATGACAAGAGACCATTTGGGAGAAGTCCTTTATTAAAAAAAAAACAGCTCCGCGATGTCCATTCATCTTCGATCACAGCGTCCGACGACCCGAAAAAAAAAACGGAACAAACTCCCGCTGACTGAAGCCTCTTCGCAATGACAGCTGTTATATAGCTGAGGGCGGGGCCACCCGGTGACGTAAACAGGTGACCCCGCCCCCTCTTACGTTATGTGACATCTCATAATATCAGAAGGGGATGGGGTCACCTGTTTACACCACTGGGTGGCCCCGCCTCAGCTATATGACAGCTGTCATCGTGAAGAGGCTTAAGTCAGTGGGAGCCACCCTTTTTTTTTAATCGGGTCGTCAGACACTGTGGGGGCTTCCAGATTCCGATAAGCCCCCCCGCCCGCAGACCCCCACAACCACTGGGCAAGGGTTGTGAGAATGAGGCCTTGTCCCCATCAACATGGGGACACAGTGCTTTGGGGGGGACCCCAAAGCACCCTCCCCATGTTGAGGGCATATGGTCTGGTACGGTTCAGGAGGAGGGTGCTCTCTTGTCATCCCCCCTTTCCTGTGGCCTGCCAGGTTGCGTGATCTGATAAGGGTCTGGTATGGATTTTGGGGGGACCCCTACGTCATTTTTTTTTACATTTTGGCACAAGGTTCCTCTTAATATCCATACCAGACCTGAAGGGCCTGGCATGGATTTTGGGGGGACCCCCCCCGCACATTTTTTTTTTAATTTGAGTGCGGGTTCCCCTATAATATCCATACCAGACCCAAAGGGCCTGGTAATGGACTGGGGGGGAGCCCGTGCCGTTTTTGTTAATTATTTTCATCTATATTGCCGAGACCTGACAATACATTTCAGCCTACTAGTGCGATAATATTAAAGCGCTGGTGTAAAGTCCGTGTCAGTCTCTTCGTCCTAGCCCCTCCCCTCCCCTGGAGGGGCCAGGACGGAGAGACTGACATGGAAGGGGAGGGGCCAGGATGGAGAGACTGACACGGAAGGGGAGGGGCCAGGACGGATAGACTGACACGGACTTTACACCAGCGCTGTCCCAGCACAGCATACCGCACCAAACATCCAGTGATTTTTGCATAGAAAGCCGTTATAGTATGGTGCACTGACGCACCAGTGCCATGTGAATACCCCGGTGTGGGGAGCGTTTTCTTTTAATAAAAGTATTTTGACTATATTACACTATATAGTTTCCTTTTCATTTATATGTATGGAGCCACATTGTTTCCAGCTGGAGGAGTGCAGCAGACACTGAGACTGAGCCCAGGGGTGGCTCCAAAGCGTATTTGGACTCAGGGTAGCAGCTGAGTCACACGCTCTGAGGTGAGCACATTAGCTTAAGGGGGTCACGAAGGAGCACAGGAGCATGTTTTGCAGCACTCAGGATATCTTCGGCATGATGTTGGATTGTTGTCACAGCTGAACACCACCTGCACGCATTGTTTTATTATCACTGCTGGACATTATTTACACGCACTATTTAGAATGCCAAAGAGAACTTTTTTCATTATTTATTATTTATTAATGTTTTCATTTTAAAAAAGCAGGATACTTTATATTGAGCACTAAGCACTTTTTATGTTGATTAAGACACTATGTATGGTATAACAAGCACTATTAAGCACTAATTTATGGTGTAACAAGCACTTGTTTTTTCACACCTTGTTTATTTTTTCAACATTCATATTATTTGTATTTAATATTATCGCACTAGTAAGCACAGAGTTGGTTATTAATAATTTTGTTTTTGGGGTCACCCAAGCGCAGCGCATAACTTGTAAATTTATCCAATGCACGTTATATGAAGCATGATTAGCGCATGCAGCTGGAGGTAGCACAAGCAAGGCATAAGATCATTGTGGCTCACAGAATTTTTCCAATTTGAATACATTTTAGCCGGGAGCAGTTTTAAATGACATTTTTTCCTTTACAAATGTCATTTTGCTGCTCTTATTCATTACACTAAGCAGCATTACATAGTGTGGGGCGTGGACTCAGCCCCCTGAGCCAATGATTGGCCAAAGGCATGCTGCTCTCACAGCAGAGCGCATTGTGATTGGTCAAAGCATGCAGGTCAGGTGCATGCTTTGGCCAATCAGTAGCCATCAATGCACTGCGATCCCGCTGTGCGTTGATGGTCTCGCCGTTCATTATGGCGCATTCCGCGGGTGCTCGAATTTCCCAAGAACGCCCCATAATGTTCGGTATTCAGCGAACGGGCAAACACCCAATGTTCGAGTCGAACTGCGGGCTCATCCCTAGTTATTTATGCTTATTGCTTATTTATAAAACAAATATTTTTCATGTACTATGTGGTAAAATGTATATTACTACTTACAGATCGATTTCTTTCATCTCTGTTTTTATAGTGTATGGGGAGGAATTTTTTTTTTTTTTTGGTTAGAGTATTAATGGGTTAGACCAGCCTATCTCAAGCTTTTTCTGCAGTTCTAATTACATAAATATGGTGGTGATAAAAAAAGGTCTATGGAGATAGACCTCAAGATATACACTATATTTTGACAATATAGTAGTTACATAGTTAGTCTGGCTGAAAAAAAAAGACAAAAGTCCATCTAGTTCAACCAATAAAAGGGAAAAAAAAATCGGTGGTAAAAAAATTTAGGTGTTGACTAAATTATAATATTTGTATATCATTGACTTACCTGTTTCCTCTTTAGATTTTTTTAGTTCTGAAGTGAGTTCCTTGACTGAAAAAGAAATAAATAATTGATAATTTAACAAAAATAACATAATAAATAATGAACACTTGAAGAGAATATTATATAGTAAAAATAAGAAGAATTTTTAGGTATATGGTGCGCCATTTCACAGCCAAACTAGACTGCAGCACTATTGCTCAGTAACCACTTAAACATTACTTTTTTGGGTGCAAAACTGCTTCTATCATATGTTATTTACGGGGAAAAAAAAGGTTTTATATATAAAAGTCTCCGCCCTGTTAGGAGGTTCTAAGCCCACATCTAAAGCAGCTGTTCTCACCAGTATCTGCTCCATCTGCTGCTCCCAGCAACAATACTGTAGCTGACGGGCGTTCAGCCAAGTTTGTACTGGTGCCTACTCTTTTTATCATGTTGCAAAAATGTTTAGACCCTGAGGAAGGAGACATAGATCCCCAAAATGTGTTGGTGTACTGCATACCTTTGAAAAAATATAATTTGTTGTATTTAGAAATTAGAGGCTTGTGGGCGGAGCCGTCTTTAATATTGATAGGACCCTGGGCAAACATTTTCACACTAAAGCTGGCCGCTGAGTTCATCCTGGGGAAAGCAGCGTCCAATCAGACACTTATGGAGGCCTCAGAGGAACATGTCCTCCCCCCTCTGCGCTCTTTGCATGGCGGTTGCCAAACAGCACCACCTGTGCAGGGAGGCTGAACTGCACCTGCCTACAGGCTGACTTTGTATAGGCTGCAGGCATTGCCCAAGCAGAGTGAAATGCGTGTGACTTTCTATGCCATTTGTGTACAAACTGGATCCTGTCACCAGCAACAGGATAGCTAAAAAAAAAGAGTGCTCACTGCCCCAATGACAGCAAGGGGGCTGAATCATAGGAGCAGCAGAGCGGTCTCTTTCACTATCCTGTTGTTGGCAAGTTGTCCCCAGAGGCAAGATCAATAGTATGACCCTAGAGGAAACAGATGTTCAATTAGCCCCGTAAAGCTGTGTTCACTTTGTTAATCCAATTCTTTACAACTGAAATATATATATATATATATATATATATATATATATATATATATATATATATATATATATATATATATATATATATATATATATATGTATATATATACAGCACATTGCTGTGTCCTGCCATTTGGTTGAATTAGATTAGAATAGACAAAAATGACACAGGGCTCTCATGGATGGATACAGATCGGAGAGCTCCAGAAGATCTGTTCAGAGTGGAGAAAAATTAATCTTTTTGTTTTTTTTTTCTGGGTTTTGTGACTGCCAGATCGGGGTCTAAAGTCCAGGGACTTCAAAGAGCTTTGGGAAGGAAGAAGTCTCTAATCCTATGTCTGGGTCTTACCGTAGACCAGCAGGCTGCTTGTGCAGGTGTGCACAGCCTTTATGTAAATCCTAGGACCTTTGCCATAGTTCAGGGTGCCACCTGGGAGACAGGAGGTCCCTTACCCAGACCAGGATTAGGGTTGCAACCTGTCAGTATATATATATATATACACACACACACATGTAGTGAAAAAAGGAAAAATAAGTCCAAAATTCCAATTCCTAAGAGTCCATATAGTGAACTTAAAGAAGTGTCAATCCAATTTAGATCGGTGCAGACACCCGCTGATCCCCACAGGATGAATATATATATCTGCTTACCAAATATTAGGAACTTCCAAAGTCTATAAGCACTTCAGTGAGCATTCACCCCTCACTACAGGTATGACCACTTTAGTTGTCCAGCCAACTTGATTGGATTCCAGAGAGATATCCCTCACAGTAATCAACCTCCAATGGAACTCCAGGGTCTGACCATTCCACAAATCACATGGAAGAGGAAGATAGACTCATTGTGCAACATCCGTTTAAAAGGCACACTTTATTAAAAGTTCTACTTACAGATTGGATAAATTAGGCATATATGGAAATATTAGTTTGCCCGGCACCCCCCATGGGTGTACCGACGTCACCGCTGCTCCATCCCTAGCCTGATGTACGTTTCGTCCAAAGGGACTTCTTCTGTGAGGCAGAAGAAGTCCCATTGGATGAAACGTACGTCAGGCTAGACATGGAGAAGCGGTGACGTCGGTACACCCGTGGAGGGCGCCAGACGAACAAATTTTTCCATATAAGCCTGTTTCCATATAAGCCAATTTTACCCGATCTGTTGTAAGTAGAACTTTTAATAAACTGTGTGTGTGCCTTTTAAACGAATGTTGAGCAATGAGTCCATCTTCCTCTTCCATGTGATTTGCGGAATGGTCGGACTCTCTGGAATCCAATCAAGTTGGCTGGACAGCTAAAGTGGTTATACCTGTAGTGAGGGGTGAATGCTCACTGAAGTGTTTATAGATCGATAAACCGATCGAAATTGGATTGACGTTTCTTTAAGTTCACTATATGGACTCTTAGTTGGAATTGGAGTTGGAATTTCCCTTTTTCACTACATGTCTATGGATGGACTTTTGTGCACACTATATATTGATCATGGAGTAACAGCGCAACACTTTGATTTCTATTTTCTGTTATGATGTGTACATATGTGTACATATGTGTACATATATGTATATATATATATATATATATATATATATATATATATATACATACATACACACTAGTATATGCCTCATATACTGAACCTTCAGATCCTGGTTTTACTTCATATATTAGGAAAAAATAAACATGTGAATAGCAATACAGGTTCCTGGACCCCTTACCATTGCTCCTCAGATGTGATATTTCTATTGTGAAGTTGTTATCTATGGAACAAAAAGAAAAATATAATAAATACGCCTTAAGGTTGTGAAGACTTTGACTCTGATCTCGAGTTTCGGATTCAACGTTCATGTTTGCTTTTCTCATGACCTAGAACTGATACTGACTTTATCCTGCTTATTGATTTGGTTCATCAAGAACTACTTAATGATGTCCATTTTTAACCTATCTGTCTGCTGATCCTGGCCTTCCTTTAGACAATTTCCGGGTGGTCATTCTGGTCAATCCTTCTTGCAACTACCGTTTTTCTGACCATTTATGAAACCAACAATCTTTCTTAGAGCTGTCACCATACCTATCAAGCTTTTTTAGGTTCCCTAAAACTGTGCTGACCACCTGCATCCTGACAAGGCCTGCTCATTAAAGAATGAGGTCTTCTAACTTGTCTAACCACCTTATAAACTGAGATCTGTAATGTGTGACTTTAACTCGGCTTCCTTGATATACAAGACTGCTTTTAGATCTGGATAGAAAATAGCCATTGGCATTTTCACACCTGTATAAATGTAACTCCCCAGCATTACAGATTGTTCTGCTTATTCAGGTAGATTCTCTTTGGAGTCTGTAGTTGGGGGTGCAGCGTGGTGTGATGACAATAATTCACAAAGCAGGGTTTGAAACAGGAAAATCTGGATGCCGCACACCGGATAAAGTTGAAAACATCTTCTTTTTTGTAAAACTTGGATCATAAAAAACAGGACAATCAGGCGGGTGGTACAGACACAGCTGACGCGTTTTGCGCTCTAGTTCGAGCGCTTACTCATAGCATGAGTAAGCGCTCGAACTAGAGCGCGAAACGCGTCAGCTGTGTCTGTACCACCCGCCTGATTGTCCTGTTTTTTATGATCCAAGTTTTACAATAAAGAAGATGTTTTCAACTTTATCCGGTGTGCGGCATCCAGATTTTCCTGTTTCAAACCCTGCTTCAATTTGCATTTAGCCAGCACCTGGGACTCTTCTCCTCTGAAGGATTCACTAACACACACCTGAAAGCAAGTTCTCCTGAGCGGTGATTTATTTTCTCAATAATTCACAAAGACAGGTGCAATAAAGAACTTTTATTGAAGCATGCAGTAGCAGAACCCAGGGGTTGTCGGGATGGAAAATCTGCCTAGCCATACACTCAGCGTTCACAGCAATGAGGATGGCGTGGCGGCATCCAATAGGATAGCTTCCCCAGTGTCCCAAGAAGCGGAACCCTGTTCATCTTGACTTTCTCCTCCAACAACAGTGCTGTTGCAGGAGAGCGCCATCTGTCGTGGAGAAAGTAGACTGCACCTGTCTACAAGCCTGTGCATCAGCATTTGATATTTGGATCAGATCTATGGTTACATATAATAAAATGATAAATATCATGGACTTACTTGTTTCCTGTTCATTGTTTTCTAGTTGTAAGTTGAGTTCCTTGACTGCAAAAAAGTAAATGTTTTTTTGAAGAGCGGGATAAAATGTATCTTAAATCAATTAACAAAAATTGTCATCTGTAAATCCTTCACGTAAAAACACGCCCCTTTTATCAATAATTCTGCCATATTTCAGGTCTTTACTTTGCTTTTTATTTATCCTTAATAGAAATGGTAGCAGATTTGAGCGTTAAAGTGATAAAAAATAACAAACATGTTATACTTACCTGCTCTGTGAAGTGGTTTTGCACAGAGCAGCTCCGATCCTCTTCTTCTTTGGTTCCTCTTTGGCTCTCCTGGCCCTATCTCCTAATGTAAAAAGGTGTTTTCAGGGGCCCAAAAGTACACCACTCAGCGCCAGGGACCCAAGCAGCTCCGAAACAGTAATAAATCAAAGAAAAAATATAGATAACACCAATTTGCTGTCACAAAGAAGTGCAAACTCAAAATAATAATATAAAAGCAGCCGTTTAAAAATGTAGATAAATCATCATAAATAGTGGCATACCATAATCAGCAAACAAGACTATAATAACACACTAAAAACAGCGCTAATGTTGAGCTATAACGGATACAAGTGGCCAACTTCACAAACAAAAGTCCTTTGAGAGAGATGGGCAGTTGGAAAAGTGGTTCAAAAAGTGTTCATAGGTGATCAGAGTATAGAAATTCAGTGTGCACCTTCCACCGATCCATCCTATTCCACCCTGTGAGAACACGCTCCCCTCAGGGGGTTAAACTCACCAGAGCCTAATAATCATAAGCTTCCAAGGAAAGAGAAATCCAAGCCACAAGACACTGTCAGCACCCCTCCAGAGGAATCCCAGACGATCAGGACTCAAAAATCACCAAACGACAAAAGAAAAGCGCACATAGCGTAATCCTGTTTATTAATTAAAAGCCCATCACATAACACAAAGACCCCCCTTCAATAATTATACGTACATCAATGTTGCAATCAAAAGAGCACATCAAAAGGAAGTATTTAAACCCAGCACTTCACCATAGTAAACATCAGCCGGCTCGGCTTCCCAAGGAGCGATCTCTTACTTCCTGGTTGCGAGTCAGGCTGTGGTGGAGCGCAAGCGTCACTTCCGGCGTTGTGTAGGCCACGTACTGACGCGTTTCGTCATATCCTGACTTCAACAGAGGGCCTATCTCCTATTGAGTGTCCCCACAGAAAGCAGCTTGCTATGGGGGCCACCGCTCCGCTCCCGTAGACGTCCTCTGACGAAACGCGGGTAGGGCATGGCCTAACTCTGACGCCTTGCACCATCTCCCAACGAACACAGGCTTTGAACCTGACGCTTCTCGGATGACACTTTGTTGCTTGTTTGAAATTACCATAATGTGAGTACTAACTTGTCATCTAATATAAATAAAAAGTGTTTATGGTTTTACACTATGGGTTACTATATGTGTTTGGTTTTTATTTTCCATGATAAGGAGCAAAAGTCACTTTAAAACTTCTTAGCTGGGTTTTCCTTCCCCTCCCTTAGCTTTCCCTCTCCCCCCCCCACCTCCCTTTTTTTCCCCCTTTTTCCCCTTTTTTTCCCCTTTTCTCCCAGCTCACAGGTAATCACACTAGCAGCTTTTTGATTATAGTACTTTTAGGACAGCGCCAAACTCACTCTTTATTTCACATTTATTCTCCGCTTGCTCCACTCCGGTGGGGATGGCGTGTGTGGGGGCAGCAGTCCAAAACTCAGTCTACTTATTCCCGTTGCGCGGATTCCCCACTTAATTTTTGCCAAATACAGTATATGCAAACTACATAACAGTTAAAAATGCATTTTTTCAAATCTGTACTAACAATTCATTAAAAAATGTAAATAAAATAACAAATTTGGTATAAAAAAAAGCCTATTTGTCCTGAATTAAGGCAATATGTTATTGTAGGCTACAACGTTAGAGTAGACTACAATTACTAAATGGTATAATGTGGAGAGCTGAGACATCCTTGAACTCAAGGGGACTATAGTAGAAAAAGGATCAGGAAGTGGTTAACCTACACAATAACTACCATTGCTGCAAGAACTGATGACCTACCGTCTAGGCCAAACATTTTGTCACCCCTGCATTTCTGTCAGATAATGCACCACTTCACCCATTAAACTGTTGCAAATACAAAATGTAATGTAATGTAATTTGTTTGTATTGTTATGACAGAAAAAAGTAGAGAAACAAAAAGCCAAATCTGACACATTCCACGCAAAACTCCAAAAATGGACTGGACAAAATGATTGACACATTCTCAAAATTTTTGTAGCAATAATCCGGAATGCAACTGCAGCACAAGCGTTTTCCCCGCACCAGGTTGTATCCAAACCAGGTATAAACTGAATGTTGCTCTCCAGAGTTGAAAAGCCCCAGGTGCTGGCTAATGCTAATCCATGTTGTGAGGGAAGAATATTGTTAGCTATGAGTAAGCGCTCCGCAGAGCGTGAAACGCGTTAGCTGAAACGCGTTAGCTGATTATCTGTACATTCTATCCATGGTGCTTTGTACATGATTTGTTCCTGATTTTACAATAAAGAAATTTCGTTGGATTATATTCTCCTGGTGTGCGGCTGTCCGGACTTTTTCTTCCCTCACAACCTTCTCAAAATTGTAAGAAATAATTGCATTCCAAAGTTTGCGATGCTCCTGTAATTTGTAATCAAACTTACCTGTATCAATTAACAGGTGCTGACAATACAGAAATCTGACTGGCAACCAGTTAAAATGGTGAAAAATTGACTCAATCTTTCTGTTGTTTGTCTCTCTGTGCCACACGCAGCATGGAGAAGAGAAAGAGCAGCAAAGAATAGTCTGAGGATTTGAGAACAAAAATTGTGGAAAAGCATGGACAATCTCAAGGTTACAAGTCCATCGCCAGAGATCTTAATGTTTCTGTATCCACTGTGTGCAACATTGTCAAGAAGTTTACAGCCCATGGCACTGTAGCTAATCTCCCTGGACGTGGACCAAAGAGAAAAATTGATTGAAGATTGCAACAAAGGATTGTTGGAATGATGGCCAAAGTACCTCAATCAACTTCCAGACAAATTCAAGCTGACCTTCAGGCACAGGGTACAACTGTGTCTGCTTGCACTATACATCCCCATCTAAATGAAAAGGGACACTATGGTAGGAGAGCCAGGAGGACCTTACTGCTGACACAGAAACATAAAGAAGCCAGATTGAAGTTTGCCATAGCATACCTGAGGAAGCCAAAATGCTTTTGGGAGAATGTGTTGTGGACTAGACGAAACAAAATTACAGCTTTTTGGTAAAGCCCATCATTCTACTGTTTTCAGAAAAAATACAGTGCCTTGCAAAAGTATTCACCCCCCCCCCCCCCTTGGCATTTTTCATGTTTTGTTGCCTCACAACCTGGAATTAACAAGGATTGTTTGAGGATTTGCATATTAAAATTTACAGAACATGCCCACAACTTTGAAGATGTTTTTTTTTTTTTATTGTGAAGCAAACAACAAATAGGACAAAATAACAGAAAAAGTCAATGTGCATAATTATTCACCCCCCTAAAGTCAATACTTTGTAGAGCCATCTTTTCACAACTTCAAGTCACTTTGGATAAGCCTCTATGAGCTTGCCACATCTTACCACTGGGATCTTTCCCATTCCTCCTTGCAAAACTGCTCCAGCTCCTTCAAGTTGGATGGTTTGTGGTTGTGAACAGCAATCTTTAAGTCTGACTACAGATTTTCTATTGGATTGAGGCCTGGGCTTTGACTAGGCCATTTCGACACATTTACATGTTTCCCCTTAAACCACTCAAGTGTTTCTTTAGCAGTGTGTTTGGGGTCATTGTCCTGCTGGAAGGTGAACCTCCGTCCTAGCCTCAAATCATACACAGAGTGGTACAGGTTTTGCTCCACAATATCCCTGTATTTAGCACCATCCATCTTTCCCTCAACGTTTCCCAGTCCCGACTGCTGAAAAACATCCCCACAGCATGATGCTGCCACCACCATGTTTCACTGTGGGAATGATGTTCTTTGGGTGATGTGATGTGTTGGGTTTGCTCCAGACATAGCATTTTCTTTGATGGCCAAAAAGTTCAATTTTAGTCTCATCAGACCAGAGCACCTTCCTCCATACATTTTGGGAGTCTCCCACATGCCTTTTCCCCAAACTCAAGACGTGCCATTTTGTTTTTTGCTGAAAGTAAAGAAAGTAATGGTTTTCTTCTGACACTATTGAGCGTACGGCTTATTGTCGTCCTATGTACAGATACTCCAGTCTCTGCTGTGGAATTCTGCAGCTCCTCCAGGGTTACCTTAGGTCTCTGTGCTTCCTCTCTGATTAATGCTCTCCTTGCCGGTCCATGAGTTTTGGTGTGCGGCGTCTCTTGGTAGGTTTTTCTGTTATGCCATGTTCTTTCCATTTGGTTATGATAGATTTGATGGTGCTCCTAAAGATCATCAAAGATTTGGATATTTTTTTATAACCTAATCCTGACTTGTACTTCTCAACAACATTGTCCCTTACTTGTTTGGAGAGTTCCTTGGTCTTCATGGCAGTGTTTGGTTAGTGGTGCCTCTTGCTAAGGTGTTGCAGCCTCTGGGGCCTTTCAAAAAGGTGTGTATATGTAATGACAGATCATGTGACACAGATTGCACACAATCCGGAGTACCCGGAGGAAACCCACGCAGGCACAGGGAGAACATGCAAACTCCAGGCAGGTAGTGTCGTGGTTGGGATTCGAACCAGCGACCCTTCTTACTGCCAGGCGAAAGTGCTACCCACTACACCACTGTGCCGCCCAGTTATATTCCTTTCCATTGATACCCATGAACATCTTAGTCTTTCTTATTTTATAAGCAGTTGTGCTACACGATTTACATTGTCCACATCTATAAAAAACAATTGTGTCCAAAAAAGTTTTTTACGGATTTTAGGGGGTTCTACTACATTTTTCGCAATCATATTTCTAAGGACAGGGGCCTTTCTGTAATTGAACAAGGGTTTGCGCGGTAAGGTTTTACTTAAAGTGCTATCCTTAAGAAGTATGGGCCAGTATTTTGTTAGGGATTTCTCAACCTTCTTATAATCTAAATTGTAACCTGTAACAAAGGCCATTTCAAACTGGTTGTCCTTTTTCTTCATTTTATTAATCAGATGTTCCTTGTTGGTATTGAATATCTCCATCCTGACTTTTTGAAGATCAAAGTGGTTATATCCATTTTCCAGAAACCTTTTCATCAGGATTTCAGATTGAGTCCAGTAATCTTCATCCAGATCACAATTCCACCTGATCTGGGCGAATTGACCCTTTAGGAATAGCCTTGATCCACCCTGGGTGGTGACAGCTTTGGGTTGAAATATACCCGTTTCTGTCTACCTCTTTGAAAAAGGTTCCGGTATAAAGATTGGTGCCCCTTTTTGAAAATTTCCAAGTCTAGGTATTGTATCTCCTCATAACTCAATTTGCTGGTGAGTTTGATACCATAGCGATTGTTATTCATGTGGGCCATGAACTCTTGTAGGTCTTCATAAGATCCTTCCCACATGAAAAACAGGTCATCAATATACCTACGATATAGTTTTAGCTGTGGCCACTCATCTGTAAAAATATCTTCATCTTCCCATCTGTTCAAAAATATATTGGCTACACTGGGGGCATACTTAGCCCCCATAGCCACCCCTTTTATCTTTTTAAAAAATTCTCCTCCGTACCAAAAAAAATTATTGGACATTTTCATTTCATTTTCAACCCTTCAATCAAAAATGCAATTTTGGTCTTGTTTTAGACTTGTATACTTATGTAAGGACCATTTGACCGGATCCAGCGCGTCATTCTGTTTTATGTTAGTGTAAAGGGACTCGACATCTGCTGTGACCAACAATGTCGATCCCTCTACACGTATTTCCTGTAACAATTTCTTCAAATCCTTTCCATCTCTCAAGAAAGCAGGACCTTTTGCTGCCAAAGGTTGGAAAAATGTATCCAAGTATTCATCAGTGCGGGAACAAAGTGAAATTATCCCACTAATAATGGGTTTTCCTGGTGGGGTAGTTTTATTCTTATGCATCTTGAGTAGTTGATACATTACTGGTATTTTGGGTGCTCTGAGATTAAGATATTTTGCTTCCTTCTTATCCAAGATGCCTTTCTTGGTCCCCTTTTTTTAACCATTCCTCTCATTTCTTTTTTAATTTAGGAGTGGGGTTACCCAGTAATTTAACATATGTGTCTCTATCCCCTAAAATCTTATTCATCTCTGCTTTATATGCAGATTTCTTCAATATAACAAGGCCTCCCCCTTATCAACGGGATAAATTACTATTTCTTTTTTTTTTTCCAACTTATTTATAGCTTCCAATACTGATTTAGTTTTCCTCTTTTTTTTAGTTTTATAATCTCTTCCTGTACCATATTTTTAAAGACATCAATATATTTGTGACCATATGGTTTAGGGTTAAAAGTGGACTTATTTCTAAGACCACTGTGTGCATAACTTTGTTTCTTTAACCTAAATTTCTTGCCATTTAGCCTCCATAAAAAAAATGTTTAATATTTAATTTCCTGGAAAACTTTTCAATATCAATCATGGTGTCAAATTTATTCAAAAACCTCGCTGGGGCAAACTTTACACATTCCTGGAGAGTTTGCAACTCATCCTCAGTGAAAGTTTCCCCTGCCAGATTGAATATACCTGACTCTAATTTTCTCTCTTTTTTTTTTTGTCTGCCTCCTCTGCAACCTCTTTTTCTTGTAGAACCCATCTTCAGCAAAATCCAGCACTTTTAAAATTTTATGGGATAGACAAGGTTTTGCCACATTGGAGAGGGGGTGACATGCTCACCAAGGTCTCGCAGGCCGAGACCCGGTGGATTTTTGAGTTGGGATGTCTCATGCCGGCTGGCATGAACATCGAGATTTGAACTGCTTTTTTGACCGATTATTGATTGAGTTTTTTTTGGACCCCCCCCTTTTTCCTCTTCTCTTTTCTGTTTTTTTGTTCTCTACCATTTCACCAATGGGTTTGTATTAACAGTTTAACCTGATTTTTTTGTGAATTTTTTCTTTCTTCTTTGGTAACTTTTATATGTGTAGATTTTATTTATGTATTCATTTATATATACATTTAATTTTATACATATACTATTTGGGTGGTTTTTATTGTATCATACATATAGTTTCATGATTTTTCGAATTGCATCCAGGACAGTATACTATAACATAGATAAAGTGCATTTCACCCCCCCCCCCTATTTTGCATTGTGGATGCATTAATAAGTTTCCACCATAGGGGGGCAACATTTTATCTCCCATTAAAAAACGGAATGATTTTATGGTTATTAGACCTTAGATTGTGTAATAATATATATATATGGGTTATAAATACAGTTTATGTGTATTAATATAGGTACACATGATTATACTATATGTGTACAGTGTGGAGTACACACAGGGAGGATACAATAAGTAGATGCAAACGGATTTATCTACATGTCTCTGGTCTTACTTCTTTTTTTTAAAAATTGTGGTTTATCATGTTTTTATTGTAAGGACGCAGCTAAGGAGGTTAACAGAACCTTTTTTGATTTGGAAACTTTTTATAAAAGAAAAAGGGTCCTTTTAGTTTTCCAGATAGAACTTTTTTTTTTTTTCGTTTTTTTCATTTTTGACCAATCTTAACCCTTTCATGACTAAGCCTATTTCTGACATTTGGTGTTTACAAGTTAAAATCCATATTTTTTGCTAGAAAATTACTTAGAGCCCCCAAACATTATATATATTTTTTTAGCAGAGAATCTAGAGAATAAAATGGCGATTGTTGCAATATTTTTTATCACACGGTATTTGTGCAGCGGTGTTTTAAACGCAAATTTTTGGGAAAAGGGACACTTTCATGAATTTAAAAAAAAATACACATAAACTTAGCCCAATTTTTTTGTATAATGTGAAAGATGATGTTACGCCGAGTAAATAGATACCAAACATGTCACACTTTATAATTGCACGCACTCGTGGAATGGTGACAAACTACGGTACCTTAAAATCTCCATAGGCGACGCTTTAAATTTTTTTTACGGTTACCAGGTTAGAGTAACAGAGGTGGTCTAGTGCTAGAATTATTGCTCTTGCGCTGATGATCGCGGCGATACCTCACATGTGTGATTTGAACACCGTTTACATATGCGGGCGCGACTTCCGTATGCATTTTCTTTGCTGTGCGAGCTCGCGGGGACGGGGGCGCTTTTATTTATTTTTATTTTTAGAAATTGTGTTTTTTTTAAAAAAAAAATTTGATCACTTTTATTGCTATCACAAGGAATGTAAACATCCCTTGTGACAGTAGTAGGTGGCGACAGGTACTCTTTATTTTGCACTTCACAGTATTTAGATCACTGAAAACGGCGATTCTGAACACTGTATATTTTTTTTAAACTGGCGCCAATGACAGCCGAGTAAACGGGAAGTGACGTCATGACGTCGCTTCCGCGTTTACAACTAGAAGGCTGGAACGAAGCCGTACACGGCTTCGTTCCAGACTGTCAGCAGCCACCAGAGGCGGCGGATCATCGATCGGGCCTCCCGGTGGATCGGGAGGCCCGGTAAGAGCGGAGGGATGCGGTGGGAGGGGGGGGGACGTCCCCTCCCGCTCCTCCAGTAAAACAGCTGAGCGGCTTTTAGCCGCATCGGTTGTTAAACTCAGATGGCCGATCGCCCGCTCTACAACATGGTACCGGGATGATGCCTGCAGCTGTGGGCATCATCCCGGTATAACCCCAGAAAGCCGAGTACGCACATCTGCGTACGCTCGGCGGGAAGGGGATAATGAAGGCACCAGTATTTAGGCTCCAGTAAAAATGGCACCGAGCCCATTTCCTGATGACGCGCACACGAGCGTGAAAACTTTGAAAGGGAGGCTCGGCACGCAGATACGAGTCCTCTGTTCCTTATACAGCCGGGACGTACGCCAAGACGCACACCGAGTGTTATACATACTCGCGAGGTGCCGACCCGGACTCTGCTTCCCTCCATAACTGAAGCCCGTTTTTATCTGTATCTTACATCCCACTACTTGGATTTGTAAGTGTGTTTTTATTAGTATTAAAAAGACGTTGTTACACTATCCGTGCCTTTCTGTGGCTTTTTATGAGGAGCCACCATTTACAGATGTTGTGGAGGAACTGAATGCGAGGCAGTCATATACATATATGTCTTATATATATCTTTTTAACTGAATATCCCCGTCCTTTTCCTGATGAAGCCATTCCGGTGAAACATGTTGAAACTTTAGGTCGTGGGAACACATTTTTTGTGACTTCAGTTGTCTCACTGGTCAGGGTCAGGATGTGTGTGCTTACCCAGGACTATGTTTGTAACATGCAGTCCCTACTTTTATCTTGTCTCCTTATAATAAATGATTTATATTTTTATACTATTGCATTTGTCTTGCCTTGTATATGATGTACCTATAAAGCCCCATCCTCTCATTTTCTTTGTACCATCCTTAAAGGGAACTTCGGATGAGAGATATCTATCTGGTCCTTTATATGCCTGGTGGTCACTCTGTGGCCGATATTATCTGGTGAGTGCTTTGACTTATCACTTCGGGTGAAGCACTTTAATTTGCACTATAACATCACACGGTGATTGGAGCACCTATAAGAAGATTCACTGTTTTTCTTTTCTACAGCAATGTTGGATGAAATATGAACTTTTTTATCTAAACTTATATCCACTTTTTATTTTATTTATTATTACACTTTTGCTTATTACTTCTAACACTAATTTTAGTAGCAGCGTCAGATTGGGATAGTGCTTGAATGTTATTTGGCACCGTACCCTTTTTTTTTTTATTATTTTCATTGACTCATGTGGTTAACCTACACAAAAACCATAATTGGTAAAGGAAGCGGGGACCCGTGTCTACCATCCCCCCACCCTCTTCCTGCACAGCAACATTTTCATATATCTGTCAACACATATATATCACTATTCTTTTCACACTGAAACTTATACGGCTTTAAATAGAGGAAGGAAATACCATTGCTGTTCAGATGGGACTGTTCGTCCGTGATACTCTTATCTGGGAAAGAAACAGAAAACAATATAAATAAATTTCCCTCACAGAATGAGCAGTATATATGTAGAAATGAAAAAATAATCTCTTTCAGATAAGTGACCAGTGAATCATAAATTAAATAACTCTTTGAGAAGGTCTTCCATAGTAAACATCTACTTCTACACGGTGGGGGGTGGGGGGGGCTTTTTCTTAAAAAAGCAAAACTGTTAGACCTTGAACACACAAACTTGCATTTGCATAACAGCAGGGTGTACAGCAAGCCATCTGTAAAGCTTTCTGCAAGCTTCAAGCAGATTTGTTGAAGCCTTTAAAGCAGGGGTCTTCAAACTACGGCCCTCCAGTTGTTCGGGAACTACAATTCTCATCATGCCCAGTCATGTCTGTGAATGTCAGAGTTTTACAATGCCTCATGGGACGTGTAGTTTTGCAATAGCTGGAGGGCTTTAGTTTGAAGATCCCTGCTTTAAAGTAAACTTCAGTTCAAGTATGGTAACCACAGTTCTCAAAAAGAATGTTGGCTGTCACTTTAAACTAGGGTTGCCACATCATCCCTTTAATCCAGGACACACATATTAATTACACAGGTTCTGTGGCTGATTAAGGTGGTAATTAAACTCACTTGGTGCCTTATCTGCATTTAATCAACCTCAGAACCTGTGGAATTCATATGTATCCTGGATTAAAGGGGATGATGCCGCGTACACACGGTCGGACTTTTCGTCTACAAAAGTCCGACGGACGCCGACGGACTAAAGCTGGTTGACAATCCGATCGCGTGTGGGCTTCCCCGGACTTTCAGCGGACTTTCAGCGGACTTTTCCAGCCTCAAATCTGATGGACTTTAGATTTGAAACATGCTTCAAATATTTACGTCGTAACTACGCTGGACCCAGAAATCCGCTCGTCTGTGTGATAGTCCGACGGACAAAAACCGACGCTGGGGCAGCTATTGGCTACTGGCTATCAACTTCCTTATTTTATTCCGGTGTACGTCATCACGTACGAATCTGTCGGACTTTTGTGTGATCGTATGTAGGCAAGTCCGTTCGTAAGAAAGTCTGCCGTAAGTCCGCCGCAAGTCCACCAAAAGTCCGTCGAAAGTCTGTCGGACAGGCTGTCGGACTTTTGTAGATGAAAAGTCCGACCGTGTGTACGCAGCATAAGATGTTTTATAGCCTAACCAAGGCCTATCCAACTACTGGCTAGTCCGACGGACTATCCAGTAGTTGGCTACTTCCATTCCAATGCCGCGTACACACGGTCGGACTTTTCGTCTACAAAATTCCGACAGTCTGTCGGACAGACTTTCGACGGACTCTTGTCGGCTTTTGGCGGACTTGCGGCAGACTTTCTTACGAACGGACTTGCCTACACACGATCACACAAAAGTCCGACGGATTCGTACATGATGACGTACACCGGACTAAAATAAGGAAGTTGATAGCCAGTAGCCAATAGCTGCCCTAGCGTGGGTTTTTGTCCGTCGGACTAGCACACAGACGAGCGGATTTCTGGGTCCGGTGTAGTTACGACGTAAATATTTGAAGCATGTTTCAAATCTAAAGTCCGTCAGATTTGAGGCTGGAAAAGTCCGCTGAAAGTCCAGGGAAGCCCACACACGATCGGATTGTCACCCAGCTTTAGTCCGTCGCCGCCCGTCTGACTTTTGTAGACGAAAAGTCCGACCGCGTGTACGCGGCATAAGGCTTTCAACAAAATTCAAGCCTTGGTGAAGCCTATTGAAGCCCATTGGCAGCTTGTTTAATGTGAGAATCATTGCGCGCCGCCAGTATGATATTCATAAAACTTCATTGTGACACAAAGTATTCAGAGTGGAGCGTAAGGAACTCAGCACACCACCAACTACCTGATGCCATAGTCTCCGTAGAACACTTTTAACACCTTGACCACTTCAATACCGGGCACCTTCACCCCCTTCCTGCCCAGGCCAATTTTCAGCTTTTAACGCTGTCACACTTTGAATGACAATTGCGCGGTCATGCTACACTGTACCCATATGAATTTTTTTTTTCACACAGATAGAGGTTTCTTTTGGTGGTATTTTTTTTATTTTTTGCTGCATAAAAAAAAAGGCTGAAAATGAAAAGAAAGTTGCATTTTTCTTTGTTTCGGTTATAAAATTTAGCAAGAAAAAATCTCTTTATAAAAATGTAGGCTAAAATGTCATTTGCAACATTTCTTTGGTGAAAATAACCCAAATCTGTGTATATTATTTAGTCTTTAGGAATGTTATAGAGACTACAAACTGTGGGATATACAGTATATCTGAAAATCGATCAATCCTGATGTACTAATGGCCTATCATTTTTTGAGGCCCAAAAATGTCAGGACAGTACAAATACCCCCCCAATGACCCCTTTTTTGAAAAGTAGACAGTCCTTACTTAGTAAGAAGCATCACAAGTTTTTTGAAGTTGTCATTTTTTTTCTCACAATTTATTGGAAAATTATTATTTTTTAACCACTTGACGACCGCCTCACGCCGATGTATGTCGGCAAGGTGGCACGGACAGGCAGAATCACGTACATACACGTGATCTGCCTTCCGCGGGCGGGGGGTCCGATCGGGCCCCCCCCGGTGTCAGAGGCGGTTGCCATTTCTTCCCGGGCGATGAGAGGTGAGGGGGAGGCCATCCATTCGTGGCAACCCCCTCCCGATCATTCCCGGCGAATGAAAATCCTTCCTGTGCCTCTGTAATGTAAACAGAGGCACAGGAAGTGATGTCATCTCTCCTCGAGCCGGTCTTTTTGACCGAGGAGAGAAAACATCCAAGTAAGTGCACCAACACAACACGTTCAGTAGAACACGCCAGGCACACTTTTCACCCCCCTTCACCCCCCGATCACCCTCCTGTACCCCTGTCACACTGACACCAATAGCAGTTTTTTCTTTTTTTTGCATTGGTGTCAGTTTGTGACAGTTATAAGTGTTAGGGCAGTTAGGGTTAGCCCCCTTTAGGTCTAGGGTACCCCCCTTTAGGTCCAGGGTACCCCCCTAACCCCCCCTAATAAAGGTTAACCCCTTGATTACCCCCCGTCGCCAATGTCGCTAAGCTATCATTTTTCTGATCGCTGTATTAGTGTCGCTGGTGACGCTAGTTAGGGAGGTAAGTATATAGGTTCGCTGCCAGTATTTTATAGCGACAGGGACCCCCATGTACTACCTGATAAAGGTTTTAACCGCCTGATTGCCCCCTAGTTAACCCTTTCACCAGCGATCACCGTATAATTGTTATGGGTGACGCTGGTTAGTTGGTTTGTTTTTTATAGTTTATCATAGTGTCAGGGCACCCGCCGTTTATTACCTTATAAAGGTTTAACCCCCTAATTGCCCGGCGGTGATATAAGTTACGTTTTTAGGGTCAAATAAGGTCTGCGTCGCCCCAGGCAGCGTCAGGTTAGTGCCAGTACCGCTAACACCGACGCACGCAGAATACACCTCCCTTAGTGCTATAGTATCTGAGCGGATCGATATCTGATCCCATCAGATCTATACTAGCGTCCCCAGCAGTTCAGGGTTCCCAAAAACACAGTGTTAGCAGGATCAGCCCCATACCTGCTAGCACCTGCGTTTTGCCCCTCGGCCCAGCCCAGCCCAGCCCACCCAAGTGCAGTATCGATCGATAACTGACACTTACAAAACACTAAGCACACATAACTGCAGCGTTCGCAGAGTCAGGCCTGATCCCTGCGATCGCTAAGAGTTTTTTGGTAGCATTTTGAATCAGTCGCTGACAGTCAGGAGCTTTTTTGCCTGTGAGTCTCACTAATGTACCCCTAAATTTAGAGCCCAAAATGGCAAATCGAAGGTACACTAGTGAAGAGGCCTACACATTTCTGAGTATGACAGATAGTGAAGAGGAAGTCACTCATCTGTCAGATTCAGGCTCAGAATACGATCCTGTAGAGGACAGCGGCTCCATGACAGATAGCTCTGAAGACTAAGTTGTGGTCCCTGCTAAGTTCAGGCGTACCAGACCCCGAACTTCTTCTGTCCTTGAAGTGTAAGAACCGCAGGGCTCTCGTATGGAGCAAAGAAGTACTAGCGCCACTATTTCTTCTGGTGAACTGGCAAGCACCAGCAGCCTAGTACACCCTGGTCGTACATCCAGCACTGCAGTATCACGTGGTGACGTGGCGAGTCCCATAAGTGCAGTTCAAGCTGGCGAGGTGGCAAGCACAAGTAGTGTCCCGCTGCCACCAAGAAGACAAAGACAGGCCCATAGTGCCCTTCCTGCTGCATTCGCCAATCCGAATTGGGAACCCACCACTTCTGCAGCACCCGTACTTCCCCCTTTCAGTGGCCAACCCGGACTTCAGGTGGAAACAGTTGATTTTACGCCACTGTTTTTTTATTCACTGTTTTTCACTGAAGATCTCTATAGATCTATTGTGCACCAAAGCAATTTATACGCTGGTCAACACATCGCCACTAATCCCCAGTCCTCCCTTGCAAGAGATTGGAGACCAATTACGGTTTCCGAATTTAAGATCTTTCTGGGTCATATTGGTCCACTGACCCAATTTACCATGTGCCCATGTTCTCTGCCTCCATGGCCAGGGCACGATACGAGCAGATTTTGCGGTTCATGCACTTCAACGACAATGAACTCTGTCGTCCTCGTGGAGACCCTGAATACGATCGGTTCTACAAATTTCGCCCCTCGTAAACCACTTCAACCAACGTTTTGCAGACTTGTTTACCCCCCATCAAGTTGTCTGCGTTGAGGAGTCCCTGATTAAGTTTTCTGGCCGCTTGTCATTCAAACAGTACCTTCCCAGCAAGCGTGCCAGATACGGGGACAAGATGTATAAGCTCTGTGACAGGGCCACAGGCTATACATACAGTTTTATGGTTTACGAGGGCAAAGATAGTCACGTAGAGCCGACAAACTGCCCTGACTACATAGGAAGTGCTGGCAAGATAGTGTGGGACTTGGTGTCACCCTTATTCGGAAAGGGGTACCACTTGTATGTGGACAATTATTACACGAGCGTGCCACTTTTTAGTCACTTGTTTGATCATCAAATTGGAGCATGTGGCACCGTGGGACCTAATCGCCGGGGCTTTCCCCAGCGGCTTGTAGATTCCCGTCTTAGGCTGGGGGAGAGAGCCTGCTTGCAGTGTAATAATTTGCTCGCTATGAAGTGGAGGGACAATAAGAATGTTTTCGTTCTTACCTCCCTTCATGCAGACATGACGGTCCAAATTACTACGGCGACTGGTGTTGTGGAGAAACCCCTCTGTGTCCACGAATATAACCAAAATATGGGAGGGGTGGACCTCAACGACCAGTTGTTGGCGCTGTACCTAGTTGCCCGTAAGGCCAGACGCTGGTACAAAAAAGTGTCTGTTTATTTATTTCAATTGGCTTTGCTGAATACTCATGTGCTATACAGAGCTTCAGGACCGACTGGATCCTTCCTTAAATTCCAGGAAGAGATCGTCAGAGCCCTTCTGTTTCCAGACGGTGGTCCACCTCACCTTCCCCAACCAAATGCAGTAAGCCGGCTGCATGGGAGGCATTTTCCTTATGTCCTCCAGAGTACCCCTACCCAACGAGCCCCCCAAAAAAGATGTCGTGTCTGTAGCAAGCACGAATTTAGGCGTGACACCCGCTATTATTGTCCCTCCTGTCCTGGCAATCCTGGTCTTTGCATTGGTGAATGTTTTGAACGCTACCATACACTAGTTGAGTATTAGCGTAGGGTACAGCACTGCACAGACTAGGACACAGATTCACAGGGTCTCCCAAGATGCCATTGCATTTTGAGAGACCCAAACCTGGTACCAGTTACAAAAGTTAAAGTTACTAAAAAAAGTGTATAAAAAAAAATAAAAAAATAAAAAAAATAAAAACACAAAAAAATATAAAATAAAAAAAACAAAAATAGTTGTTGTTTTATTGTTCTCTCTCTCTCTATACTCTCTCTATTGTTCTGCTCTTATTTACTGTATTCTATTCTGCAATGTTTTATTGTTATTATGTTTTACCATGTTTGCTTTTCAGATATGCAATTTTTTTATACTTTACTGTTTACTGTGTTTTGTTGGTAACCATTTTATTGTTTTCAGGTACGCCATTCAGCTGCAGAGCGGATTTATTTATCTTGACAGCAACAGCGTTTGCTCCTACGATACATAAAGCCGTGACTCCAGCGCTGTCGGAGGTGATTTCACCACCACAGTTACATACTTCAGCATATATGCCGAAGCGTGGGGGCAGCAGTGGGTGGAGGAGCAATTTGCCCCTGCCTTTTGTGGGAGGATGCCCCCATGCTTCGACATATATATTTTAGGCACAGGTTGCGTTAAATGTTTTATTTTTTACTATGTTTTTTTTTGTATTTGGTTTGCAGGTATGGTAAGTCTTACTGTTATACTGTAACGTTACTTTGTTTTTTTGTTAACCATCATTTGCTTAGCAGGTACGCCATTCAGTTGCAGCGCGGATTTATTTATCTTGACAGCAACAGCGTTTGCTCCCACAATATATAAAGCCGTGACTCCAGCGCTGTCGGAGGTGATTTCACCACCACAGTTACATACTTCAGCATATATGCCGAAGCGTGGGGGCAGCAGTGAGTGGAGGAGCGAATTGCTCCTGGCTTTTGCGGGAGGATGCCCCCATGCTTCGGCATATATAAATGGTGCATGTATGCCCATCATTAGAAGTGGGTGGATGAAGGGAGGTATTCTAATGGTGGGCATACCCACCGATCAATATCTTTTTTTCGTTCAGCCCACAGGCTGCATGAAAAAAAAGTTTACAATATATGCCCAACAAGGACCAGCAACGTACTGGTATGTTGCTGGACTTTGAGTGGTTATACCAGAATGATGCCTGCAGGTTTAGGTATCATCTTGGTATGATTCTTTTCAGTCAGCAGTCAGCTTTCATGTAAAAGCAATCCTAGCAGCTAATTAGCCTCTAGACTGCTTTTATAAGCAGTGGGAGGGAATGCCCCCCCCACCGTCTTCCATGTTTTTCTCTGGCTCTCCTGTCCCAACAGGGAACCTGAGAATGCAGCCGGTGATTCAGCCAGCTGACCATAGAGCTGATCAGAGACCAGAATGGCTCCAAACATCTCTATGGCCTAAGAAACCGGAAGCTACGAGCATTTCATGACTTAGATTTCGCCAGATGTAAACAGCGCCATTGGGAAATTGGGAAAGCATTTTATCACACCGATCTTGGTGTGGTCAGATGCTTTGAGGGCAGAGGAGAGATCTAGGGTCTAATAGACTCCAATTTTTTTTAAAAAAGAGTACCTGTCACTACCTATTGCTATCATAGTGGATAATTACATTCCCTGTGATAACAATAAAAATGATTAAAAAACATAAAAATTAAAGGAACAGTTTAAGAATAAGATAAAAAAATCAAAAAAATAATAAAGAAAAAAAAAAAAAAAAGCACTCCTGTCCCCCCCTGCTCTCGCGCAAAGGCGAACGCAAGCATCGGTCTGGCGTCAAATGTAAACAGCAATTGCACCATGCATGTGAGGTATCACCGCGAAGGTCAGATCGAGGGCAGTAATTTTAGCAGTAGACCTCCTCTGTAAATCTAAAAAAAAAAATTTGTCACTTTCCCGCAACTTATTTCATGGACTCAACATGCCTCTCAGCAAATAGCGTGGGGTTTCTACTTTCCAAAATTGGGTCATGGGGGGGGGGGGGGTTGTGCCATCTTGGCATTTTATGGTCTTCAAAACTGTGATAGGTAGTGAGGAGTGAAATCAAAAATTTATGCCCTTAGAAATCCTGAAGGCGGTGATTGGTTTTCAGGGCCCTGTACACGGCTAGGCTCCCAAAAAGTCCCACACATGTGGTATTCCCATACTCAGGAGAAGCAGCAGAATGTATTTTGGGGTGTAATTCCACATATGCCCATGGCATGCTTGAGCAATATATCATTTAGTGACAACTTTTTGTAAATTTTTTTTTTTTTTTGTCATTATTCAATCACTTGGGACAAAAAAAATAAATATTCAATGGGTTCAACATGCCTCTCAGCAATTTCCTTGGGGTGTCTACTTTCCAAAATGGGGTCATTTGGGGGGGGGTTTGTACTGCCCTGCCATTTTAGCACCTCAAGAAATGACATAGGCAGTCATAAACTAAAAACTGTGTAAATTCCAGAAAATGTACCCTAGTTTGTAGACGCTATAACTTTTGCGCAAACCAATAAATATACGCTTATTGACATTTTTTTTACCAAACACATGTGGCCGAATACATTTTGGCCTAAATGTATGACTAAAATTTAGTTTATTGGATTTTTTTTATAACAAACAGTAGAAAATATAATTTTTTTTCAAAATTTTCGGTCTTTTTCCGTTTATAGCGCAAAAAAATAAAAACGGCAGAGGTGATCAAATACCATCAAAAGAAAGCTCTATTTGTGAGAAGAAAAGGACGCAAATTTCGTTTGGGTACAGTATTGCATGACCGCGCAATTAGCAGTTAAAGCGACGCAGTGCCAAATTGTAAAAAGTGCTCTGGTCCTTAGGCAGCATAATGGTCCGAGGCTGAAGTGGTAAAAAAAAATTTTTTTTTTTCACTTTTTTTTTTATATATATATATCATCGCCTGTGCAGTACAGCATCATCATATAACTGGTGTGGCGGTGATCAGGAACACTGACTGGTGACAGTATATAATAGAAAAATAAAGAAAATGTAATATTTTTTAAAACTTCATTTTGCTTTACAAGTTTTTTTTTTTTTTTACATACTGTAACCAGAGCAACGCTGTACTACTCTGGGGAGGTGACCAGGATTATTTTTTTTACACACTATGATTGCTTATAACAGTGAATTTCACTGTTACAAGCAACCCATTTTTTCTGAATAAAACCATTCATTTAGTATTTACTATTGTGCCACAGCTAATCACATGGTACAGATAGGCTGTGATTGGCTGTTATTGGCCCTGTGTGTACCATGTGATCACTGTGTCTAATCACAGAGATCAACACAATAGTACACAATGAATGGCATAAATTGAAGCCTTCCTGTGTACACTTGTCATGTGATCTGCCGTGATTGGTCACAGCAATCACATGATACCGGCAGCAGGCTAGTACACTGATCTGTCACACAGCGGGTGACAGACCGCAGCTTGCCCACCCAGAACGGCGAATGTCCCGCCTGGCCGTCATTTTACTATAGACTGGGCAGGAAGGTGTTAAAGAGGACCTGAACTATGGAAACTGTGCACAAAAAAGACAAGCAGAGCATATAGGATAAGTCTCCAGTATCGCCCACTGTCTACCTGAAGCTGAGCTTTTTACATTTTATGGACTTGCCATACTTTGTTCTACACTCAGTCTCGATGTGAAGATGGCCATCTTGGGAAAGGCAGGGCTTTGCTAACTCATGTCAGAGCTGCCCCTCTTTCATTCCCCCATGACTGGTAATCTGATGACTGGTGGAGGAATGATAGAGGTGGAAGAACCACAGATCCACAGAATGGATGAAACAGAAGCAGAGAAATTTTCTTGATCAGGGGTCTCCAAACGTTTTAAACAAAGGGCCAGTTTACTGTCCATTAGGTTTTAGGGGGGGCCAGACTGTGACCAGTGTGAGAAGAACAAGGAATGGTGCCTCTATATTGGTGTCAATTGGAGGAATAGCGTCCCAAGGGCCAGATAGAGGCAAGCAAAGGGCTCCATCTGGTCTCAGACCACCGACTTAGATGATTGCACTCTGCAGATATACAGCTATGAGGCTACAGAACAGGAATGCAGAGGCACAGGGAATGCCATGCTAATTTTTCCCAAGGTATTAAGGGTAGAGATTTTTTTTTCTTCCATTTAAAGTTTTATTATTTTTGCTATGACTGGCTAAAATCGGAGTAACACTGCCATACGTTTTAAAGCATAGAAACATGGACCAGGATGCAGCCTGGAGAAAAGTAATGATAAAGTTCACACTTATTCCTAACAGAATAATGCAGCAATGAAGCAGAAAGATACATGGAATGGGGGGGAGGTGACCTACTCAGGAGCAACAAACAGGAATGAACTTATAGCATATATGGTCAGCCTACCGACATTGCTGGGACAAGGTCATCTAGAGTCCAGTGCGAAAACGCCAAATTGTGCCCCCCCCTCAAGTTTTATGACCATTATGTGTCAGCAAAAATCTCCTACCCCCCCAAAAATAAATTTTCACAGACACTCCGGAGTCAAAGAACAGTCCGTGTTTTTTTTGTGTTATCTATTAAGGGATAATAACTTAGATAGGGATGGGAGTTTATGGGATGCCTGCTTGACTTCAACAACTTCAGGGATGGCTCTTCCTATATCGAGTCTCTATATACAGCTCCTCTTCTTCCTCCAGCACTCACTTGTAGAACCCCAGCTGGAACATTGTGAATACCTGACGGTCACATAGTCAGATTAAAGCAATGGCCCATTACAGACAGGAACCTGAGGCCCCTTGGTTATGTAGTAGAATTTCAGTGTCCATCTAGCATCACTCATGTGGCTACTGACCCCAGCACCACCTCTTCAGGCACAGCCAACCCGCCTGGCTGCAGCTGCCCCTTTCACTAGCCCCCCAGGCTAACTTTTCCCCACAGTCCTCCAGACTGACACTCACCAGCCCACCCGGCTGACTGTCAGGAGATCTCCCAGTAGTGCTGACCTACTCCTGCTGTCCTCTCTCCTTGCTCCTGTGCCTCCAGGAAGGGCTTCCTCTGTGTGTTTTGGTTGGTTCCTTCCAGCTCCCTAGCCCCAGCCCAAGGTCATTTCCCCCTCAGACAAGGGGGCACCCTCAAGGGCCACGGGCAGCTACCTCAGCACTCCATCTTCCACCCAACTCCCCTCCTGGCATGACTCATGCCTATTTAATTTCAATAGTATTCATTACATTTTAAATTAAGAGCTTACAGAGTGCATCTCAATCAAAGATGTAATTGTAGGGTTACATATCACAGTAGTATTGTAATTCTAACTTTATATATAAAATATAAAATGTCAAGGAATACAAGCGAGAGAACATTTGCTGGGTACATCTCTTAGGTGGAGAAAAGGCGGAGGTGAAAGACATTAAGGAAAATGGCTAGACTTCAAGGATGACGTTCCAAGGGAAACCGATGGGGTTGTCTTGTCACCATTACAGATGAGCACTACATAATGAATGATGGAGCCAAGCCGACCACTGTGTACAAAAGAGTTGACTTTTGCCATTTTTCACGGAAGTTCAAATTGGGTCTGAGTGTTGAGGTTCATCAAAAAGAAGGTAAACTCTGGAGGGTCTTGTTGTTTCCAGCAGGAAGCGATAGATTTTTTAGCAGCTGTCAAGCAATGAAGCATGAAGGGGAGGTGATTCTTGCGCCAACGCTCACAGTTTAGTAAGAGGAGAGCCATGGCTGGGTTAGGGGAGCAGGTAAGACTCATGCCTTTTTATGAGGTGGCCTTCACCCTGGCAGCTCTTTACTCGGGATTGGCGGAGGCCCTCATAAATATTCCAAGCAGCTCCCCCTAACCTCCACCCACTATGTCTAGAACATTCTTCATGTCCCATAAAACAGGGGAAGGTACTAGAGAAGCTGCTAGGATGAGTCACCCAGCCCTGAGTCACTGAACCCTGACCCAGATTCACAGCTCAAGCTTAGCCCTGAGCTCAGTTTAAATTTTCCTACACTAAACCTAGCACTTCTAGGGAATGCTAAAGATGTGGCGCAAAAGACCCAGTAAAAAGATTGCCACACAGGTGAGGAAGAAGGCAGGAGCAATAAATGGAGGCAAATAGCCCAAAGTTTGTTAAATTTGTTAAATTTATAAAAAGTATTCCGCATCTTATTAAAGTGTAAGTTTTCACTTTGAGATCAGGTCTACCTTAAAGCTATCTGACAATCTGACAAAATCTTACAATATGAATTTTGGATGCAAGCTACATGGGTTAAGCTAATGTTTCCTTTCATCAATACAAAAACAAAGAGAAGAAAAAAATATAACCGTAGTTGTAATACTTACAGAAAACAAACAGGAGACTTGTGAAGATGAGCAAAATAAGAAACATCAAGATTAGGAGGACCACCAGGGTGATGATAACCCAACCTTGGGGATTTTTGTCAGCTGGAGGCTCTGAAATAAATATAGACAGAAGGGGTTCGTGAATGATCCGGTATGTATTAGCTGGTGTGTGCGGGGAGCAAGGCTGAGACAAGGGGTGGGCAGAAGGGGCAGCTTCCCTAGGGGCAGAAGGGGCAGCTGCCCTAGTGGCAGTGTGTATTGTAGGGATGGGGGTGTCACAAGTTCCTTCTTCAATAAGGCAGACAGGAGTAGTGACAGTGGCATCACTACTTCTGTCAGCTCAGCACTGGAAACAGCATAGAGAAGAGGAGAGAGCTGGAAGGAGGTGCAGGCTGTGCTTTCTCTCCCCCTTCCTGCTCATAAGCTTGCACCTAATGAAGGGGGGGCACAATTTGGCATCTTTGCCCTGGATGATCTGGTCCCGCCACTGGCGATGAGCTTAGTTGCAGAAAACAGAATTTGTATTCATGCAGAATCCAGTATTTCACAAGAACTCGACCAGAAGGCACCCAAACGGAAACACTCACAGCATATGACAGCAGTGTGTAGCAGAGCAGGTCTCAGGTGTGCTGACAGCATCTATCTTGAGGGGCGGAAAGATAACCCCATTTGTACCCAAATGAGGAGGTGTCCAGGATGGATTATGTGTCCTTATCCTTTCCCTACTTGTCTGAAACCTTACCCTGCTACTATTTACTGTCCCTGTCAGACAGGTGACCTGTCCCTACACTACCCACACGCAAAATGCACACCAACCAAGCCTGGGAGCATTCATTAGGCTCTGCTTGACCCAAGATGGCCGCCAGAGTCACACAGGGTGGCAGCATTCAATCTGATTGCTTCCTCAGTGACCCAGGAAACTATAGAGGAACCACCTTCCTCTTGACTTCCTCTCCCCCCTGCAATGTCACTGCGGTTGAGCGCCCTCTGCAGTGGAGAAAGTAGACTTCTCTGTAATACTTTGATAAGGATACACACGTGGGACTGAAATACAGAAGAGCATCACCACTGCCACACAATGTAAAAGGACTCCCACCAACCATCCCCTGTAAGACGGCTGAGCCTTTAGATAGAACTCATGCTGCAAAGTGTGTGCTCTTTTATTTTTAGCTGTTTTTTTTAAGTGTTACTAAACCCAATATCTGGTCTCCCACAGTACACAGAACATGGAAATGCAATTATCTTGGTAAATATAAACTGCTAAATACCTTTTCTCATCTGCAGCAGGGATGGGCCGAACACCCCCTTGTTCGGTACGATTCGCTGCAGAACTCCCGAACAGGGGAAATGTTCTAACCCGAGCAGTGAACCCCATTGAAGTCTATGGGAGCCGAACAGGAAAAATCGAAAAGTACCCATTATGAAGGCTTACATTCAAGTAATTGGCCAAGGGTTATGGGTGTTCAAGTACTGCCCTGGGGGACATGTATCATCTATTATTTTTTTTTAATATATTTTTTGTAAAACAATGTTTTTATTCAGGAGCAGTGATTTAACGATGCTTAAAGTGCAACAATGAAAATGCAAAATTCCTTTAAATATTTTGCCTGGGGGGTTCCCTTAATGTGCCTGTAAAGTGGTGCATTTGTAGCATGTATAGAACATGCTACAAAAAAAAATGGCATTTTTAAAGAAAAAATGACTCGCGGTTACAATTGCCGGCTATTAAAAAAATAAAGAAAAAAACGGCATGGTGCCCCCACCCCCCCAGTCCATACCAGGCCCTTATCCGAGCATGCAGCCTGGCAGGTCAGGAAAAGGGGGGAGACGAGTGAATGCCCCCCCCCTCCTGAACCATGCCAGGCCATATGCCCTCAACTTGGGGGGTGGGTGCTTTGGGGCGGGGGGGGCTCTGCCCTCTCCACCCCAAAGCACCTTGTCCCCATGTTGATGGGGAGAAGGGCCTCTTCTCAACAATCCTGGGCTGTAGTTGTGGGGGTCTGCGAGTGGCCCCCAAATCCCGCCCCCCCCTCCATGTGAATAGGTATCGGGTACAATGTACTCCTACCCATTCACCAAAAGAAGTGTCAAAAAGTAAGAACCACAGAAAACAGTTTTTGACGCACTCAGAGTCGTATCGGAAGTGACGTCCATGTTCTGACGTCACTTCCGATACGACTCAGAGTGTGTTCCATGCTGGTTCTGAGACGACGAGACGGTTGTCTGGCCGGTTGTTCCTCTCCTCTCTTCTCATGTTAACATCTACACTAAGGATGAGCCAAACACCCCCGTTCGGTTCGCAGCAGAACATGCGAACAGGCAAAAAAATTGTTCGAACACGCGAACACCGTTAAAGTCTATGGGACACGAACATGAAAAATCAAAAGTGCTCATTTTAAAGGCTTATATGCAAGTTATTATCATAAAAAGTGTTTGGGGACCCGGGTCCTGCCCCAGGGGACATGGATCAATGCAAAAAAAGTTTTAAAAATTGATGTTTTTTCAGGAGCAGTGATTTTAATAATGCTTAAAGTGAAACAATAAAAATGGAATATTCCTTTAAATATCGTGCCTGGGGGGTGTCTATAGTATCCCTGTAAAGTGACACAGTTTTCCCGTGTTTAGAACAATACCACAGCAAAATGACATTTCTAAAGGAAAAAAGTCATTTAAAACTGATCACAGCTGTAATGAATTGTCGGGTCCTGGAAATATAGATAAAAGGCATGGGTCCCCCCAGTCCATTACCAGGCCCTTTGGGTCTGGTATGAATATTAAGGGAAACTGCGAACCAAAAATTAAAAAAAAATTGCATGGGGGTCACCCCAAAATCCATACCAGGCCCTTATCCTTACCCTTGGCCGGTGGTTGTGGGGGTCTGCGGGCGGGGGGCTTATTGGTATCTGGAAGCCCCCTTTAACAAGGGAACCTCTAGATCCCGGCCTCCCCACCTATGTGAATTGGTAACGGGTACATTGTACCCCTACCATTTCACAAAAAAAGTGTCAATAGTAAAAAAGACAGGAGACACTATGGCACGTGGCGTCAGAGGGGGGGGCAAGGTCACCCATTTACGTCACCAGGTGGCCCCACCCTCAGCTATATAACAGCTGTCACCGAAAAGAAGCATCACTCGGCGGGAGCCTCCCATGGAGGCGGAGCCGTTGCGGGATATTTTTATTTTTTTATCTCTTAATAAAGGACTTGTCCCAAAATGTCTCCTGTCTTTTTTACTATTTTTGACATTTTTTTTGTGAAATGGTAATGTACAATGTACCCTTTACCAATTCACGTAGGGGGGGAGGCCAGGATCTGGGGGTCCCCTTGTTAAAGGGGGCTTCCAGATTCCAATAAGCCCTCCTGCCCACAGACCCCCACAACCACCGGGTAAGGGTTGTGGGGATGAGGCCCTTGTCCCCATCAACATGGAGACAAGGTGCTTTGGAGGGCTACCCAAAAGCACCCTCCCCATGTTGAGGGCATGTGGCCTGGTATGGTTCAGTAGGGGGGGCGCTCTCTCGTCCCCCCTCTTTTCCTGTGGCCTGCCAGGTTGTGTGCTCGGATAAGGGTCTGGTATGAATTTTGGGGGACCCCAACGTCATATTTTTTAAATTTTGGCGCAGGGATCCTTTTAAAATCTATACCAGACCTGAAGGGCCTGGTATGGATTTTGGGTGACCCCTACACCATTTTTAAAAAAAAATTTGATGCAGGGTTCCACTTAGAAAGGGTCTGGTATGGATTTTGGGGGGACCCCTACACCGTTTTTTTTTTTTTCATTTTTGGTTTGGTTTTCTCATAGCGACTGGACTCGTGTTATAGAGGCCCTTAGCCTGGCCGTACAGTGCGGGAAGGAAGGATGCACACATGAGGTCAGCGCTATGTGCATAGCGGGGCCCCATTCTGTCACTGGGAGCGAGGTGACAGAGGTATGCTGGTCTGGTGGAGAGGGCACGGGCTCAGCGGTGTGAATCCTAAATGCAACATACATCAAGCTAAAGTGTGTAGTGACACAGAACAGCACTTTTCAGAGGAACTCTGTACATTTCTACTGCAGTGTTACGGCTCATCTTTAAGCCTCGGAGCCTTCATAACATTTGAATGTTACATGGCCGTGGTCCCTGCCTGGTCCTGGGCATTGATGAGAGCGTTCACGGCGAAAAATACCCCCATATGCAGGATGAATGGCCCCGTCCACAACTTAGTCAGCCAGGATACGCAGCTTACGCCCCACATACACCCTACTATTTTTGGAGTAAGTGCTACATACTGTGCAAAGTGCAAAAATAATAAGCTCCTAAGGTGCCAAAGCACAGGACTATAGCTGGCCTTCTGGCTGGAGAAACCTCTTCTATGTTCCCCGTGCCCTCTCTTAGCCAGGGGGTTGCAGGCAAACAGACTTGCAGTTATATCCTCCCCTTCACTCTCTCAGTTTCGGCAGCACACAGAGAAGACCAGACAACAATGAAAACGTTAAGAAAGGCTAACCATGTGTTAGAGGAGAATACTTTTACAATGCAAAGGGCCAACTTTTCCTTACTTATAAACAGTGGTGGCTGGTGCTAAAACTTTTTTTGGGGGGCGCAAACAAACTGAAAAATTCTGAAAAAAAATATATCAATTGCAGCCTCGCTGTACCAATTAAACTCAGCCGCCGTGCCCATCAAATGCCGCCACTGTGCCATCAAATGCAGCCACTGTGCCCATCAATTGCAGCCACTGTGCCCATCAAATGCAGCCACTGTGCCCATCAAATGCAGCCACCCTCCCATCAAATGCAGCCACTGTGCCATCAAATGCAGCCACTGTGCCCATCAAATGCAGCCACTGTGCCATCAAATGCCACCAATGTGCTCATAAAATACAGCCACTGTGCCATCAAATGTTGTCACTGTGTCCACCAATTGCAGCCACTGTGCCCATCAAAGGCAGCCACTGTGCCATTAAATGCAGCCACTGTGCCCATCAAATGCTGCCACTGTGGCATCAAATGCCGCCACTGTGCCAATTAATTGCAGCCACTGTGCCCATCAAACGCAGCCAATGTGCCCATCAAATACAGCCACTGTGCCCATCAAATGCTGCCACTGTGACATCAAACGCTGCCACTGTGACACCCCCCGCCAGTTCGCCGTCTGCCCGGCACTTACCCTGTCTCGGTGGGGCAGCGGGTGACAGCGGAGAGCGGTGTCCTCCATGTGTCTCCTCCCATCCTCTCCACCTGATAGGCATCCAATCACAGCGCCTGTCATTTAAGCCAATCAGGTGACGGGTAACAGACCCGAGCACCTGATTGGAGGAGAGGCAGTTCAGTGTTAGGGAAGGGAATATTAATTCGCTTTTCTAACACACTTGGGTGGACTGCGAGCGCCATCCTTTTTTGAAGCCAATTAGAGCCTATGGCTCTAATCAGGTGCTTCAAAAACACTCCCCCCGCCACTGTATTTCAGGGGCCCGGCACCCGAAAAGGGGCCGGACGCCTGAATAGGGGGTGTCAGCCGCGGCCATAGATAGATTCATATCCATTGGTCCATTCATATCCATTGGCATGTGTGATATACTGTTCATGTGTGCAATACTCTTTTATTACCTCCTGAGCATGGCAGCCACTGGAATGTTGACTGCTATTGTGTCAGTTACCCTAGATGAGTACGGTAGATGGTCATTGTGACTTGTACAGCTAGCAGTGCCGGCGGATAAGGTCATCTAGAGCACAGGGCAAACATACCAAACTGTGCCCCCCCAAGATGTATGAGCGTGATGTGTCAGCAAAAATCCCCCCCCAAAAAAGAAAGGAGGACTAATCTACAAGAATAAACTCCCCCTCCTCTCAGTACAAATCTGCCCCCTTGCTGAAATCCCCCCTGCCAGCACAAATCTTAGCCCCCCCATCCCCCCTCTAAGCTCAAATCCTCCCTCTCTCCAAATCCCCCCCCCCCAAAAAAAATCACCACTTTCAGAAGAAATCCCCTACCCCTCATATTTCCCCCTCCAAGCACAAATCCTCTCCCCTCCCCCACTCCAAATCCCCCCACCCAGCACAAATCCTCCCCCATTCCCCCTTCTTAGCACAAACCCCTCAAAATTTCCCATCCTAGCATAAATATCTCCCAATCACCCCTACTAGCACAAATCCCCCCCCCCAAAAAAAAAATTAAAATCCCCTCCTAGAACAACCCCCCCCACCTCTACCATATCACCATTTACAGCACCAACCATAAAAATCATCATCCCCCTTCCCAACACAAATCCCCCCCAAATCACCATTCCTAGCACACACCCCTAATTCCCCCTCCTAGAACAATTCTTACCCCCGCCACTCTCCAACCCCCCCCCCCCTCCCAACACATATCCCCCCGATCTTGAGGTGCCCCCCTCCCTCACCTCACATAATACCACAGTGCCCAGGGCAGCCGCTCCCTTCTAGAACAAAATCCCTCCCCCCTCTACCATATCACCTCTTCTAGCACCAACCATATAAATCCTCACCCCCCTTCCCAACACAAATCCCCCCCCCCAATCTCAAGGCGCTCCCCTCCCTCACATAATACCACAGTGCCCAGAGCAGCTGCCCCTTCTTCTCACCCCTTGTCCTGGCCCTGACGGCTAGTACTGTACAATACACATGATAGTAGAAGAATGCAAATCTCAAATAAACACAGACAGGTGTCCTCAGCCACGTATAATGGAAGGAGACAGTATGACCTTCACCTTACCTTTGGTTTTGGTCCTCTTCTCTATCCTCTGTGCATTGAAATCCCTCGAGTTTGCATAAATATTATCCTGAATTCTCCCTAAAAACAAATGCAGAACTTAACATGAATTTTTCACAAACAGAAATATCCAGAGAGTGCTGTAAATATCAAGGATGCAGAAGGGGGAATGGGGGGGTACAGTTATGGGGTTCATCCAATACAGGAGTCCATTTAAGACCCAACAACATTAACAGATGTGCTACTTTTTCTCCCCTCTTAATCAGAGGTTCCTAACTAGTGCTATGTACACTATATTACCAAAAGTATTGGGACACCTGCCTTTACAAACACATGAACTTTAATGGCATCCCAGTCTTAGTCCGTAGGGTTTAATATTGAGTTGGCCCACCCTTTGCAGCTATAACAGCTTCAACTCTTCTGGGAAGGCTGTCCACAAGGTTTAGGAGTGTGTCTATGGGAATGTTTGACCATTCTTCCAGAAGAGAATTTGTGAGGTCAGGCACTGATGCTGGACGAGAAGGCATGGCTCGCAGTCTCCACACTAATTCATCCCAAAGGTTTTCTATCAGAGTGAGCTGAGGACTCTGTGCAGGCCAGTCAATTTCCTCCACCCCAAACTCACTTAACCATGTCTTTATGGACCTTGCTTTGTGCACTGGTCCAAATCATTTGGTGGAGGGGGGATTATGGTGTGGGGGTTGTTTTTCAGGGGTTGGGCTTGGCCCCTTAGTTCCAGTGAAGGGAACTCCTAAGGAGTCAGAATACCAAGACACTTTGGACAATTTCATGCTCCCAACTTTGTGGGAACAGTTTGGGGATGACCCCTTCCTGTTCCAACATGACTACGCACCAGTGCACAAAGCAAGGTCCATAAAGACATGGATGAGCGAGTTTGGGGTGGAGGAACTTGGCTGGCCTGCACAGAGTCCTCACTTCAACCCGAAAGAACACCTTTGGGATGAATTCGAGTGGAGACTGCGAGCCAGCCCTTCTCGTCCAACATCAGTGCCTGACCTCACAAATGTGCTTCTGGAAGAATGGTCAAACATTCCCATAGACACACTCCTAAACCTTGTGGACGGCCTTCCCAGAAGGGATGAAGCTATTACAGCTGCAAAGGGTGGGCCAACTCAATATGGAACCCTACGGACTAAGACTGGGATGCCATTAAAGTTCATGTGTGTGTAAAGGCAGGCGTCCCAATACTCCTCTCTCCTCTTTGGCTCACTGGCTGTGATTGACAGCAGTGGGAGCCAATGGCTCCCTCTAATGTCTCAGCCAATGAGAAAGTATAGTCTCCAGAGAGCCAAGGTTCTCGTACATACCGCTGGATTGCAATGGGCTCAGGTAAGTATGCATGCATAGAGAAGGTTTTTCTTTACCTTTATGCATAAAGGTAAAAAACCTTGAGCCTTTAGAACTACTTTAACTGTGAAGTTAACTGACCCCACTGATGGATCATTCTTAGCCTGCTGGTGCTTAGATTGCTGTTCCATGAGCTGCAAAAATCCCAGAGCAGGTCGGAAACTGAGAGCACAATCATCATCCAGTGGTGCAAGTCTTCACTGTCCTTGCGGCACCTGTGCATTACAGCCCCATAGACTTCTACGGGATCCTCTTCGATCACCTGTGGCTTCAGGACCAACCCCCAAAAAGTCCATGGGGCAATAATGAGCAGGAACAGCTAGGAAAGTGAAGACCTCCGGATGTAAACGGTAGAACCTTGGTCATCGGACTGAAGTAATACTACTGACCTGATTTCGGACACTCTCAATATATAAAAGTGATCACATCAGTGGTGGATGGAGTTACCAATCAGGCTCCTATGCAGCACCATTTTAGACCCCCTTTCCCATTTAACTACTGGCCAAATAATACACTTATTCACTGGGTATTAGTTAACAGATAGGTCGTCTTCAAGTCAACCCGGTGGCCTGAAGGATCTTAGTACACATCTGAATAAACAGATCCTAAGTGCCAAGTCACACTACAGCAACTTGGGATCCGACTTGTCAGACCCAAGTTGCTGGACATAAGAAATTCCATTGAAGTGAATGGGAGCTGTCCTAATGTACACTACTGAAGTCGCTCCAACTTCAGAAAAGGTTCCTGTACTACTTCAAGGCGACTTCTACCCATAGATTTCAACAGAAGTTGCCTCCAAGTTGGATCCTTATCTTAATTGATGTGATTTGGATCCGACATTACAAGAAGACTACCCAGGAATTCCCTGAAGTTCCTTCAAAGTTGCCTCAAAGTTGCCTCGAAGTTGCCTGGCAAAGTCGTGCCGACTTTCAGGTCGCTGTAGTGTGAACCGGCACTAAGAGGGCCTCTCTGCAACGACTGGTATGTCCACCCCTGGATTACATCCCGACTTACCTGAGTGCATTGTGAATTCTTCAGTCCTCCTTATCCCACAATCTCCACGTCTTGTACTATTCACAGCTATAATCATATGATTAGGAAGTCACCCAGCAACACGTTTAAGGAAATGAAAGTAACTACAACGTAGAAAAGTTTGCATTTCTCGAGCTCCATGCTATTATTAATACAATGTGTTTTTGTATTTTCCATTACAAGCTGTAAATCTCAGAGCAGGTTCTTTTGTACCTAAATTAAATTATTATATTATACCATTGGTGTGCGCAGCCTATTACATTAGGGTGTGCACCCCAGAACACAAACACATGCCTGTTTATATCAGCAGAGCAGTGGTGTCAGTAGAGTAAAGATTGGTGTCAGTGGACAGTGTTAGTAGTTTTTTTTTTATTTTTATTATTTTTTGCAATTCTTTTTTTTTCATGATATTTACATTAGTTTACTATGCTTCCGTTAGGATTGAAGACAGGAGCGATCAGTACAGATCAATCACTGTGTTCACTCAGAAAAAGGAAGGAGCCGGTTAATAAAATATTTACCAGCCCCTTCCCCACTCCTGAAATAAGAGGAGGGAAGCTGACAGCACTGCAGAGGGGAGAGAGGAAGTAGGGGGAATCGGCACCATGCAGAATGTTTAGGGTGTGCCCAGGCACACCCGGCACACCCTGTGCGCACACCTATGTATTATACTGTACTATGTTATTATTGTACAAGACTTTTATATTGCTAACTGTTTGCACAGCACTGTACAACATACAGTTGTACAGCAGACAGCACAGTTACAAAACAATTCAATACAGGAGAAATCAGAAGGCCCTGCTCATTAGAGCTTACAATCTAGGAGGGAGATTCAATTGATACAAAAGGTAATAACTGTGGGGGATGAGCTGACGGAGAAAAAAAAAAGTACAGTTGTTAGATAAAGACAGGATAGGCCTCTCTGAAAAGAAGGATTTTCAGGGATCACCTATAAAGTAGACAGAGTAGGAGAAATTGCAGTGAAAAGTGTAACTGCGTTGACCCTAAAATAATATATAGGTCTTACCACAAAAAACCTGAACAATTTTTATCTGTGATTCATCAAATATTATTAAAAAATTCAATCAAAGCTAATTTTTCTTAATCCAAAATCGTGAGAACTAAATTAAACGTAATAACTAAAATAACAAAATCATTTGTTAAAAATAATCCCAATCATCTACTTCACAAGCTGATTACCCGAATCTCACGTGCACAAATTCACATCCGTGATTGGAAAACTTTTCACCAATTAATGAGACACCACCACCTTCTAAAACGGACACTCACCTGAAATAAGGAAAAAATGCGCCTTTGGTTTATACTGGGTCAACCACTCCACTCTTATGCCGCGTACACACGGTCGGACTTCCGACGTAAAATGTGCGATCGGAGCTTGTTGTCGGAAGTTCCGACCGTGTGTAGGCTCCATCGGACAGTTTCCATCGGAATTTCCGTCGCACAAAATTTGAGGTCTGGTTCTAAAATTTTCCAACAACAAAATCCAATTGCGCAAATTCCGATCGTGTGTCCACAATTCCGATGTGCAAAGTGCCACGCATGCTCGGAATCAAGCAGAAGAGCCGCACTGACTATTGAACTTCATTTTTCTCGGCTCGTCGTCTTCACCGCGTTCTTGACGTTCGGAAATTCCGACAACTTTGTGTGATCGTGTCAGAGAGCTCACCTTGCTGGTTGTGGTGCTGGCCACCCTGGTGCGCGTTGGTGCGCGCCGGTGCGCGTTGGCGCGCGCATCCCTGTGCGTGCTGCTGTGCATGTCCCTGCAGGCGCTGGTCTGTGTACTGACGTGCGGGCGCGTGCGTGTGCGTGGGTTGCCTACTCCCGTGCCTTCTGTCCATTCTACCAGGGGCCGTGAGTGGGATACGTACGGGAGACTACCCTCTGCCCAAGCGGACTCACCGGTCAAGACAAGTTTGAGCCAACATCCGTTGGAAAAAATCCATGGATTTTGTTGTCGGAATGTCCGATCTTGTGTATGGGGCATTATAGGTATACCTGGACGAAACGGCGTTAGTGAAAAGTCACAAATTGGTGAAAAGTTTTCCAACCACGGATGTGAATTTGTTCACGTGGGATTCAGATAATCAGCTTGTGAAGAAGATCATTGGGATTATTTATAACACATGATTTTTTAAATTTAGTTATTATGTTTAATTTAGTTCACACTATTTTGGATTAAGAAAAATTAGCTTATTAATAATTTATGATGAATCACAGATAAAAATTGTTCACGTTTCTTGTGGTAAGACATATATATTATTTTAGAGTCAGTGCATTTACACTTTTCACTGCAATATTACCCGCCCCACACTACTGGTGGGGGACCTATAACTGCAGCAGATTTGATATTTTGATTTAAAGACAAAGTCACGTATTATATATATATTTTTGTTGCGCCAGTGACACATTTTCCACATTTTTAGAGTAGGAGATAGTTGGACAGATTGGGTAGGGAGTTCCAGAGAATAGGAGAGGCTTATAAGAAGTTCTGGGGGAGGTGACGGGGGTGCTAGGGAGCAGGAGGTCTTGGGAGGAACAAGGAGAACGATTAGGTTGATATTCTGAGACCAGGTTAGTGATTGTAGATGGGGGCAGAGTTGTGGATGGCTTTGTAGTTTTTTTTTTAGTATTTTAAATTTAATTCATTAGGTGATTGTCAGCCAATAGAGGGATTGGCAGAGAGAGGCGGCAGACACTGAACTGTTTGTAAGATGGAAGTGGCTAGCAAGAGCTTTCATGATTGACTGAAGGGGAGATAATCAATGTAGAGATAAGCCAATGAGGAGACAGTTGCAGTAGTTGAGGTGAGAGATGACAAGAGAGTAAATTAGAAGCTTTGTGGTGTCATTGGTTAGGAAGTGGCATATTTTGGAGATGTTTTTAGGTTGAGGTGGCACGCTTTGGACAGTGATTGGATGTAGGGCTGATAGGAAGGTTCAGAATTCAGGATTATTCCTAGCACACTGGTGGGCAGGGACAGGTTGATAGTTGTGCCATTGATCTTGACAGAGAAGTCAGGGAAAGGGGTGGGGGTTATTATGAGTTTGGTTTTGGATAGATTGAGTTTGAGGAAGTGGTGTTACATCCAGACTGATATGTCTGTCAGTAAATGAATGATATGTGAGGAAACAGATGGAGTGAGCTAAGAGGTAGAGAGATAGATTTGGATGTGAGTGTAGAAATGGTATTGAAAGCCATGGGAGGCTATCAGCAGGCCCGGGGGGGGGGGGGGGGCAGTGTATATCGGAGTAGAAGGGGACCAAGGACAGAACCTTGGGAGAGCTTAACAGAGAAGGGAAGAGGAGAAAAGGAAGTAGAATTATAAGTGACTCTGAAGGTGTGGTGGGATAGGTAGAATAAGAATGAACAAAGAGTACAATCATAGAGAGCAAAGCAGTGGAGTTTTTTGAGGAGGAGGGGGTGGTCAACCATATCAAAGGCAGTAGAGAGATCCAGGAACAGGACTCTAGAATAGTGTCCATTGGTTTTAGTTGTTAGTAAATCATTTGTGAGTTTTAGGAGAGCAGTTTCTGTGAAGTGTTGAATGTGAAATCCAGACTGAAGGAGATTGAGAAGGTTATTCTCAGTGAAGTGGAAGCTCAGTCGGTCATAGACCAGACGTTAAAGGACTTTGGAGGAAAAGGGGAGCAAGCAGATGAGACATAGGCTGTTAAGAGTGGTGGGATCTAATGAAGGCTTTTAAAGTATGGGGGGGGGGTGACTAGTTCATGTTTTACAGAGTTAGGGGAAGATGCCAAGGGAGAGGGACTTTTATATTTATCGGTTCGGGACACAAGACAAACTGGTCCCCCCTGAGTATACCTTAAGGCACCTATAACTTGCCCATCCTGGTGGAAGGCATCACCTGGGTGAAGATCCAGATCAAGGATATGGTGGTGGATCAGGTAGGAGTGGTAGTGACTTGTGGCCCAGGCAGCTCTTTAGTGACCATTGCTTGGGCTTAAACATATTAAAGAGCTTGGTCTTGCCTTGCTTGCTGGCCAAGTTTGAATGTTCTGGCCAGCAGGCGCAGGGTTGTGGACTGCAAGTAGTATGTCTCTACATCATCCTCAGCTTGTGAAGCTCAACAGAGGGTGGCCAGGGAACACCCCAAACAAGTTGGTGTTGTCCGTACACCCCCTAAATAGAATATACTACTGGCCCTTCTTAAGAGATAGTCTAGTGCCTTCTCATAGAGGCCCACAACAGCCTGCAAGGAGCCATAATGAAAATAGAACCCTGCAAAGACCCAGTGGCACCCAGGGAATGGGTGCCACATTGTCTAAGATTCACAAGGGGAATTCCCAGGTACAACCTATCAACCTGGGGACAACTCTTACACTCCCCAACCATGCCACTTTAGCGGACCTGTACATAATTCCCCGTTACTGCATTTCAGAAGCACAGCCTGGGGTAGAGGCCACACGTGCCCCACTTCAAGTATCCATGGCCTTGTTGGATGAGTCACAATATAAGTTACTGCTGGAATAGGTGGACATTCCTTTCCAGGAGTATCCCCTGCCACACCCAAGGATGCTATACCAACTGTTAGAGAAGCACCTTTTGGTCTTTGCTGCCAGCCGGAGGATTACAGGTACACAGAGGCCATTGACCACCCAGTTCTTATGGGGGAAGATCCATCAATCTCAGAGTGGTACTCCCAGCTCTGTGGCAGGAGGTCAAGTACTTGCTTCACAGCACTCCGCAAAGTCGAGTAATGCAGGAAAGCTGCAGCCCTTGGGCTGCTCCCGTGGTCCTGGTGAGAAATAAAGATGGATGTCTATGGTTCTGTGTGGACTATCAAAAGTTAAATGCCGGCACCCACAGGGCTGCCCACCCATTGCATCAGGTAGAGGAATTATTGATGGCTTTAGCACACTCATATAGCAGCAATAGGGTCGCTGGTTCAAATCTCGACCACGATACCATCTGCCTGGAGTTTGCATGTTCTCCCTGTACCTGCGTGGGTTTCCTCCCACACTCCAAAGACATGCTGGTAGGTTAATCAGATCCTGTCTACAAAAAAAACTGTGTGTGTATGTGTTTGTAAATGTGTCAGGACCCTGCTGGGTAAAGGACTGCGCTATATCAAGATGCAACTCAACAAGCAAGAACAAACAAGCTATCGCTTGTGAAACATCTACCATTGCCTGTATCTGTCTTACCCTTTTTTGACAATAAAGATGACATCGAGATAATTTGGACTTCCAGTATGCGACCAATTCCTTGTCTTGTGTAACTCAACACTAAAGACTGAGGTGTACACCACTAATAAACCTGAAACTTGGAGTACACCAACAACAACACTGATCTAACACAGATCCTTGGGGTACATTACCAATAACACTGAAGCTTGGGGTACACTGCAAATCACACTTATCCTTGAGGTCTACCTCTAATAACACATAACCTTGGGGTACACCACTAATTACACTGAAGTTTGGGGTTCACCACTAATACTGAACCTTTAATTACACCACTAACAACACTGAATATTGGGGTACAGCACTGATAACATTGAACCTTGGGGTACACCACTAATAACACTGAACCTCAGGATACACCACTAATAACACTGATCCTTGGGGTACACCACTAATAACACTGAACCTTGGGGTACACCACTAATAACACTGAACCTTGGGGTACACCACTAATAACACTGAACCTTGGGGAACACCACTAACAACACTGAACTTCGGGGTACCCCACTAATAACACTGAACCTTGGGGTACCCCACTAATAACACTGTAATTTTTAGACATTTATAATATTTTAAAGTGTCTTTATGTGATTGTAAACATAAATACTTTGTAACAGCCTGCTAAGAAAAATAAGTGTGACTCGATCACATAAAGATACAAAGTTAATATAAAAATAACAGCTCCAAATACAATAAAGAGAAATAAAGAAAAGACGTGTGCTTTCTTTGGGTGAAATCCTGTGTATTAATGTATGCGTATGTAGGTATACAGTATTTATATGTGTATATTTATATATGTATATTTCCTTTTTTCTTCCACCACTTCTCATATTCTGTTGTCCTATCTTGTTCTCCCCTTGGCCATTAACATTATTATTATTATTATTATTATTATTATTATTCAGGATTTATGTAGCGCCAACAGTTTACGCAGCGCTTTACAATATAAAAGGGAGACAATACAGTTATAATACAATACAATACAATAGGATTAAGAGGGCCCTGCTCAGAAGAGCTTACAATCTAATAGAGTGGGGCAGGTGGTACAAAAGGTTGTAACTGTGGGGAATGAGCTGGTGGAAGTGGTAGGAGATTAGTTGGAGACGTGATAGGCTTTCCTGAAGAGATGAGTTTTCAGGGATTGCCTGAAGGTAGCAAGAGTAGGGGATAGCCGGATAGATGGAGGTAGTGAGTTCCAGAGGATGGGAGAGGCTCTGGAGAAATCCTGGAGACGAGCACGGGAGGAGGAGATGAGAGAGCTTGAAAGCAGGAGGTCTTGAGAAGAGCGGAGAGGTCGATTTGGGTGATATTTGGAGACAAGATTAGTGATGTAGCTTGGGGCAGACATTATTGTTTATCATTTTTTTTTTATTATTATTATTATGAATTACATATATTCTATCTTTATTTTTTTATTGTGGTTTGCTTTCTTAAAGAACAACTTTCAATCCTCCTTTCCTTCTGGTCTCATTGCATCAATTTAAGAATTAAGAGACTAATTGGAAGTTTCTGTGACCAATGAAGGGGGGGCGAGGTGGGGAGTGTTTTTTTACAAGTATATATTTTGTGCTGTTTTGTACATTAATGTTGTGGACAAAGCCGTTGGGGCTGAAAAGCGTCTACCTCTGCTGTCCTTTTAACTTTATGAAGATATACAACCCCTGGCAAAAATGATGGAATCACCAGTCCCTGAGGATGTTCCTTCAGTTGTTTATTGTTGTAGAAAAAAAAGCAGATCACAGACATGGCTGACATACTAAAGGCATTTCAAATGGCAACTTTCTGGCTTTAAGAAACACTAAAAGAAATCAAGAAAAATAATTGTGGTGGCCAGTAATAGTTAGATTTATAGAACAAGCACGGGGAATAAATTATGGAATCACTCAATTCTGAGGAAAAAATTATGGAATCATGAAAAACAAACAAATAAAATAACACTCCAACACATCATTAGTACTTTGTTGCACCACCTCTGGCTTTTATAACTGCTTGCAGTCTCTGAGGCATTGACTTAATGAGTGATAAACAGAACTCTTCATCAATCTGGCTCCAGCCTTCTCTGATTGCTGTTGCCAAATCATCTTTGCAGGTTGGAGCCTTGTCATGGACCATTCTCTTTAACTTCCACCACAGATTTCCAATTGGATTGAGATCCGGACTGTTTGCAGGCCATGACATTGACCTTATGTGTCTTTCTTCAAGGAATGTTTTCACAATTTTTGCTTTATGGCAAGATGCATTATCATCTTGATAAATGATTTCATCATCTCCAAACATCCTTTTAATAGATGGGATAAGAAAAGTGTCCAAAATGTCAATGTAAACCTGTGTATTTATTGAAGATTTAATGACAGCCATCTCCCCAGTGCCTTTACCTGACATTCAGCCCCATATCATAATTGACTGTGGAAATTTGCATGTTTTCTTCAGACAGTCCTCTGCATAAATCTCATTGGAACGGCACCAAACAAAAGTTCCAGCATCATCACCTTGCCCAATGCAGATTCGAGATTCATCACTGAATATGACTTTCATCCAATCATCCACAGTCCACGATTGCCTTTCCTTAGCCCATTGTAACCTTGTTTTTTTTTGTGTTTAGGTGTTAGAGATGGCTTTCTTTTAGCTTTTCTGTATGTCAATCCCATTTCCTTTAGGCGGTTTCTTACAGTTTGGTCACAGATGTTGACTCCAGTTTCCTCCCGTTTGTTCCTCATTTGTTTTGTTGTACATTTTCTGTTTTCAAGGCATATTGCTTTAAGTTTTCTGTTTTGACGCTTTGATGTCTTCCTTGGTCTACCAGTATGCTTGCTAGACATGTGCACACTGAAATATTTTGTTTCGGAATTTCGTTTTCGTCTGAAAAATAAATTTATTTAGTTACTCCCGAAATTCGTTTTTATTTATTTCGTTTTTCGTAAAAAATTGTATTCGTCCGAAAATCCAAATTAATTAAGGTCCAATCTGTCATTGAAGGCTCATGGTGTCTGTCGAATGTTCAAAGAAGATTCGACGGAGCAGCTAAACTGTACGACGCCGTATAGTTTAGCTGCTCCGTCGAATCTTCTTAGAACTTTCAACAGACACCATAAGCCAAAGTACGTGTGTACTTAGTTCAAGCTATTTTACTGCTCCTCCTCTTTGGTTACAATCAGCCAATAACATTCATCATTATCATTATTTTTATTTTACTTCCCCCACCCAATTCCAGTAGTGATCTTTTCTCTCTACAGTACCTGACCGCGAGATTGTGTTTCCAGCGCGATACCATCGCGCTGGTTCTCGGCGACAGGGTACTGTGAATGTTGCGCTGGCTCGCTCACTGGGAAAGGAAAACTTTGTTTTCCTTCCGCGATGAGTGACAGGCAGTGCTGACAGCTGTCTGGTATGAATCCTGAGGCGGGAACACCGCGCCAAATTTTAAATGAAAAAACCGGCGTGGTATGCCCCCGAGGGGGGAACCCACGCCGGTTTTTTCATTTAAAATTTGGCGCGGAGTTCCCGCCTCAGGATTCATACCAGACAGCTGTCAGCACTGCCTGTCACTCATCACGGAAGGAAAACAAAGTTTTCCTTTCCCGATGAGTGAGCCATCTCGGCGCTGGCTCCTGCGACGGGGCTCGTAGGTGTCAAATCTCGCCGAGAAGTGCGGCGAGATTGACATAATGTCGCGGTCACCTTCTGTATGTCGAATCTTTTCTCTCTATGTAGAATAATCTTGGACTAATAGAGTTAAGGTTAGGCACATTCGACCACAGGTTTCATGGACACAGATTGTTATTGTCATCATCATGTCGAATCTCCTATCTATATCGAACTGTTGTAGCAACGAAAATAAAGCATTTGTTTATGTCGGATCTTTCGTTATTCGGATCCTGCACTTTTGTTATCGTTTGTTAAAACGATAACGAAAATACCTGAAATTCAGATGAAAATGCATTCAGATGAAAACGAATGCACATGTCTAATGCTTGCCTTTAACCACCTTCCCATGTTGTTTGTATTTGGTTCATGTTTTAGGCACAGCCGACTGTGAACAACCAACATCTTGTGCAACACTGCGTGATGATTTACCCTCTTTAAGGAGTTTGATAATCCTCTCCTTTTTTTCAATTGACATCTCTGGTGTTGGAGCCCTGCTTCATGTCAGTCCATTTGTTGCAACAGCTCTCCAAGGTGTGATCACTCCTTTTTACCTACATACTAACAAGCAGATTTAATCTGATGCAGGTGTTAGTGTTTGTAATGAAAATTTACAGGGTGATTCCATAATATTTCCTCAGAGTTGAGTGATTCCATAATTTATTCCCTGTGCTTGTTCTATAAATGTAACTGTTACTGGCCACCACAATTATCTTTCTTGATTTCTTTTAGTGTTTCTTAAAGCCAGAAAGTTGTCATTTGAAATGCCTTTAGTTTTTGGCCATGTCTGTGATCTGCTTTTTTTCTACAACAATAAACAACTGAAGGAACATCCTCAGGGACTGGTGATTCCATAATTTTTGCCAGGGGTTGTAATTAATTTGGACTGATTTAAAGAGCATGTATGGAGTTGAAGGTTGTCCTTTATCCATTCATCACTTTGACAGCTGAGCAACTGCACATCCTGCACCCGGCAGCTCATTAGGAGTTTCATTAATTTGGGGTAGTAGCACCTTTCGTTGTTGTTTATAAAAGCATGTGTGTCGTTTGTTTGTGTATCTCAAAAATGTCCACCCTGGATGTGTGAGCTCAGCCTCAATAAATCATTTGTTTCAAATGACACGCTCTCTCACTCACCTCCCACCCTGAAGTAGACATGGGAGTTTACTGCATGTAATCTGAGTTCCAGCAGCTAGCTAGGGGAACATTGCTGGAAGAATATTGCTGGGAGAACATTGCTGCAGAAACATTGCTGGGAGAACATTGCTGGGAGAACATTGCTGTGGAAACATTGCTGGGAGAACATTGCTGGGAGAACATTGCTGGAGGATCATTACTGGAGGATCGTTGCTGGAGGATCATTGCTGGAGGATCATCGTTGGGAGAACATTGCTGGGAGAACATTGCTGGGAGAACATTTCTGGAGGATCATTGCTGGGAGAACATTGCTGGGAGAACATTGCTGGGAGAACATTGCTAGGGGAGAACATTGCTGGGAGAACATTGCTGGGAGAACATTGCTGGGAGAACATTGCTGGGAGAACATTGCTGGGAGAACATTGCTAGGGGAGAACATTGCTGGGAGAACATTGCTGGGAGAACATTGCTGGGAGAACATTGCTGGGAGAACATTGCTGGGAGAACATTGCTGGAGGACCATTGCTGGGAGAACATTGCTGGGAGAACATTGCTGGGAGAACATTGCTGGAGTTATTTCCATAAGTGATTCTTTCTAGAAGTGATTTGCACTTCAGGCTCTGCTTCACCTGAGTGTCACGTCTGAACATATCTTCTCTGTACCTCCTCAGGTATGTTCCTGCTTTGTTTTAATTAAATTATACGCTGATCTTCTATTTACAAGCTCTACCCTCTTGCAAGCCCCACGCCTGTGCATTTTTTTAAGTGCATTTTGTAGAAACTCACTACAATCCATTTAACATGGTTTCCGATGGATCTAGTTCACATCTGTGCATTTTGAGGCAGTGTGCTTTTTGGAAAGGGTGAGGCTGGGTTCACATATATACAAATTAAATGTGATTCACACTGCATCCAATTCGCATAACATGTGAGTGGGACCGGCTTTCAATGGAGCTGGTTCACAATGGAGCTGGTTCACAATGGAGCCTTTTCACACAAGTCTGGGGCAGCTGCGGTCCACCCTGGCATATGTTTAGTGAGACACTGTGTCATTGGTTACTTATTTGTTCCAGTAGATAAATACGCACCTTACATATGTACCCAGGATCTCCTGCAGTTGATCTTAATATAGGGCAGGGATATGCAATTAGCGGACCTCCAGTTGTTACAAAACTACAAGTCCCATCATGCCTCTGGGTGTCATGCTTGTGGCTGTCAGAGTCTTGCTATGCCTCATGGGGCATGCAGTTATGCCACACCTGGAGGTCCGCTAATTGCATATCCCTGATATAGGTCATCCTCCTCCGTTGATTCCATCGTATTCAACAGAGGAGAGAAGACCATACCAAAATAAACTGCTCATGTATATTTATACACACCTGAGTGAAAGAGTTTTTTACTTCTATCCCAGGAATATACTGTATGCTATGAGTACTCATGGGGCTATAAATAAGTCAGATCCAGTACATAGCAGTCCTCCCATATGTTTGTACCGAACCTAATACAATGACTGTAGTGGTTACATTCAGGACAGCATTGGATATAGTGTTCCAGTAGAATAAATACACATACAGTACTGTTTCTATTCGCTCATATCCTTTCTTTTGGTTCCTATTTTCTCCTATCATTACAATGTCAGTCTATCAGATAGAGTTCAACCCTTGGATGAAGACAGGAAGGCCACCTGTGGATGGGGGATTAACTCATTCAGTATCTTTCTGTAGGCAAATATCTCCCATGCTTTATTCATTAGGCTATTTGTGTTATTTTGGTTACCATCGTTTTTAGATGGATAATTTTGTGCCTGGGAGAAAATGTGAATCTTTATGTATATATGTGCAGGGCAGCACACCGCTACAGGAAACTTTTAAAGTTTGAACACTTAGATTATCACATTAGTTATTGGGTTTGATGGGTGGGTAGCATCTGTTTTCGATTTTATACAATTAGAGGCGGGTTGTGGCCCCTTACTTAAACAGGTGACGACTGACAAATTCCTAAGCTCTGGAGCAGTTCCGCTATTCAAGGAATGAAACATGGAAGCTTTTTACGCTGGGAGAAGCACCCCCATTTTTGTTCACCTTCCCTAGCCAACACTTCTCTGTGGGCTTGAGAAACTGAACTGGAACCTGATGATATACAACTTTGAAACTAACAGCGCGAGTGACCTCAATATGGGCTTATTTGGATAACCGACTACTGAGAACAGACACTGCGGCTATGGACTAAATTATTTCACGGATCACCAACAGTTTGTCACACACTGACACCCCATTTGGATGTGGAATCACAAGAACCACAGATCAGAAGTCATCTGCTGGAGATCTATGGCTATTGCATACAGACGGACAGATTGAATCTCATCCCGCATTGGAGAGATCTCTGGGTGACCAGCTATCAGTAAGTAACTTTAACAGTGCTCTATATAATATTATCACTACAAATTGCCTATAGGATATACCTGCATGTCGTGGGAACCCTGGCATACGGCTACACTGACGATATCTGTGAGATTGTTCTTATTGGTGTAATATACCGGACCAGTTCGCGACTGGAGTGTCTAGTGATCCATTTAGCTCAACTCAGTGTCTGTTATTGTTCAATTATTCACATGTCATTATCAAGATAAAACAGCAGGATTTTCTTCATATTTGAGGAGGACATACCTTACCATCATGAGAACTTTTTTTTCTCCCCCCTTTTTTGGATTATTTATTATTTTAGTGTGTCTTCTTCCCATAACATTACCTGTGTCCCCGATTGACTGATTGACTTTCAGTGGGAATGACATGTGTATTTTTGAACGACTGGTCACAGTGACTGTATTATTCCAGAAGTGAAATAGTGTGGACTATTTCTGTGGTTACAGAATCACACTGTCCCTTTCAGGAATTGTCCAGTTCAGATCTCACCCTAGGTGGCTTGGGGAATTAACAGGTGCTCATAGGGGGGTGTGTTATATTGGGGGAGGGAGGGATCCACCGACTGCATGATTTTGAGAGGAAGATTTATTTGGATTTATTTGGATCATCTGTCATATAGCTTTTGTTGGAGTTGTTTGACCACCGGAGAATCATCCCCGGCACTAGGGATCCTTCTTCTGGTCTTTTATAGGGGATAAAGGGACATTGTTGTTGCCATTTGTATCTTGCTTATTTATAGCGAATAAAATATATGTAGTTTAACTCTTTAGGGTGTGTATTTATATAATTTTGTTTGTTATTTTTCTTGTCTTCAGTTAGTACACCACTGATGACACTGAACCTTGGGGCACACCACTGATAACACTGAAACTTGGGGCACAACACTGATGACACTGAACCTTGGGGCACACCACTGGTGACACTGAACCTTGGGGCACACCACTGGTGACACTGAACCTTGGGGCACACCACTGGTGACACTGAACCTTGGGGCACACTACTGGTGACACTGAACCTTGGGGCACACCACTGGTGACACTGAACCTTGGGGCACACCACTGATGACACTGAACCTTGGGGCACACCACTGATAACACTGAACCTTGGGGAACACCACTGATGACACTGAACCTTGGGGCACACCACTGGTGACACTGAACCTTGGGGCACACCACTGGTGAGACTGAACCTTGGGGCACACCACTGGTGAGACTGAACCTTGGGGCACACCACTGGTGACACTGAACCTTGGGGCACACCACTGGTGACACTGAACCTTGGGGCACACCACTGGTGACACTGAACCTTGGGGCACACCACTGGTGACACTGAACCTTGGGGCACACCACTGGTGACACTGAACCTTGGGGTACACCACTAATAACACTGAACCTTGGGGTACACCACTGATGACACTGAACCTTGGGGCACACCACTGGTGACACTGAACCTTGGGGCACACCACTGGTGACTAGGGATGAGCCGAACACCCCCCGGTTCGGTTCGCACCAGAACCCGCGAACGGACCGCAAGTTCGCACGAACGTTAGAACCCCATTGACGTCTATGGGACTCGAACGTTCGAAATCAAAAGTGCTCATTTTAAAGGCTAATTTGCATGGTATTGTCCTAAAAAGGGTTTGGGGACCCGGGTCCTACCCCAGGGGACATGTATCAATGCAAAAAAAACTTTTAAAAACGGCCGTTTTTTCGGGAGCAGTGATTTTAATGATGCTTAAAGTAAAAAAAAAAAAGTGAAATATTCCTTTAAATATCGTACCTGGGGGGTGTCTATAGTATGCCTGTAAAGTGACGCGTGTTTCCCATGTTTAGAACAGTCCCTGCACCAAATGTCATTTTTAAAGGAAAAAATCTCATTTAAAACTGCTTGCGGGTTTAATGTCATGTCGGGTCATGGCAATATGGATGAAAATCAGTGAGACAAACGGCATGGGTACCCCCCAGTCCATTACCAGGCCCTTTGGGTCTTGTATGGATATTAAGGGGAACCCCGCACCCAAATTAAAATAAGGAAAGGTCCCTATATACTCTGAACAGCAGTATACAGGCGGTGCAAACAAGACAGGGACTGTAGGTTTGTTGTTAAGTAGAATCTGTTTGTAATTTTGAACATTTTTAATGTGTTTAGCTCCAGCCAAAAAATCTTTTCTAAGCTTTTTGGAAAACATAGGGAAGGGTTATCACCCCTGTGACATTTGTTTTGCGTCTTTCCTCCTCTTCAGAAGATTTCACCTCACTTTTTTGTCCCAATGAAAAATGTTTTTTGAAAATTTGTGTTTTTTTGTGGAACAAGGATTGGAAAGCATCAGTGGAAAGGAAAAATTGTTTTCCCATATTAACTCTTACAGGAGAGAATTTCCCTTCCTTAGGGGTAGATTTCATCTCACTTCCTGTTGTCTCCTTCCGTTTGCAAGTAGGAGTCGTTTGTAAGTTAGATGTTTGAAAGTAGGGTCCTACCCTATATACTCAGCAGAAATTTGGGCCTTAGGTGTTGCTGTGGCCAAAACACTGTAAGCCCTCACAGGGCCCTGCTGTGAAATATTAGATCAAGAATTGTAATTACATGCCCCTGTTGAACAGGAGCTGAAAAATTAGGCCTTAGGCACTGGTGCTGGTGCCACAACACTGCAACCCCTCACAGACACTCTAGTTGGAACGCAGGAACGAGCCCTGCTGCAAAGTATTGCATCAAAAATTGTAATTACACGCCCCTGTTAGACAGGGGCAGAAAAATTGGGTCTTAGGCACTGGTGCTGGTGCCACAACACTGCAACCCCTCACAGACACTCTAGTTGAAACGCAGGAACAAGCCCTGCTGCAAAGTATTGCATCAAAAATTGTAATTACACGCCCCTGTTAGACAGGGGCTGAAAAATTGGGTCTTAGGCACTGGTGCTGGTGCCACAACACTGCAACCCCTCACAGACACTCTAGTTGAAACGCAGGAACAAGCCCTGCTGCAAAGTATTGCATCAAAAATTGTAATTACACGCCCCTGTTAGACAGGGGCAGAAAAATTGGGTCTTAGGCACTGGTGCTGGTGCCACAACACTGCAACCCCTCACAGACACTCTAGTTGGAATGCAGGAACAAGCCCTGCTGCAAAGTATTGCATCAAAAATTGTAATTACACGCCCCTGTTAGACAGGGGCAGAAAAATTGGGTCTTAGGCACTGGTGCTGGTGCCACAACACTGCAACCCCTCACAGACACTCTAGTTGGAATGCAGGAACGAGCCCTGCTGCAAAGTATTACATCAAAAATTGTAATTACACGCCCCTGTTAAACAGGGGCTGAAAAATTGTGCCTTAGGCACTGGTGGTGGCGCCCAGAACCAAAAATGTTCTTACAAGCTATCAGCGTGATGATTGAGGAGGAAGAGGATAATTACTCAGGGATAGTCACTCAGCATCAGCATAGGCAGTCTTTGAAGGGATCTGAGATTTCAAAAAAAATTATTCGGTTACATCTGCATCAGGTGCTTGGTAGCTGGTGGTGATCCAAGACTGATTCATTTTTATGAAGGTCAGCCGATCGACCGAGTCGGTGGACAGACGCACCCTGTGATCGGTTACCACGCCTCCAGCAGCACTGAATGTGCGTTCCGAAAGAACGCTGGATGCAGGACAGGCCAGTAGCTCAATTGCATACTGTGCAAGCTCTGGCCAGTGATCCATCCTCAAGACCCAGTAACCCAGAGGATTTTCGGTGGGAAAGGTGTCCAAGTCTGATCTTGCCCCTAGGTATTCCTGCACCATGTAAAACAGACGCTGGCGATGGTTGCTGGAACCGATCATACCTTGGGGCTGCGGACCAAAAAATTGTCTGAACGCATCGGTCAGACGGCCACCTTCTCCACCGCTCCTTCTTTGACTGACCGAAGCCTCAGCAACACGTTGTCCAGAAACAGGAGTTTGTAACCTCCCAGTCTCTGGGAACGCGTTGCACAGACCTTTCTGCAAGGCCTCCCGAAGATGTTTCATCCTCTGCTCCCTCTGCGATGGCAAGATAAGGTCCGCAACCTTACCCTTGTAACGTGGATCAAGGAGGGTTGCCAGCCAGTATTGGTCCTTCTCCTTGATACCACGAATACGAGGATCCTTACGCAGGCTTTGCAGGATCAGGGAGGCCATGCAGCGTAGGTTTGCTGAGGCATTCGGTCCGGAGTCCTCTGGGTCACTAAGGACAACAACGTCCGCAGCCACCTCCTCCCAGCCACGTACAAGTCCATGTGTTCCTTGGGACTGATCCCTTAAAGACTGCTGATGCTGAGTGCCAGGCTCCACCTCCATACTGACACAATCTTCCTCCTCCTCCTCCTCCTCCTCCTCCTCGTCCTCTTCCTGTGTGATCGGCGGGCACGCAGGAACACTGTCTGGATAAAGGGGGCCTTGAGAGCTAAGGAAGTCCTCCTCTTCCTGCCTCTGTTCTGCCTCAAGTGCCCTGTCCATTATCCCACGCAGCGTGTGCTCCAACAGGTGGACAAGGGGGACAGTGTCACTGATGCATGCACTGTCAGTGCTCACCATCCTCGTGGCCTCCTCGAATGGTGACAGGACAGTGCATGCATCCCTGATCATGGCCCACTGGCGTGGGGAAAAAAAACCAAGGTCCCCTGACCCTGTCCTGGTGCCATAGTCGCACAGGTACTCATTGATGGCCCTCTGCTGCGTGTGCAGCCGCTGCAGCATGGCCAACGTCGAGTTCCACCTGGTGGGCATGTCACAGATTAGGCGGTTCTTGGGCAGGTTAAACTCCTTTTGGAGGTCCGTCAGCCGAGCACTGGCATTATATGACCGGCGGAAATGCACACAGACTTTCCTGGCCTGCCTCAGGACATCCTGTAAGCCCGGGTACCTGCCCAAGAACCGCTGCACCACCAAGTTAAGGACGTGAGCCAAACAGGGCACATGGGTCAGTTGTCCCTGTCGGAGGGCAGAGAGGAGGTTGGTGCCATTGTCGCAAACCACCATTCCTGCCTTAAGTTGGCGTGGCGTCAACCACCTCTGAACCTGCCCCTGCAGAGCTGACAGAACCTCTGCCCCAGTGTGGCTCCTGTCCCCCAAGCACACCAGCTCAAGCACCGCATGGCATCTTTTGGCCTGCGTACTTGCGTAGCCCCTTGAACGCCTACGGAGCACCGCTGGTTCCGAGGAAGAGGCCATGGAGGAAGAAGAAGAGGAGGGGGTGGAGGAGAGAGGTGTGTCACAATCAGCATTTTGGAGGCGTGGTGGCGGAACAACCTCCAACACTACTGCACCTTGTCCTGCATCCTTCCCAGCTGCCAGCAGAGTCACCCAATGCGCCGTGAAACTTAAGTAACGTCCCTGTCCATGCCTGCTGGACCATGAGTCAGCGGTAATATGCACCTTACCGCTGACCGCCCTGTCCAGCGAGGCATGGACATTGCCTTCCACATGCCGGTAGAGAGCCGGAATCGCCTTCCGTGAGAAAAAGTGGCGTTTGGGTACCTGCCACTGAGGAACCGCACATTCCACAAACTCACGGAAGGGGGCAGAGTCTACCAACTGAAAAGGCAGCAGTTGAAGTGCTAGCAATTTTGCCAAGCTAGCATTCAACCGCTGGGCATGTGGATGGCTGGGAGCAAACTTCTTTCGGCGGTGCAGCAGCTGGGGCAGGGAAATTTGCCTGGTACAATCTGACGTCGGTGTACCCAAAGCAGATTGCCCATAAGTACTTGGCTGTGACACACCTAATTCTACACCTTCATTCCTCTCACTGCAGGTCGCAGAGAAGACTGAAGGTCTAGTGGGGTTGGAAATCTCAGCTGATGAGGAGCAAGGAGAGATCGTCTTTGTTCTTTGGTGTGGGTCTTTTAGATACGCTTGCCAACGAACTGCATGGCAGGTCAACATATGTCTGGTCAAGCATGTGGTACCCAAGCGGGAGATGTTTTGGCCACGCGAGATACGCTTGAGACATATATTGCAAATAGCAGCGGTGCGATCTGATGCACTCGTCTCAAAAAAGGCCCACACCAAAGAACTTTTTGAATAACGCGCAGAGACTGCAGCGCCCTGCACATGTGGAGCTTTGGGGTGTGATGCAGTCAATGTGCTGCCCTTAGGCTGGCCCCTGGAGGGCATCCTGCCTAGTTGGTGATGTGCCACCTCCTCCTCCTCCTCCTCCTCCTCCTCTCTCCTATCAGGCACCCACGTTGAGTCAGTGACCTCATCATCCCCTCCCTCCTCATCACTGGAGCAAACCTGGCAGTATGCTGCAGCAGGGGGAGCATGACTGCCAGATTGCTGTCCTTCTTGGGCACCCCCTCTGTCCGTGCTCATGTTACTGCCTTCATTGAGCTCAGTATCATCATCAGAGCCTTCCAAACGCTGGGCATCCTCCTGGAGCATGTACCCAACACTGTGGTCAAACAGTTCGAGGGAATCCTCAGGAGGACATGGTGGGGCTAGGGAAGGAGTCACTGATGACATTGAGCTGAGGGAAGAGGCCGCTGCTTTGCCAGACAAAGCACCCTGGGCATGGGTGAGAGAGGATGAGGAGGATGAGGACGGCTTGGTCATCCACTCGACCAAGTCTTCCGCATGTTGCGGCTCAACACGACCAGCTGCCGAAAAAAAGGCCAAGCGTGTCCCATGGCCACGTGCTGATGAGGATGCACCGTCTCCACGACCAGCACTAGACACAGAGCCTGCTTGCCCTCTCTTATTGGCTTGTGACTGTCTGCCTCTCCTTCTTGGCCTTCCAGACATACTAATGGCCTGTAGCTGCACTAAGCTGGGATAGAACACCTGTAATTTTCTTCAGGTAGCTTTATATACTGTAACCAGACAAGCCTGCCTGTCAGTAGGAAGATAACAGGAACGGATCTAGCTGAACACTGTGAGTAGGACGTACTGCACTAAATGTATATAGCAGGAACGGATCTAGCTGAACACTGTGAGCAGGACGCACTGCACTGAATGTAAATAGCAGGAACGGATCTAGCTGAACACTGTGAGCAGGACGCACTGCACTGAATGTAAATAGCAGGAACGGATCTAGCTAAACACTGTGAGCAGGACGCACTGCACTGAATGTAAATAGCAGGAACGGATCTAGCTGAACACTGTGAGCAGGACGCACTGCACTGAATGTAAATAGCAGGAACGGATCTAGCTGAACACTGTGAGCAGCACGCACTGCACTGAATGTAAATAGCAGGAACGGATCTAGCTGAACACTGTGAGCAGGACGCACTGCACTGAATGTAAATAGCAGGAACGGATCTAGCTAAACACTGTGAGCAGGACGCACTGCACTGAATGTAAATAGCAGGAACGGATCTAGCTGAACACTGTGAGCAGGACGCACTGCACTGAATGTAAATAGCAGGAACGGATCTAGCTGAACACTGTGAGCAGCACGCACTGCACTGAATGTAAATAGCAGGAACGGATCTAGCTGAACACTGTGAGCAGGACGCACTGCACTGAATGTGAATAGCAGGAACGGATCTAGCTGAACACTGTGAGCAGGACGCACTGCACTGAATGTAAATAGCAGGAACGGATCTAGCTGAACACTGTGAGCAGGACGCACTGCACTGAATGTAAATAACAGGAACGGATCTAGCTGAACACTGTGAGCAGGACACACTGTACTAAATGTAAATAGTCTAGCTGCCTGACCGTGGTACTAATAGGATCAAAAAGAACACCTGTAATTTTCTTCAGGTAGCTTTATATACTGTAACCAGACAAGCCTGCCTGTCAGTAGGAAGATAACAGGAACGGATCTAGCTGAACACTGTGAGCAGGACGTACTGCACTAAATGTATATAGCAGGAACGGATCTAGCTGAACACTGTGAGCAGGACGCACTGCACTGAATGTAAATAGCAGGAACGGATCTAGCTGAACACTGTGAGCAGGACGCACTGCACTGAATGTAAATAGCAGGAACGGATCTAGCTAAACACTGTGAGCAGGACGCACTGCACTGAATGTAAATAGCAGGAACGGATCTAGCTGAACACTGTGAGCAGGACGCACTGCACTGAATGTAAATAGCAGGAACGGATCTAGCTGAACACTGTGAGCAGGACGCACTGCACTGAATGTAAATAGCAGGAACGGATCTAGCTGAACACTGTGAGCAGGACGCACTGCACTGAATGTAAATAACAGGAACGGATCTAGCTGAACACTGTGAGCAGGACACACTGTACTAAATGTAAATAGTCTAGCTGCCTGACCGTGGTACTAATAGGATCAAAAAGAACACCTGTAATTTTCTTCAGGTAGCTTTATATACTGTAACCAGACAAGCCTGCCTGTCAGTAGGAAGATAACAGGAACGGATCTAGCTGAACACTGTGAGCAGGACGTACTGCACTAAATGTATATAGCAGGAACGGATCTAGCTGAACACTGTGAGCAGGACGCACTGCACTGAATGTAAATAGCAGGAACGGATCTAGCTGAACACTGTGAGCAGGACGCACTGCACTGAATGTAAATAGCAGGAACGGATCTAGCTGAACACTGTGAGCAGGACGCACTGCACTGAATGTAAACAGCAGGAACGGATGTAGCTAAACACTGTGAGCAGCACGCACTGCACTGAATGTAAATAGCAGGAACGGATCTAGCTGAACACTGTGAGCAGCACGCACTGCACTGAATGTAAATAGCAGGAACGGATCTAGCTGAACACTGTGAGCAGGACGCACTGCACTGAATGTAAATAGCAGGAACGGATCTAGCTGAACACTGTGAGCAGGACGCACTGCACTGAATGTAAATAGCAGGAACGGATCTAGCTGAACACTGTGAGCAGCACGCACTGCACTGAATGTAAATAGCAGGAACGGATCTAGCTGAACACTGTGAGCAGGAAGCACTGTACTGAATGTGAATAGCAGGAACGGATCTAGCTGAACACTGTGAGCAGGACACACTGCACTGAATGTAAATAGTCTAGATAGAAGATAACAGGAACGGATCTAGCTAAACTGAATACAGTGTATATATATATATGCAACACCTGGGATGCATATATATACACAATACACTGTAAGTGCAGCTAACTGACTGACTGTTCTGCCTAATCTATCTAACTCAAATCAAATGACACTGTCTCTCTCTCTCTCTATCGCTCAGCACACCGGAACACACACTACACAGGGCCGCCGTGCAGGCGGCCTTATATAGTGTGGGGTGTGTACTAAATCCCCTGAGCCATAATTGGCCAAAGCCACCCTGGCTTTGGCCAATTACAGCTCTCTCTACTGACGGCGCTGTGATTGGCCAAGCATGCGGGTCATAGTGCATGCTTGGCCAATCATCAGCCAGCAATGCACTGCGATGCCGCAGTGAATTATGGGCCGTGACGCGCCACACGAATTTGGCGCGAACGGCCCATATCGTTCGCAATTCGACGGACGGTCGAACAGCCGATGTTCGAGTCGAACATGGGTTCGACTCGAACACGAAGCTCATCCCTACTGGTGACACTGAACCTTGGGGCACACCACTGGTGACACTGAACCTTGGGGCACACCACTGGTGACACTGAACCTTGGGGCACACCACTGGTGACACTGAACCTTGGGGCACACCACTGGTGACACTGAACCTTGGGGCACACCACTGGTGACACTAAACCTTTGGGCACACCACTGGTGACACTAAACCTTTGGGCACACCACTGGTGACACTGAACCTTGGGGTACACCACTAATAACACTGAACCTTGGGGTACACCACTGATGACACTGATCCTTGGGGTACACCACTGATGACACTGATCCTTGGGGTACACCACTAATAACAATGAACCTTGGGGTATGTTGGAATATCAAAATTTATGAATGGATTGGGTCTCTGAGAATAATGGACTTGGATACATTTAAATATTTATATTTGTGTTTGGAAAAGTGAATCATATATATAGACTTATATATTTATGTAAGTATACATTTTATTTAAAGGTTCCAAAGCTTTGCTATAGAACTCTAACATATGGTAGTAATTAGTCTCACCTTCCCCCAGGCCTGGATTGGCAATAGGGCAAACCAGGCACTTGCCCAGAGGGCCACGGCCGCCAGGCTGCAAGTCCTCGGGGGGCCCAAGGCTTGAGCTTGCGCCACTCATCCAGCCACTTTGCAGCCGCCCGGCTGCCAGTTAAGCTCAGCAATCTGCACCAGGGGGAGGAGCTAGATGAGACGCCTTCGGGACCTATACGGCTGCCCGTATAGGTCAGCTGTTGGTGTCAGGGGGAGGAGCCAGGGCAGACACCTTGAAGCCGGTCTTCTGTAGAGAAGGATAGGAGGAGCAGTGGGGGTGGCTGCATATAGAACAATCATTCTCTCCATCTTCCTCCTGCAGTATCAGAATGCCTGCGAGAGGTAGAGGAGAAGCAGGCATTCCGAGACTGCAGGAGGAGGATGTAGAGAATGATTGTTCTATATGCAGCCGCCCCCACTGCTCCTCCTATCCTGCTTCTCTCTGCTGCCCCCCCTGGGCTCTCCCCCCGTGCTCCCCCACCCCCCCGTGCTCTCTGCCATCCCCCCCATTACTCTCCACCCCCCATGCTTTCTGCCACCCCCATACTCTCCACCCCCATGCTCTCTGCCACCCCCCCATACTCTCCACCTCCCCCCATACTCTCCACCTCCCCCCATACTCTCCACCTACCCCCATACTCTCCACCTCCCCCCATGCTCTCTGCCACCCCCCTATACTCTCCACCTCCCCCCATGCTCTTTACCCCCAATGTTCTCCGCCCCCCTATGCTCTCTGCCTCCCCCGTGCTCTCTGCCTCCCCCCCATGCTCTCTGCCTCCCCCCCCCGTACTCTCAACCTCCTCCCCCATGCTCTCCACCTCCCCCTGTGCTCTCTGCCGCCCTCCCTGTGCTCTCCACCTCCCTCCATGCTCTCCACTGCCCCCCTGTGCTCTGCTTTTCCTCCCTGTGTTCTCTGCCCCTCCCCTGTGCTCTCGCCCCACCCCATGTTCTCAAGGTTCTTCCCTGTGCTCTCCAACCCCCCTATGCTCTTTCCTGGTCCCACCTCACCTCCCCTCCCCCCACACCTCTGCTGGGTTCCCCCTCCCCTCTCTCAGGGGATCTGTCAGGGTGGAGAGTGGGGAAGGGGCTGGTTAACATGTCATTGGCTGCTCAATCCAAAATGCCCCGGCCTATTTTTTGTCCTAGTCCGGGCCTGCCTTCCCCCCATTACAAATGGAGGACATAAGGTTACATCCTTTTTAAAGACACAAAGTGTCAGTATGTTAGCTAGGAATATAAGTTCTTTCCTTGAACTACAGTATTTCTATATGTGTGTGTGTGTGTGTGTGTGTGTATATGTATATATGTATGTGTGTGTATATATATATATATATATATATATATATATATATATATATATATTATTAAATTAGTATTTGATTTAAATGTTAACAGGAGATGTTATATTATACAAGTTAAATGTTTCTCACATGACACCTCAGGAATGTTAGACTGAGTGACTCCCAGAAAGGTGGGAGGGAAACTGGGAAAGGCCGCGTCTTTCTGTGGAACAATAAGACTCAGCGGAACCTGTAAGCCAGCCTTATGGAAAATGGTGGGGGTTAATTGTAGGAGTAAGAAGTTAGTAAAAAGTACAGACTGGCTGTTTCTGCGAGAGACAGGCACTTCAGCAGACACGAGGGACATTGAAGGAGGCTGACAAACTTTCTCACACACAGATACATTTATACAATCTTCATTTCAAGAATAAGAAACTTATTGATGCTATTTTTATATTTTACATTTTCACATTGTTTTTGTAATATTTTGCTATTTTCATTATTAAATTAATTTTTGAGTTTTTACTCGAGAATTAAGGGGATTTTCTTGGAACTTTCCTCATCAATATGAATTATTGATCTTATCATTATTACAGTAATAACTCGATTTAACAGGGTACACCACTAATAACACTGATCCTTGGGGTACACCACTAATAACACTGATCCTTGGGGTACACCACTAATAACACTGATCCTTGGGGTACACCATAATAACACTGATCTTAGGGGTACACCACTAATAACACTGATCCTTGGGGTACACCACTAATAACACTGATCTTAGGGGTACACCATAATAACACTGATCTTAGGGGTACACCACTAATAACACTGATCCTTGGGGTACACCACTAATAACACTGATCTTAGGGGTACACCATAATAACACTGATCTTAGGGGTACACCACTAATAACACTGAACCTTGGAGTACACCACTAATAACACTGAACCTTGGAGTACACCACTAATAACACTGAACCTTGGGGTACACCATAAAAAAACTGATCTTAGGGGTACACCACTAATAACACTGATCCTTGGGGTACTCCTCTAATAACACTGATCTTAGGGGTACACCACTAATAACACTGATCATTGGGGTACTCCTCTAATAACATGGATCCTTGGGGTACACCACTAATACCACTGATCCTTGGGGTACACCACTAATAACACTGATCCTTGGGGTACAACACTAATACCACTGATCCTTGGGGTACACCACTAATAACACTGATCCTTGGGGTTCACCACTAATAACTCTGATCCTTGGGGTACCCCACTAATAACACTGATCCTTGGGGTACACCACTAATAACACTGATCCTTGGGGTTCACCACTAATAACACTGATCCTCGGGGTACACCACTAATAACACTGAACCTTGGGGTACACCACTAATAACACTGAACCTTGGGCTACACCACTAATAACACTGATCTTAGGGGTACACCACTAATAACACTGATCCTTGGCTACACCACTAATAACACTGATCTTAGGGGTACACCACTAATAACACTGATCCTTGGGGTACACCACTAATAACACTGATCCTTGGGGTACACCACTAAAAACACTGTTCTTAGGGGTACACCACTAATAACACTGATCCTTGGGGTACACCACTAATAATACTGATCCTTGGGGTACACCACTAATAACACTGATCCTTGGGGTACACCACTAATACCACTGATCCTTGGGGTACACCACTAAAAATACTGATCTTGGGGGTACACCACTAATACCACTGATCCTTGGGGTACACCACTAAAAACACTGATCTTAGGGGTACACCACTAATAATACTGATCCTTGGGGTACACCACTAATAACACTAATCCTTGAGGTACAACACCACTAACACTGATTCCTGGGGGTTCACCACTAATAACACTGATCCTTGGGGTACAACACCACTAACACTGATTCTTGGGGGTTCACCACTAATAACACTGATCCTTGGGGTACAACACCACTAACACTGATTCTTGGGGGTTCACCACTAATAACACTGATCCTTGGGGTACAACACCGCTAACACTGATTCTTGGGGGTTCACCACTAATAACACTGATCCTTGGGGTACAACATCACTAACACTGATTCTTGGGGGTTCACCACTAATAACACTGATCCTTGGGGTACAACACCACTAACACTGATTCTTGGGGGTTCACCACTAATAACACTGATCCTTGGGGTTCACTAATAACACTGATCCTTGGGGTTCACCACTAATAATACTGAGTTGGGAACTGGTAAAGTGACAGATCGGAATTCATATTTTCCGGCACAACAATGATCTTTCAAGCAACATCCAAACGCTTTTATTTGAAAATATCACCTCACAGCAATGAAGTGCAATATTTTGGGATCACCCTAAAGCTGCGTACACACTTCAATGTTTTGAATTGCGGGCAGATTTGCCGCGATTTAAAAGCGCCCATGTGTGAATGACATATCGCGGGACTCACATTTGAAAGGCCATTCATTTGATGACACCTAAAATCGAGGTGCGGGTCTGCCGCTATGAACCGCACTGCAATCGCGGCAAATCTTGTTGCCCCCAAAAAAAGTTCAGGCGCTACTTTTGGGCGACATGCTTCACGCGATGCAGGTTGCCGTGATTTATCGCGGGCAGACCCACGCCACGATTTAAGCTGTCATTCAAATGAATGGCCTCTCAAATGTGAGTCCCACGATTTGTCATTCACACATCGCCGCTTTCAAACCACGGAAAGAATCGCGCCAAATCTCGCCCGCGATTCAAAACGCTGAAGTGTGAATGCATTCTAAAGCAGGACCCTTTCACACGGCTGACCAGTTTACATCATTTTTCAGAAATCACGTATGGATAATGGTGCTTTGTTCTTCTTTTTAAATGTTTTTGTAAGGAGTTGGCCTTTCTCTAGAGCAGGATTTCCCACCGTGCATTCCTGATTTTCCATAAATTACAGGAATGTCAGGTCACTACACCATATGTCTTGAGGAGGGGGTTACTGTGGAGCCATTGTGTAAGGAAGGGAAAGGAATTTTTTTTTTTTTTTTTTTTTCTTTTTTTGTGTTGATGTATTTACGAAAACCTACGTACTTTATGTTTTAAGTCCTTGTGACTGCGGCTGGCTATAAGGTTTTTAGTATATCTAGGTTATATTTATACTGGTTTATATTTGCATATATAAATATTTTTATATATTATAATATTAAACAATAATATTATAATAATATATATTATTATAAATAATAATATAATATTGAAATAAGTATATTTGTTCTATAAATATATTTATATTTGTTACTTAATATGGAAGATCTAAAACGATTGAATGATTTTGATTAGGTTAATTATAATTATGATTGGAAAAACTAATAAAATCAGATTAAAACAAAAACATGAACCCCTTCAGCCTACAAAACCTGTATACATCCTATGGACCAGATTTTTTTTTTTTTTTTTTAAATAGAAACCCGCCACGAAGAGTCCACAAGTCATCACCAATCAGATCTTAAATTTCTCAGAGGAAGGCTCATAATATATACACTATATTACCGAAAGTATTGGGACGCCTGCCTTTACACGCACGTGAACTTTAACCACTTCTATATCAGGCATTTTCACCCCCTTTCCTGCCCAGACCAATTTTCAGCTTTCAGCGCTGTCACACTTTGAATGACAATTGCGCGGTCATACAACACTGTACCCAAATGACATTTTGATCATCCCCCCACAAATAGAGCTTTCTTTTGGTGGCATTTGATCACCTCTGCGGTCTTTATTTTTTTTGCGCTATAAACAAAAAAAGGGCGACAATTTTGAAAAAAAACCCCACAATATATATATTTGGTAAAAAAAAAATCGCAATAAGCGTATATTGATTGGTTTGCGCAAAAGTTATAGCACCTACAAAATAGGGGATAGATTTATGGCATTTTTATTATTATAATTTTTTTTTTACTAGTAACAGCAGCAATCTGCGATTTTTATCGGGACTGCGATATTGCGGTGGACAAATTGGACACTTTTGACACATTTTTGGGACCATTGACAAGTATACATTGATCAGTGCTATACAAATGCACTGATTACTTCATAAATGTCACTGGCAGGGAAGGGGTTAACACTAGGGGGGCGATCAGGGGGGTTAAATGTGTTCCCTAGGGAGTGATTCTAACTGTGGGGGGGGGGGGGGGACTGACTGGGGGAGGTGACAGATCGGTGTCCCTATATACAAGGAACACACGATCAGTCTCCTCTCCCCTGACAGGACGTCGACCTGTGTGTTTACACACACAGATCAACGTCCCTGCTCTGTGACAGGCAATCGCAGATGCCCCGGCGAACATCGCGTCCACCGGGCACGCACATCGGTTCCTGAGGGATGCGACAAGCGCGCACGCCCCATAGACGACCGGAAAGCCGAGGACGTCATATGAGGGCCGCCCAGGATGAGAGAGCCAGCTTGCGGCCGTCTTATGTCTATACACGGGATGGGAAGTGGTTAATGGCATCCCAGTCTTAGTCCGTAGGGTTCAATATTGGATTAGCAAGAAACACATCTCAACTTTTTTTTTTTACAAAAATTCAAAAAATATTTCTTTTTATTTATTTTTATGTATGCATAACATACTGTATACACGACTAAACATAATAATAAAGGCTTACTTCAACCTATAATATATAAACAAAAGGTATTATATTATTATATTACACTATACACATACACATTTTTTTCAGGCATGGGGTAACATAAGCCGGGAGCTTACCATGCTTGACCCATAGGCTTTTCACTGGCTCGCCACTCTCCCAACAGCCCAGAAAAAGACTAAACCAGATCTGGAAAATATCTACCCATCCAGACGGTCTCTCTGCTAGCATGTTACCAAAATGTTTCAAAACATCAGAGAGAAGAACACAACCAGGTTGACCATCCCTAGGCCACCCTTCTGCCTAGATAGGTAAGTCACATTCCGCTTCACCAGATTCAGCCTGTTTCCTCATAATAATTGGAAGAAACAACTATAAATCCTAGTATAGCAGGACTCTGGCAAGATGCAAACAAAGCTGACATACAGAAAGTTAGGAATCAGGTTGGTCTTAATCAAGACCACCCTTTCCCTCAAGGAGAGCCACCACCCCTTCCAGCATTTCACCTTGACATCAGCATCATTCAGCCTGGTTCCCAATTTGACTTACTGTAATCATTAGGGCCAAACTTGATGCCTAATACTTTGACTTCCTGCTGAGGCCTCAGGAAGGTGTCCGCAAGGGCAAAGCTCTCACCTCCCTCGCTCATCCAAAAAACTTCACTTTTATCACGATTGACCTTGGAGCCTGATGCCTCGGAATACTGCTCTATAACTGAGACCACCTCCTGCACCCCTTCTATACCCAGAGATAAAGACAGACACATCATCAGCATAGGCTACAACCCTCAAGGGCGGCTCACCAGTAATGCTGTCATGTAACAGGGGTGACCAGAGCTTTGTGGACAGCAACAGAGGAACAAACACAGGTAAGGTGAAATTATGTGCTTTATTAAAGATAAATGAATAAATATAAATACAACCACCTCCTATATCACTCAGTGCACAACAACCAATACCAGACAGAAATCCACAAATAGTAATAGTAACAGATAAATATATACAAGTACTAAAGGGGAGTACCGAAATCATAAACAGAGCCAGGCCAGGGTCGTCAACGGGAGGTCAGCAGCTAGGGAAGGGAAACAAACAGGACAATGAGAGGATGGATGGATCACAGGACGGACGGGTCAGCTACAAGGCTTAGGGTCCAGGGTTAGGAAACAGACAGGCTGGGCAGTAGACAGGAACACATTAGGCTGGGCAGCAGGTTCCAGGTCGTCGAGCTGGGCAGCAGGCAATGAGACATCAGATTGGAAAGCGGGCTCATCAGACTGGAAAGCGGGCTCATCAGACTGGAAAGCAGGCTCATCAGGCTGGAAAGCAGGCTCATCAGGCTGGAAAACAGGCTCATCAGACTGGAAAGCAGGCTCATCAGGCTGGAAAGCGGGCACATCAGACTGGAAAGTGGGCACATCAGACTGGAAAGCGGGCTCATCAGGCTGGAAGGAGGGCACATCAAACTGGAAGGAAGGCACTGGCACCTCTGGCTGGAACTCTGGCGTCTCAGGCTGGAACTCTGGCACCTCAGGCTGGAAGGCGGGTACCAGGACATCAGGCTGGAAAGCGGACATCAGGACATCGGACTGGATAACAGGCACTGGGATGTCAGACTGGGTGGCAAGCACTGGGACGTCAGACTGGATTGTAATAGCTGGGGCGGAGGCAGGTTGGGTTACTGGCAGGATCAAATGGGTAGGAAAGAATTTCCATCTCTTTTTAGATTTAGCTACTAGAGTCCTATAGGTAACTGCAGGACTGTAGGTAGGGAATGAAGCAGACTGGAAAGGAGGGTTGGAATATGGCAGGGGAGAGGTAACAGTAGCTGGGAGAAGTTCTTGAGGGATTGCAGGCAGCCGAGAAGAGGCAGGTGGGTTAAAAGCAGGATAGGTGCAGGGAGTAGAAACTGGGTATTGGTATTTGGTTGGAAGCAAGGTGTACTGAGCTGTGACTGAGGTTTCCATGGGTGAAGGGGAAGAAGACATTTGGGCTGGCAGGTGTCTGATGGCAGAGGAAGTTGGTAGTGGATTAGCTGGGGCTGATTGCAGCATATCAGACCATGCTAGAAGTATTGGTTGCACAAATTGTAGTTTACATTCTGCCTGTCTGACCAGAGACTAAACAGACTCAACGCACTCTGTTATCATTTGTTGTGAGCAGGCTGAATAGTGTTCACAAAAGTATGTGGGATCATCCTCCAAAAGCCATACCAGGAATAAAACCTGATTAACATTGAAAGGTGGAGAAAAGTCATCACGGCCTTTGGGAATACTGGGTAGGGCCAGCTCTGTACATATGCGAATTAAAGGCTGCACATCCCCCAAACAGCAAACAACCCTGATCCACCGGAGAGTGAACTAAACGCATAATTTCCAACAACTGGTCACTCGTCCACTCCTTCAGTGTCTGGCGGAGATATTCCCCACTCTCAGACGCCAGCAGAGCATAGTAACTGATAACATCCAAATTCATTTCACTTGAAGTAAACAGAACAGGATGGTTCCTCTGTAGCCACTTCTGGTCAGGAATGGCCTTGGTATTCTGTCATGTAACAGGTGTGACCAGAGCTGTGTGGACAGCAACAGAGGAACAAACACAGGTAAGGTAAAAATATGTGATTTATAAGATAAATGAATAAATATAAATACAACCACCTCCTATATCACTCAGTGCACAACAACCAATACCAGACAGCAACCCACAAATAGTAATAGTAACAGATAAATATATACAAGTAAAGGGGAGTACCGAGATCATAAACAGAGCCAGGCCAGGGTCGTCAACGGGAGGTCAGCAGCTGGGGAAGGGAAACAAACAGGACAAGAGAGGATGGATGGATCACAGGAGGGATGGGTCAGGTACAAGGCTCAGGATCCAGGGTTAGGAAACAGACAGGGAACAGGATAACAGATTCCAGGAATCAGGTTTCAGGTTCAGAAATCAGGTTTTCAGGATCAGGGATGCAGGCTGCAGGTCAGGGGTCAAGGGCAATACCAAGGCAAGATGGATGTGCACTTGCCGGGTATTTATACTGCAGCTGCTAATTAAAGTCAAGTGACGCCTGTCTGCAAAGGGTAATACCTGGTCCATACTGCCAAAATCCCTCCACTGGTGGATGCCAGTACTGCGGTCCAAAGGTGACAAAATACCGGCAGGAAAAAGCTCTTATGACAGCTCCAAACTGCCAGGAGACAACTGCTGGTGGATCTCAGTACTGCACGCCAAATAATCGATATTACCAGCTGAGGGGACCTTTCCTGACAAATGCCCACAGGCACCCCGCACAACGGTCCACTCTCTAGCCTTCTGATGAAGGGGTCGATTGTGAACACATATAGCAAAGGGCTCAGAGGACACCCCTGGCGCACCCCCGATCCAACCCTGAAGTGCCGTTCAACTTAACCGTTAACAAGCATGAAGCTCTCTGCCTCTCTGTATAAAGTCTCAAAGCCATTCAATAAACCCACCCTCCAAGCCATACTTGTCAAGGAGAAGACAGAGGTAGTCATGATTGACACGATCAAAAGCCTTCGCCTGATCCAATGCCAGCAAATACTTTCCCCAGCCCTCAGCCCTGCAATGTTCCAGAGCCTCCCAGACAGCTAACACCACTGAAAAAGTGCTCCTGCCCTGGACCAAACAGTGCTGCTGACGAGAAAGCAATCTGTCTGCTACTGACGACAAGCGCCAGAAAATTATCTTCGCCAGAATCTTTCTATCGACATTGAGAAGGCTAATGGGGCGCCAATTCTCAATCATCAAGGGATCCTTGCCTTTTGACAACAGAATCACAGCAGATTGTGTCATGGAGGGAGGGAGCAAACCCTCTTGCAGACAGACGTTAAATACCTCCACAAGATGACTACCTCTTCTGCTGTGATTTCCACAGTCAAACTTGCCAGCGGAATGTTATTTCCCAGACCTGGTGTAGAATCCAGAAAACTCAACATCTTTGCCCGATCGAGGTACTTCTCCCCCAGAAGGTCCACATAAAAAGACCTTGAGACAAGGCGATCAAGTTTTTATGCACCATCACCCCTCAGAGCAGCCCCAATTCATGCACCATCACCCCTCAGAGCAGCCCCAATTCATGCACCTTCAAACCTCCTTTCTCCTCTGCCCCGCCACTAATCCCCCCTGTATTTCTGCCCCATTTCTGTGCCCCCTGTACTTCTGGCCAACCACTGTAACCTCCTGCTTATCTGTCCCACCAATACACTTCCTTTCGAATCTGCCCCACTGCTGTACCCCCTTGCTCTTCTGTCCCACCGCTGAACCCCCTTCTCATTCTGCCCCAACAGTGAACCCCCCTGCTCATTTTTCCCACCATTGTAACACCCCTGCTTTTCTGTCCCACCACTGAACCCCCTTCGCATCCCTCCCACCACTGTACCTCCTGCACATCTGCCCCAGGACTGCAACCCCCCTGCTTATCTACCCCACCACTGTAACCCCCTTGCTCATCTGCCCCATCAATGTACCCCTTTTCTCATCTGCCCCATCACTGTACCTCCCTGCATATCTGCTCCACCGTCAAATCCCCATGCTCTTCTGTCTCACTACTGAATCACCTTCTCATCTGTCCTAACACTGAACCCATCTGTTCATCTGCCCCACCACTGTAACCCGCTTTCTCATCTGCCCCACCAATGTACCTCCTGCACATCTGTCTCACCTCTGTTCCCCCTGCTCTCCTGCCCCCCACTGTAAGCCCCTGCTCATCTGTCCCACCAATACACCTCCTTTGTCATTTGCTCCACTGCTCTACCCCCCTGCTTTTCTGTCCCATCACTAAACCCATTTCTCATCTGCCCCATTACTGTACCCCCTGCTCTTCTGTCCCACTGCTGAACCCCCTTATCATCTCTTCCACTACTGTACCTCCCTGCACATCTGCCCCACCGCTGTACCCTCCTGCTCTTCTGTCCCACCTCTGAAACCCTCCTGCTCATTTTCCCCACCACTGTATCCTCCTGTTCATTTTCCCCACCGCTGTACCCTCTTCTCATCTATGATATGTGAGATATGCAGAGTGGTGAAAGGAAGCAGAGATGAGACACATTTACCTTTCCTGGCACACTCATCCTGCTGATCCACCTCTCGCATCCAGCCCACATGCTTGTATGTGATGTCACATACAGGCATCTGGAATGGATGCACAATATCATGTACCTACCTGCCATGTATGCTGTATCCTGCTGCCTTGTACCTGCTCCCCCTTGTTTTTGATCCCAGTCTTGGTTCCCCCTTCCGATCTGCTCCTTGTAACTCCAGTTTTACCTGCTTTTCTGTGTTCCCCATTTTGTACATAGAACGGGCCCAATATTGACCGTTCACCCAACACTAATTATCATTAACACTGAACCATAGTGTACACCACTATTAACACTGAACCTTGGGGTACACCACTACTAAAACTGAACCTTGGGGTACACCACTAACAACACTGAAACTTGGGATACACCAGTAATAACAGTGAACTTTGAGGTACACCACTAACAACACTGAAGCTTTAGGTACACCAGTAATAACAGTTCATTGTGGGGTGCTCAGTGTTGCCAACCGCCCGTATATTTACGCGCAGCCTGTAATTTTTAACCCTTTTTCGCGGCGCCCGTGAAAGTTGAAAGTCCGTTATGGGCACCAGTGCCCATAAAAATGATGGCTGCGAGCCGACCAAGCAACTGCGCATGCGCCGTTCCGAAGCCGGACGGGCTCGGGAAAGCTTGTACGCGCTCGGCCGGGCGGCGCATGCTCAGTAACGTAATTGCGCCGCCATTTTCAAATCCATCGAGAGAGACCACGGCGGCCAGCCAGGGCGACTCTGTCCTGTCTTGCAGTGAGTGTATGATTGCACACTCGTCATAGGTGGAGGTACCGGAGGAGAATGAAGCTGTAGGGGGGATATAATATCCATAGTAAAAGGAGGAGGACATTACTTGGAGCCGGCCAGCTGGGAGAAGTAATATGATGGTGAATAGAGCACATCAGTCTCTGTCCCTGGGCCCTGGCTGCATGGCATATGCAGGGGACAGAGACTGATGTGCTCTATTCACCATCATATTACTTCTCCAGTCCACATCATCAGTGTGCTGTGTCCTCCTCCTGTGCCCCTTTCATCTCTCCACAGGTCAGGGCAGCACAGTGCTGCCCTGACCTGTGGAGAGGTGAAAGGGGTACAGGAGGAGGATACAGCACACTAATGATGTGGAGAAGTAATATGATGGTGGGCAGAAGAGGAGGCTACTCTGAGGATGTATCATGCCCGCAGCCTCTGTCCATCTCCTGTAGTATGCCTGCAGTCTCTGTCCACCTCCTGTAGTATGTCTGCAGTCTCTGTCCACCTCCTGTAGTATGCCCGCAGCCTCTGTCCACCTCCTGTAGTATGTCCACAGCCTCTGTCCACCTCCTGTAATATGCCCAAAGCCTCTGTCCACCTCCTGTAGTGTGTCTGCAGTCTCTTTCCACCTCCTGTAGTATGTCCACAGTCTCTGTCCACCTCCTGTAATATGTCTGCAGTCTCTGTCCACCTCCTGTAGTATGTCTGCAGCCTCTGTCCACCTCCTGTAGTATGCCCGCAGTCTCTGTCCACCTCCTGTAGTATGCCCGCAGCCTCTGTCCACCTCCTGTAGTATGTCCGCAGCCTCTGTCCACCTCCTGTAGTATGCCCGCAGCCTCTGTCCACCTCCTGTAGTATGTCCGCAGCCTCTGTCCACCTCCTGTAATATGCCCAAAGCCTCTGTCCACCTCCTGTAATATGCCCAAAGCCTCTGTCCACCTCCTGTAGTGTGTCTGCAGTCTCTGTCCACCTCCTGTAGTGTGTCTGCAGTCTCTTTCCACCTCTTGTAGTATGTCCACAGTAGGGATAAGCTTCGAGTCGAACTCATGTTCGACTCGAACATTGGCTGTTCGCAAGTTCGCCGAACAGCGAACAATTTGGGGTGTTTGCGGCAAATTCGAATGCCGCGGAACACCCTTTAAAAGTCTATGGGAGAAATCAAAAGTGCAAATTTTAAAGGCTAATATGCAAGTTATTGTCATAAAAAGTGTTTGGGGACCTGGGTCCTGCCCCAGGGGACATGGATCAATGCAAAAAATTTTTTTAAATACGGCCGTTTTTTCAGGAGCAGTGATTTTAATAATGCTTAAAGTCAAGCAATAAAAGTGTAATATCCCTTTAAATTTCGTACCTGGGGGGTGTCTATAGTATGCCTGTAAAGGGGCGCATGTTTCCTGTGTTTAGAACAGTCTGACAGCAAAATGACATTTTGAAGGAAAAAACTCATTTAAAACTACCGCGGCTATTGCATTGCCGACAATACACATAGAAGTTCATTGATAAAAACGGCATGGGAATTCCCCAAAGGGGAACCCCGAACCAAAATTTAAAAAAAAAATGACGTAGGAGTCCCCCTAAATTCCATACCAGGCCCTTCAGGTCTGATATGGATATCAAGGGGAACCCTGGCCAAATTTTTTTTTAAAAAATGACGTGGGGTTCCCCCTAAATTCCATACCAGACCCTTCAGGTCTGGTATGGATTTTAAGGGGAACCCCGCGCCAAAAAAACCCAAAAATAAACGGCGTGGGGTCCCCCCAAAAATCCATACCAGACCATTATCCGAGCACGCAACCTGGCAGGCCGCAGGAAAAGAGGGGGGACGAGAGTGCACCCCCCCTCCTGAACCGTACCAGGCCACATGCCCTCAACATTGGGAGGGTGCTTTGGGGTAGCCCCCCAAAACACCTTGTCCCCATGTTGATGAGGACAAGGGCCTCATCCCCACAACCCTGGCCGGTGGTTGTGGGGGTCTGCGGGCGGGGGGCTTATTGGAATCTGGAAGCCCCCTTTAACAAGGGGACCCCCAGATCCCGGCCCCCCCTGTGTGAAATGGTAAGGGGGTACAAAAGTACCCCTACCATTTCACTAAAAAACTGTCAAAAATGTTAAAAATGACAAGAGACAGTTTTTGACAATTCCTTTATTTAAATACTTCTTCTTTCTACTATCTTCCTTCATCTTCTGGTTCTTCTGGTTCTTCTGGTTCTTCCTCCGGCGTTCTCGTCCAGCATCTCCTCCGCGGCGTCTTCTATCTTCTTCTCCTCGGGCCGCTCCGCACCCATGGCATGGGGGGAGGCTCCCGCTCTTCATCTTCTTCTATTCTTCTCTTCTTCTTTTCTTCTCTTCTTCTCTTCTTCTCTTCTTCATTTTCTTCTCCCGCTGTGTGACGGCGCTCCTCGTCTGACAGTTCTTAAATAATGGGGGCAGGGCCACCCGGTGACCCCGCCCCCCTCTGACGCACGGTGACTTGATGGGACTTCCCTGTGACGTCACGGGGAATGCCACAGGAAAGTCCTGTCCCGTGCGTCAGAGGGGGCGGGGTCACCGGGTGGCCCCGCCCCCCGTTATTTAAGAACTGTCAGACGAGGAGCGCCGTCACACAGCGGGAGCCTCCCTCAATGCCAGCATGGGTGCGGAGCGGCCCGGAGAAGAAAATGAAGAAGAGAAGAAAAGGAGATGAAGAAGATGAAGAGAAGAGCGGGAGCCTCCCCCCATGCCATGGGTGCGGAGCGGCCCGAGGAGAAGAAGATAGAAGACGCCGTGGAGGAGATGCTGGACCTCCTGTATCATGTCCGCAGCCTCTGTCCACCTCCTGTAGTATGTCCGCAGCCTCTGTCCACCTCCTGTAGTATGTCCGCAGCCTCTGTCCACCTCCTGTAGTATGTCTGCAGCCTCTGTCCACCTCCTGTAGTATGTCCCCAGCCTCTGTCCACCTCCTGTAGCATGTTCGCAGCCTCTGTCCACCTCTTGTAGCATGTCCGCAGCCTCTGTCCACCTCCTGTATCATGTCCGCAGCCTCTGTCCACCTTCTGTATCATGTCCGCAGCCTCTGTCCACCTCCTGTAGTATGTCCGCAGCCTCTGTCCACCTCCTGTAGTATGTCCGCAGCCTCTGTCCACCTCCTGTAGTATGTCCGCAGCCTCTGTCCACCTCCTGTAGTATGTCCGCAGCCTCTGTCCACCTGTAGTATTTCTGCAGCCTCTGTTCACCTCCTGTAGTATGTCCGCAGCCTCTGTCCACCTCCTGTACTATGTCCGCAGAGTCTGTACATCTCCTGTAGTATGCCTGCAGCCTCTATCCACCTCCTGTAGTATGCCTGCAGCCTCTTCCACCTCCTGTAGTATGTCCGCAGCCTCTGTCCACCTCCTGTATCATGTCCACAGCTGCTGTCCTCCTGTATCATGTTCGCAGCCTCTGACCATCTCTTGTCTTTTATCATGTCTGCAGTCTCTGAGGGGATCCTAGAAAGGAGTCAAGAGTGGGAGCTTGGCCGGGATGGGGGTTACGGGAAGAGACAGACATGTGTGGACTGTGGAGAGGAGACTATAGAATAGCCGCCAAGCTGGAGCCGTCTGACTGAGCCCTGCATGGTGCACCTGAGAGGAGGTCAGTGACAGCGCCGCCAGGCCAGTCTGGGGGTCACTAATGTAAGGGTGGAGTGAATATAATAATGTAAGAGGGCACTGATATAAAGGTTCCCCCTATATTAGTAACCCCTCTTACCTTAGTGTATTCACTCTGCGGAAGGTGGTCTCTGGTCACCATCCTGCAGACTCTGATGTAAGGGGGAACTCTCTGCTGACCGGGTTATAGTATCCTGAACTTCATGTAAATTGAGAAATAGGTTTGACTTTTGTTTAACTTAAACACATTGCTAATAGCACTAGCTATGTGTTTATAGTTCAAATATTGATATTTTCACTGTTTAGCACAAAAAACAGTAATTTTAGGTACTTTTTTTGCAGTGCCAGTAAAGAATGTGGATCCGCCAGTAAATTTCATGATTTTTAGCCAGGAAAAAAATTGGCGCTGTTTGTAAATTTTGGCGTTCTGCCAGTAAATTTCACTTCGGGGGGTTGGCAATACTGGGGGTGCTACACCAATATCACTGAACCTTGGGGTACACCACGAACAACACTGAAACTTGGGATGAGAGAGAGATTGATACAGACTGCAGCATGTCTGAGAGCCCAGTATCAGCTATTCCCACCTGACAGGTGGGTATGTATTGTTTATCAGTCTAAAGATCCCTGGAGTGACATCATAAAAAGTAGGTGCTTAGTGACTCTGACAAGCGGTGGAGCAATGGACTTCAGTGGCTGTGGAGGTGGTTTGCAGACGGGAGGGACAGAGGAGTTTATCTCTAGAGAAGGAATGTGTGGCTGAGAATTATATTATGATAAGAGAACACACTGCCTGAGTGTGATCATATTCCTCACATTTCAGGAGATTGCTAATACCAGCATTATCTGTATTGTCTACATGCTCTGTCTTTTAATTTATAAGTGATTATTTAAACACTCTGGACATTGGAGGAGTAAGTTCTGTTCCAGTGTTTTATGTGTAGGGGGATGCAGCCCTTTTTGCTTTCCATATTATTTAGCTTTAGAAACTTCAGCTTGGTATTGCATGATATCATTAGGTCTCTTATCTACCAGAACACACATCCTTAACTCCTCCAGCTGTCTTCCTAGAATGAATGATGGCTTTACTGCTAAGTGCAGAACTTCACATTTATCAACATTAAACCTCATTTATCACATTGTTTCACAATTATAATGTATATTGCATTGAGGTTGGCTTGCAAATTGGAGAATTCCATAAGGACATAATTCGACTGCATAGCTTGGTGTCATCTGCAAACACTGAAATGGGACGTTTAATCCTGAATTCTATATAATTTATAACTAGGTTAAGAAGTAAGGGCCCCAACACTGAACATTGGGATACACAATTAATAAGACAGAACCTTGAGGTATACCACCAATAAGACTGAACCTTGAGGTACACAACCAATACCACCAAACCTTGAGGTACACCACCAATAACAATAACACTGAACCTTGAGGTACACCACCAATACCACCAAACCTTGAGGTACACCACCAATAAGACTGAACCTTGAGGTACACAACCAATACCACCAATAACAATAACACTGAACCTTGAGGTACACCACCAATACCACCAAACCTTGAGGTACACCACCAATGACAATTACATTGAACCTTGAGATACACCACCAGAAACTCTGAGCCTTGGTGTACACCACCAATAACACTGAACCTTGGGGTACACCATCAATAACACAGAACCTTGGGGTGCATCACTATTACCCACTTACGCACCATTATACCCACTCACGCATCATTATACGGTGGCTATTTGAAGAGGAATATCATTGTTATGGCAGCAGATAGCTACCACAACCCCTGTATCCTCTTCTTCAGCGGACGGTCCGCTTTCAGATAAAAGTGGTCTCAGCAGCGGATTCGCCGCAAGATCACTTTTATCGGGGGCGGGAGAGGGCCACCCACTCTCGCCGCGCTACGGTCGTCTCCGGAGCCCGACGGTAACGCCGAAGACGATCGGGTCCTGTCACGTCCACACCCTGAAGCCAAGTGAGGGAAAGATGGCCTTATCTTTAAAGCACCCCATCTGGCTGAGCTCACGCGCAGAAGCGAACGCATACGTAAGTCGCGCCCGCATATGAAAACTGTGTTTAAACCACACATGTGAGGTATCACTGTGATCGTTAGAGCGAGAGCAATAACTCTAACTGATGAAAAGAAAAAGGGCAAAGAACAGCCCTAGGCTGGACTTTAAGGGCACATTGGACGATATTGAATAAAAAAATATATTTTATTGATAACAATTCATTGTGCAAACAGAGAAAAAAAGTAGAGAGTTAAAAACATATAACACACATTAAACATGAATACATGGTGCAGAGGGAATGTATGCACCATAAGAGCAACAGTGAGCCCCTGTGCGTCAACGCGTTTCGCTGTTTTGCTTCACCAGGACACATTCAGGGGTTGTTGGAAGAAACAGGTCTCACTATCTTGTCAAAAGTTCTGCAGAAGATAATCTCAGATATATTGCAGTAATGTTGTTCAAAATTAATGACGGGAGAAACAAAAAAGGGGAAAGAAAAGAGGGAGGGGTGGTATGAACAGAACCATATAGGATTGCATTTAATCCATAATGCCAGTGGTCTGTATATTAGCCAGGCATTACCGCATCCTTATAAGCAGTAAGAAACAGCCCACCCTGCCATTAGCAGGTATCAGTAAGATTGCAACAAATCCATTGGCCCCTCAGAGCAACCATGGTTTATGGATAACTCAAAACTGGTAACCTGTAGAAATTTTTAAACGTCGCCTATGGAGGTTTTTAAGAGTAAACATTTGTCGCCATTCCACGAGTGGGTGCAATTTTGAAGTGTGACATGTTGGGTATCAATTTACTCTGTGTAACCTTATCTTTTACAATACAAAAAAAAATTGGGCTAACTTTACAGTTGTCTTATTTTTTTTAAATACGGTGTGACATAAAGTATTGCAACGACCACCATTTTATTCTCTAGGGTGTTAGAAAAAAATATATATATAATGTTTCTAGCAAAAAAAATATATATATATATTTTAACTTGTAAACACAGAGTCTGAAAAATAGGCTTGGTCCTTAAGTGGTTAACACTGAAACTTAGGGATACACCAATAATAAAACTGCACTTTGAGGTGTACCACTAATAACACTGAAACTTGGTGGTACACCACTAAAAAAGCTGAACTAATACTAAACCTTGGGGCACACCACTAATAACACTGAAACTTGAGATACACCACTAAAAACACTGAAACATCAGGGTAGTCCACTAATAAAACTGAACTAACACTACACCTTGGGATTCCCCACTTATAACAGTGAACCTTGGGGTACACCACTAATAATACTCAACCTGGGGGTACACCACTAATAAAACTGAACCTTGGGGTACTGCACTAATAACAGTGAACCTTGGGGTACAGCACCAAAAAACTCAGAACCTTGGGGTACCCAACTAATAACACTGAACCTTGGGGTACACCACCAATAAAACTAAACCTTGGGGGTACACCACTAATAAAACTGAACCTTGGGGTACTCCACAAATAACAGTGAACCTTGGGGTACAGCACCAAAAAATGTAGAACCTTGGGATACACCACCAATAACACTGAACCTTGGGGTACACCACTAATAACACTGATTCTTGGGGTACACCACCATTATCACTGAACCTTGGGGTACACCACCAATAACACTGAACCTTGAGGTACATCACTAATAACACTGAAACTTAGGGGTACACCCCTAATAACACTGAACTTCGAGGTCTACCCCTAATAACACTGAAACTTGGGGTACACTACTAATAAAACTGTACTAACACTAAACCCTGGGGTACACCGATAATACCACTGAACTTTGGGGTACACCACTAATAACACTGAAACTTGGGGAGCAAAATAATATATAATAACGTAGAAATATAAAAAAAAAATATGTACTATAAAAACAGACAGGGACAAAATGTACACATAGAGGAAACCGGATGTACTGCACACCCCCAAAAATTTGCACAAGGTGAGTCTAGTTTATCCCACTGCCAAACTGCCAAGTCCTTCTATCCCACTGCCAAACCCTCCCCCACCACCACCATTGACATGCTGCCAATTCTCAGCACTTAAAATGAAAGTCTGGAGCTGCTGTGAAAATACCACAGCTCTGGCAGCCGCTGCTTTAAAAAAAAAAAAGAAGATTGTCTGACAGTGTTTATCAACATTATTCTGACAGAAAGTAAAGAGATACAATGAAACATTGTTCAGATGAAAGATAGAGAGATACAAAGTAACATTGTTTATAAACATTGATCAGACAGGAGATAGAGATCTACAAAGTAACATTGTATATAAACATTATTCAAATGGGAAATGGAGAGAGAGGCAAAGTGACATTGTCTATAAACATTGCTCAGACGGGAGATAGAGAAATACAAAGTGATCTTGTTTAACCACTTAACAAACACCTCTGTGAATTTGCAGCATGTGCTGTACCACAATGGCAGGTTCCCAGTAACTATTTCTTTGCCCGTAAGGCCATTCAAGCTCTGTACCATCAGGTGGAAGGGCCCAGAGGTAGTTCACACCACTCCAACTTGAACTTAGAATGGTGGTGTGTGATAATGGCACTGACCTCCTGTTCGCCCTTCGACAGGGAATTTTGACACATGTGCCATGCCTGGCACATGTCCTCAATTTGGCAGTGCAGCGTTTCTTAAACAGGTACCAAAGGTTGCAAGATCTTCTAAAGCATGCCAGAAGAGTCTGCAGCCATTTCAGGAGGTCATACGCAGCCGGTGCTCGGTTGGCTGAACTTCAGCAGGAATTCCACCTTTGGGATATGCCCACCAGGTGGAACTCGACTTTGGCAATGCTGCAGTGGCTGCACATGCATCAGAGGGCTGTCAATGAGTGGCTGTGTGAGTATGGCACAACTATAGGCTCAGGCCCACGCCAGTGGCTGCTCATAAAGGATGCATGCACTGTACTGTCACCATGTGAGGAGGCCACAAGGATGGTGAGCCGTGACAATGCATGCACCAGTGACACAATCCCTATTGTGCTCTTGCTCGAGCAGACTCTGCGTGGCATTATGGACTCAAGGCAGAGCAGTGGAGGGGAAGAGAAGAACTTCCTTTCCTCTCAAGACCTGCTTTATGCAGACACCATTCCTGCGTTGCCACAGAACACAGAAGAGGAGAGAGAGGAGGAGGATTCTGGCAGTTTTGGAGGCATTGAAGCAGAGAAAGACATGGGAGGAGGCAGAAACGTGTTTCCCTGTGTTGACAAGTGTTGGGGAGGGGACAGGATGGTGTAGGTAGATGCAGTAGCGATAGCACTACCTGCGGTGACTATAAATACTAAATCTGCTGAATCTGCTGGACATGATTTGGTGCACTATAGCACATTTTAATATGTGAGTACCCTATTTTGGGATTTATTAGATAAAAGTGGTTTTAAAACGGTAATAGACCATCCAGCTTGTCTTTTTCCTGTATGCAACGAGGATATCACTCTAAATGATCCAGGATACCTGCACAGCCTAATTAACACAGAGCCCAGGGGTGGTTCAACTGCATGTATAGACCAAACTTAATTGTGCAGTCACACGCCCTGCGATGAGGATAACCATAAAGGGGGGAGCACGAGAGTGTTGGCACCTGTTATCAAGTTTGGAGCACCATCACAAGGATCCATTTTCAATTCATTTCAATCTGGAATTCTAAATTAGATTATCATATATGGACTTTCACCATTGTGCATGCTATATTCACATGAGATAAACTTAAATGCCCCCCTCATCCTGGATCACACTGCTGCCTTATACACACAATGCCCCAGCTTTCTGCCCCCCCTCCCCCTGGATCACACTGCTGCCTTATAAACACAATGGTCTGTCTCTCTGCCTCCCTCCCCCTGGATCACACTGCTGCCTTATACACACAATGCTCAGCTCTTTGCCCCCCTCCCCCTAGATCACACTGCTGCCTTATACGCACAATGCTCAGCTCTTTGCCCACCTCCCCCTGGATCACACTGCTGCCTTATACACACAATGCTCCAGCTCTTTGCCCCCCTCCCCCTGGATCACACTGCTGCCTTATGCACACAAGGCATCAGCTCTATGCCCCCTCCCCCTGGATCACACTGCTGCCTTATACACACAATGCCCTGGCTCTCTGCCCCCCTCCCCCTGGATCACACTGCTGCCTTATACACACAATGCTCCACCTCTCTCCCCCCCCCCCCGCACTCTGCGTCACACTTCTGCCTTACACAGACTCCTTATTGGATCTCACCTCCTTATCCAGCCATGTTCTTAAGCTCCGTGCTCCCTCCCACAGTCTGTAATCAGCACTGCCATAAGAAGGCCCCTTCTTCACCTCCCACTCTTTGCACTACTCCCGGTGCCTCCCTCCGAGTTAACAGGAGCTGGAACTACAGAGGAGGCATCCGGTAACAATGTACGCTGACAGTCCATCTCCAACATAGGTTATACGCCTGTGGGTGAAACTTGTGTAACTGTACTGGAGTCAGGTACCAGCGCGGCCAAATCTTGCAACTATTTGAGACATTTGCCGAGCCTTTGTGTGCATTAGTGAAGATATGTTCTCACTTTTCCAGAGATAAATCTATTTTCAGGTCTTTTTCCCAAGCCTAACAAGCTTTACCGCCATCATTTTTAGAGGTCACATATGGATACTGTTGTTTTGTTTTCTTTTTAAATATTTTGTAGGTTGGGTATTGTTGTAGTACATTTAATCTAGGGCAGGATTTGCTAACTTGCACTCCTGGTTTTCTATAATTCACAGGAGTGTCAGATTTATATGTATATCTAGGATGGTGTTACTGTAGGGTCATGGTGTAGAGAAGAGAAGGGAAGTGATTTTTATTTCTTTTCGTTTTTTTTTTTTCCTTTTTTTTTCATGTTTTGATGAAAGTATTTAAGAAAAGCTACATACTTTATGTCCTTGTGATAGATTAACTTAAGCGGCTATCTTATAAGGTTTGAAAAAAAATAATAAAATCATGTTGAAACAAAAATATACATCCTATGGACCTGAATTATTATTATTATTTTTGTATTATTTTTTTTTACATTTGTGCTATGGAGCTGCTTTTTTGGTGATGATTTTGTCATTACTATAACAACAAAGATATATACAGTATCTCACAAAAGTGAGTACACCCCTCACATTTTTATAAATCTTTTCTTCTATCTTTTCATGTGACAACACTGAAGAAATGACACTTTGCTGCAATGTAAAGTAGTGAGTGTACAGCTTGTATAACAGTGTAAATTTGCTGTCCCCTTAAAATAACTCAACACACAGCCATTAATGTCTAAACCGCTGGCAACAAAAGTGAGTACACCCCTAAGTGAAAATGTCCAAATTGGGCCCAAGTAGCCATTTTCCCTCCCCGGAGTCATGAGACTTGTTAGTGTTACAAGGTTTCGAAAAGTATTTACAACGCTTCATATTTTCCACATTTCATGTTACAGCCTTATTCCAAAATGGATTACATTAATTATTTTCCTCAAAATTCTACAGACAATACCACATAATGACAATGTGAAAGAAGTTTGTTTGAAATCTTTGCAAAATTTATTAAATGTAAAAAAACTAAAAAAATCACACTTACATAAGTATTCACAGCCTTTGCCATGACACTCAAAATGAAACTCAGGTGCCTCCTGATTCCACTGATCATCCTTGAGATGTTTCTACAACTTGATTGGAGTCCACCTGTGGTAAATTCAGTTGGTTGGACATGATTTGGAAAGGCACACACCTGTCTATATAAGGTCCCACAGTTAAAGGGGTTGTAAAGGTAATTTTTTTTTTTTTTTTAAATAACAAACATGTCATACTTACCTTCACTGTGCAGTTTGTTCTGCACAGAGTGGCCCCAAACCTGGTCTTCTGGGGTCCCTCGGCGGCTGTTTTAGCTCCTCCCCGCAAGAACTAACCACCTTAATGCGAGCTCCCTCGCATGTTGGTTAGTTCTTGCAGGCGCGCTCCCGTGATACAGCCGGCGGCTATAGCCGCTCACTGTATCACTCGGCCCCGCCCCCGGCGCACCGCGTCATTAGATGTGATTAACAGCAGTGCGAGCCAATGGCTGCGCTGCTTTCAATCCATCCACTGTAGCCAATCAGCGGCCAGGCTGAGCGGCTTAATGAATGTCGGGAGCTAGCGGCTGACTTTCGAGGTGTCAGGTAAGTAAAACGGGGGGGCTGGGGGCGACAGTATTGTCGGAAGTTTTTTCACCTTAATGCATAGAATGCATTAAGGTGAAAAATTTTTTACCTTTACAACCCCTTTAACAGTGCATGTCAGAGCACAAACCAAGCCATGAAGTCTAAGGAATTGTCTGTAGACCTCCGAGACAGGATTGTATGGAGATACAGATCTGGGGAAGGGTACCGAAAAATGTCTGCAGCATTGAAGGTCCCAATGACCACAGTGGCCTCCATCATCCGTAACTGGAAGAAGTTTGGAACCACCAGGACTCTTCCTAGAGCGGGCCGCCCGGCCAATCTGAGCAATCAGGGAATAAGGGCCTTAGTCATGAAGGTGACCAAGAACTAATGGTCACTCTGACAGAGATCCAGCATTTCTTTGTGGAGTGAAGAGAACCTTCCAGAAGAACGACCATCTCTGCAGCACTCCACCAATCAAGCCTGTATGGTAAAGTGGGCAGACGGAAGCCACTCCTCAGTAAAAGGCACACGACAGCCCACCTGGAGTTTTCCAAAAGGCCCCTGAAGGACTCTCAGCCCACAAGAAACAAAATTCTCCGGTCTGATGAACCAAACATTGAACTCTTTGGCTTGAATGGTAAACGTCATGTCTGGAGGAAACGAGGCACCGCTCATCAGCTGGCCAATACCATCCCTACAGTGAAGCATGGTGGTGGCAGCACCATGCTGTGGGGATGTTTTTCAGCCGCAGGAACTGGGCGACTAGTCAGGATTGAGGGAAAGATGAATGCAGCAATGTACAGAGACATCCTTGATGAAAACCTGATCCAGAGCACTCTGGACCTCAGACTGGGGTGAAGTTTCATCCTCCAACAGGATAACAACCCTAAACACACAGCCAAGATAAAGGAATGGCTACGGGACAACTCTGTGAATGTCCTTGAGTGGCCCAGCCAAAACCCAGACTTCAACCCGATTGAACATCTCTGAAGAGATCTGAAAATGGCTGTGCACCGATGCTCCCCATCCGACCTGATGGAGCTTGAGAGGTCCTGCAAAGAAGAATGGGAGAAACTGCCAAAAAAATAGGTGTGCCGAGCTTGTAGCATCATATTCAAAAAGACTTGAGGCTGTAATTGGTGCCAAAGGAGCTTCACCAAAGTATTGAGCAAAGCCTGCGAATACTTATGTACATGGGATTTTTTTTCGCTTTTATTTTTAATAAATTTGCAAAGATTTCAAACAGACTCCTTTCACGTTGTCATTATGGGGGGTTGTTTGTAGAATTTTGAGGAAAACAATGAATTTTATCCTTTTTTTAACAAGGCTGTAACATAACAAAATCTGGAAAAAGTGAAGCGCTGTGAATACTTTCCGGATGCTCTGTATAAATATACTGTTTCTCAAAATATGTACTAATGAATATTTTTTTTTTTACTTTGAAAATTCAGAATCGATTAACTGTAGATGAAAAGTGCATATATATATATATATATATATGCACTTTTTTATATGTAGCATTAACTCTCGGTGGAGCTGCTGGTTCACCAGCACCGGGTCTAGGGTTCCGTTGAGTTTACCTCTGGACGATATAAGCACCAACACTTGAGTACGATTTCAATGCTTTATTGAACCAAGTAACGAAGGAAGTAGCAGGAAAGAGGCAGGAGGAAAACTGCAGGGAAGCTCAAATATCTTTCTTTAGGTTTCTTTAGAACAATCCTTTAAAGTTGAATACTGTAATTGAATGCAATCCCCTTTTTGTGGGACACGATCTTTGCTCATCTGGATAGGCCTCTCTCACTTGCCTAGCAGCCAGTACGCAGCACGAACAAAAGTCTCTGGCACAGACTTGCTTGAAATAAACCCGTACGATCCTCTGCCACAGGATGTATTGGTTCACGATGAATGTCAGACACAGTACTTGGACCTCTAAGCTAACCCGGCAGTACCATGTAATAAGACTACTTACGTCCTCCAACCGAGTCACCAGGCCCCTCTCCAGACCAGCAATCTGCATGATCCTTCCATGACGGGTCCTCCCCTGGGATCTCCTCGGTTGTCCAGCTTCTTCACTTTGGATAGACAGCTCAGGACCATTCCTCGGCTGCTGTGTTAGGTCCCAGACAAGCTTCTGGGCCCACCCACGCGCCGCAGCGACGTGGGCCTCCGGAACGGAGGACCACGAGGTGATACTCTAACACATACCTGTCGGCCAGGAGGGCCAGCAGGTGGCTGAAAACGAATGCCTAAACATGGCGTCTGTCCCTTAAATACCCTCTCCCAGAATGCAATTTGGAGGACCACCTCCACCGAGCTGTCTCCGAGACAGAGGAGCACTCATCCGCTTCAACACCTTGCTATACCAACACCCGCCGATGGCGACAACGACACCCACCGGCATGAAGTGGAACCACACGCAACGTCAGCCAAGCTGAAACAGAGGCAAATCTAACTTCCTATAACGAGCAATTCACTAAATTTACCTATCAGATGGTAGATCGTAAATCTACCAGCGCTACATATATATAACTTTGCAGGGTTTTGTAGCAGAATCCAAGAAATTTTAAACAAGGGTGAATTATAGATGACAAAATAATAATTTTTATCTACAATAAAGATAATATTATTATATTATCTTTATTGTAGATAAAAAGTGTTATTTTGTCATCTATAGTTCACCCTGTTTGTAATGTCTCGGATTCTGCTACAAAACCCTGCAAAGTTATATTAAAAAAAATAATAAATATTTATAAACAGGCCGCCCATCCACAGTACGTTGCAAGCGGGCAGTCTGGAAACGGTTAAAACCAACCCAACGGTTAAAACCAACAAGCATGCATGGATGTACACAATGATTGTGCCACACATGGTATGATGGGAACGCTGGAGTGAAAGCGATATTTCTAGCTCCATTATTCTTGGTTATCTCTCGATTGATGAGCTGTAGACATGTGCAATTCGCTTCGTTCCAAATTAGTCTTTCCTTATTAAAATAAGAAGGTAGCAGTGAATGTTTCACAGTGCCAACCTCCAAATGTACATGTCAACCATAACTGATACCGCAAATAGTTGAAGAAGATGGTAAGTGAAATCGATCCTTCACCCGACGCGTTTCGGAGCCTACAAGAGATACTCCTTCCTCAGGGGTAGATAGGATACAAAGACTAGTTGAAGCAATCAAATGCTTATAGCGCACTCCATAAAATTATAGGCAGCATCAAAAGGCAATGCAGTAGCCACGGGAGATCGCCTTTGCCCTATAGGGACCCAGTATAAAAGATATAAATAAATACAAAGCCCAAGAGTCGTCAAAGAGGGGCTTATTATTTGTGGGTCACAAAAGGCACAAAAGAGGACCAGCTGAGGCCCATAGAGGGAGTCCTGGGTGTATGCACCAGGATAGGTTAGGAGGATGATGTCCCTCTTCAGATTTTTGTATATGGAGACACTTGGACCTGTAGATGTTCAACGTGTGTCTCTCCTGATGGTCTCCTGTGAACGCGTCGGGTGAAGGATCAATTTCACTTACCATCTACTTCGACTATTTGCAGTATCCGTTATGGTTGACATGTACACTTCATGCTCTATGTTTTTATCTATGTATTTCAGTAAATTTTGATTATTTTTCTATTTCTGACTTGTTACCTTATCTAAGTGCCATTAAAGTCCTACCCCAAAGGGAATCCTTCTCTTTTCATATTCCTTGTTAAAATTCGGCATACTCGTTAATTTGGAAAAATCCAAATTAAGGTAAGACTGTTTAACGAATTTTTCCGAAAACAAATTTTTGAAAATCCGAAAATTCTAAAGTACGAAATTCCGAATTTTGAAAATCCGAAAATTTGAAAGAACGAAAATAAGAACGAAAATTAGAAAAAACTAAAATCCGAAAATAAGAACAAAAATTGTCAAATCTGAGGGAACAAAGAACATTCTATTATAATTAACCACTTCAGGCCCGGAAGGATTTACCCCCCTTAATGACCAGGCCATTTTTTTGCGATACGGGCACTGTGTCGCTTTAACTGACAATTGCGCGGTCGTGCGACGCTGTACCCGAACAAAATTGATGTCTTTTTTTTTTTTTTCCCCACAAATAGAGATTTCTTTTGGTGGTATTTGATCACCTCTGTGGTTTTTATTTTTTGCGCTATAAACAAAAAAATAGCGACAATGTTGAATTTTTTTTTTTACCTTCTTCTATAAAACCTATCAAAAAAATATGTAAAAAAAAATTGAATTTCTTCATCAGTTTAGACCAATATGTATTCTGCTACATAAGGAGAATAATGGATACTTGTGCGAACACCAAAATACAAAACAAAGCAAATATGCAAAAAAATATTTTTTTTTTAAAAATAAGGTAACTACTAGAGAATCATAAAAATTTAGCACAGGCTTGCGAGATAAAAAAAATAGTAGCTGCCACAAATAACAGTGTTCACACACCAATTGACAAAATATTAAGTAATAAATTGCGGCACTTTATTATGTTCAAACGCTAAAAACTACACATGTGCAACTCTCACCATACCAGGGAGGTCCAAAATTAGGAACTCTGGGTGTAGATAAAGTCTAAACAATTGATATTCCACTCAAATGTGCAACCAGAGGTCACAGAAAGACCAACATTGCATCAAAAAAAAAAGAATCTAAATAACGCTGACGTAGAGTCCCTATAAATAAGATGGTTAGAGAAAAAGTTTCCAATCAATAAAGTTCCTCAAAGTTAATGAATAAGCAGGGGACCAAGCTGCTATAAAATCAGAAGTAAATGAGTAGCAAAAATCAAGGAGGATAATAAGTAACCAATTAGTTGTGTACCGAGAATCAGAAGCAAACATCCCAGGTGCCAAATATCATCAAAAAAAAAATGTGTCAAACACAATAAAGACATCTCCACATCTCCAAGACATCTCTCGTGATCGGGGAACCGACGGCCGGGATTGGTGAGTGGTGTTCAGCTGCATTCTTTTATCGCTGGTTGTGGAGATTTAGTATGTAAGTGTTTAGAAGCTTTTAATAAAGATTGTTATACTTTATCACACTATGGAGTCCTTCCCTCCTTATGTTCTTGGAGCTGAATCTGAGTTATCTTGAAGTGGAAGTTGGGTGACCCCCGGGGGGATCCGTCATCGGGGAGATCGGGAGTTACCTGGGTTATCTGGAAGCGGAAGTTGGGTGACCCCCGGGGGGATCCATCATCGGGGAGATCGGGAGTTGCCTGGGTTATCTGGAAGCGGAAGTCGGGTGACCCCCGGCGGGATCCGTCATCGGGGAGATCGGGAGTTGCCTGGGTTATCTGAAAGCGGAAGTCTGGTGACCCCCGGGGGGATCCGTCATCGGGGAGATCGGGAGTTGCCTGGGTTATCTGGAAGCGGAAGTCTGGTGACCCCTGGGGGGATCCGTCATCGGGGAGATCGGGAGTTGCCTGGGTTATCTGGAAGCGGAAGTCTGGTGACCCCTGGGGGGATCCGTCATCGGGGAGATCGGGAGTTACCTGGGTTATCTGGAAGCGGAAGTTGGGTGACCCCCGGGGGGATCCGTCATCGGGGTGATTGGGAGTTGCCTGGGTTATCTGGAAGTGGAAGTCGGGTGACCCCCGGCGGGATCCGTCATCGGGGAGACCGGGAGTTGCCTGGGTTATCTGGAAGCGGAAGTCTGGTGACCCCCGGCGGGATCCGTCATCGGGGAGATCGGGAGTTGCCTGGGTTATCTGGAAGCGGAAGTCTGGTGACCCCCGGGGGGATCCGTCATCGGGGAGATCGGGAGTTGCCTGGGTTATCTGGAAGCGGAAGTCTGGTGACCCCCGGGGGGATCCATCATCGGGGAGATCGGGAGTTGCCTGGGTTATCTGGAAGCGGAAGTCGGGTGACCCCTGGAGGGATCCGTCATCGGGGAGATCAGGAGTTGCCTGGGTTATCTGGAAGCGGAAGTCTGGTGACCCCCGGGGGGGATCCGTCATCGGGGAGATCGGGAGTTGCCTGGGTTATCCTTTGCTGGCTTGGCTGTTATCGTTCAGCCGTGAGGTGAGAGGCTGGGGGAACCATCACTTCCATTTCACTTTTTCTCAATATCGTTCACACCTGGAGGAACCTATTTTGGACACATTTCTTTATTTAATTGTCACGGTGGGGATTTGATTGTGTATGGGACAATCTATGTGATTGATATATTTATTTCTAACCATTTTCACTTTTATTTCACAATTTTCTCACAACATTGGCTACACCTGGAGGAAATCATTCTGACACATTTTTTTCTTTGTCAAAATAGTTTTATTGAGTACGAAGATTATGTATAGATAACATTGAATAATAACATACATTCAATGTAAGGAAGCTCATTTACAATTATAGAATAGTTAATTCATTAATAATATCGTAAAACAAGACAATGTATTCTAACACAAGACAATATATTTTAAAAGGAAATAAAGAAATAGGAGAGAAAAAGAGTCCTTGTCCATTTCAAAAGAATAGAATTAAATGAGTTATGGAAGTTCTGCTACATCGTTTGCCTTGTTTTATTTCTATTTCTAGACAGTAATTGAGATTATTATTTAAATATCAATTAGAGCTTCAATATCATAGAATAATATAGTATAAGGAAAAGAAAGGAAAGAAAGTATAGTAGGAAGGGGAGAAGAGAAGAAGGTTAAGGGAAAGAATCCGCAAGGTCAGGCCGAAAGTTACCACAACATCTAGGGCTGAAATAAAGCCTATGTCTTGTTATCACAACTACCATGGCAGTAGAACACTCTTGTCTAGGGTTGGCATGGCATATGTAATCCAAGGCTGCCATATTACCTCAAATCTGGGGATCGTGTCCAATTCTATAGCTATCATCTTGGCATGAGTCATATAGTAATTCATTTTAGCTTTTGCTTCATTTACATCTAAGTGATTTCCAAGATTTTGCTAAAGTCCGTTTAGCTGCTGTGAAGAGATATACCAACAATTTAAATTGGGTATGCATTATGAATTCAGGTTTTAAGTTGAGAAGGGCCATTGCTGGAGCGAAAGGGATTGTTTTCCCGATATGGTTAGTTGCAATGTTAATTATTCCCCTCCAGAATATTTGAGCTAATGGACACGACCACCAGATATGAAGGTATGTGCCAGGGTCCAAACAACCCCGAAAACATTGCGCCGAATAATTTTGCACATATTTTGCTACTCTAGTAGGTACTAGATACCAGTGTGTTAAAACTTTAAAATTAGCCTCAACCGCCAATATATTAGGAGAAGCTGTTTTTGTTGTTGACCATATTTGTTTCCAATCTGAATTATCAAAAGTACGCTCAAGGTCCTCTTCCCATTTCTGGACATAGGATAATTTGTCTTTACTGGAATGAACCAGCAGGTGAGAATATATAGTGGAGATTGTGCCTCTAGCGTGCGGATCTTTTTTACAAGCTTCTTCGAAACTAGTCATATGTGTTAACGGGGATGTGGTAGACACTAATGCCCCGTACACACGGTCGGATTTTCCGATGGAAAATGTCCGATCGGAGCGTGTTGTCGGAAATTCCGACCGTGTGTGGGCTCCATCACACATTTTCCATCGGATTTTCCGACACACAAAGTTGGAGAGCAGGAGATAAAATTTTCCGACAACAAAGTCCGTTGTCGGAAATTCCGATCGTATGTACAGAAATCCGACGGACAAAGTGCCACGCATGTTCAGAATAGATAAAGAGATGAAAGCTATTGGCCACTGCCCCGTTTATAGTCCAGACGTACATGTTTTACGTCACCGCGTTTAGAACGATCGGATTTTCCAACAACTTTGTGTGACCGTGTGTATGCAAGACAAGTTTGAGCCAACATCCGTCGGAAAAAATCCATGGATTTTGTTGTCGGAATTTCCGAACAAAGTCCGACCGTGTGTACGGGGCATAAGGGTGTGAAGAAATTTTTAATTTGGAAGTATCTAAATAATTCAGACTGCGGTAGACCATATCTCTCACAAAGGGTTGAAAAAGGGATGAATGATGAGGAATGTACAAATTTATACATACACCGTACGTCTCTAGATACCCATTCTTTGAAGGAATTAGGGAATATCCATGCTGGATAGAAAGCAGGATTTTTATAGAATGACAACATCGGGTTATGAGATGATTGTAAATGATTATTCTTTTTGAATCTATCCCAAAGGGAAATGTAGTGTTTAGTAATTGGTTTCCTTAGGTCTATGCGATCTTTTGGAGTGATCCATAGTAAGTTTGATATTGGAATATTGGAATAGGATCGCATTCTGTGGCTTCAATATGTACCCATAACGGGGTCTCCTGATAAGCATGATATTTAGCCAGGCTTGCTATGTGTGCAGCCCTATAGTAATAAGCAAAATTAGGGCAACCTAGGCCTCCGTTTGATTTTGGGAGATATAGTATATGTAGCTGTATGCGTGGTTTGGAGGAACCCCATATGTATGACGATGTTTTCCTTTGTAATATCCTTAGGTGATAAGCTGGAATAGGTAATACTCTGAATAAGTACAGTAATTTCGGTAGTATCGCTGACACATTTTTTTTTACATATAATCATGACGATCGGGATTTGTTTTGTATATGGGACTTGTTTATGGAACATTTATGTGATATATTTATTGTCAACCATTTGTTATCCTTTCCTTTTACACCCGTTTGAAGAACTGTTTGCTAGATTATATTGTAGTTGCAAATTGAATGCTGCACATATATAGCTGTGTTTCACTTTGGTGCACTTATCGTTACCATCTAGTTTGAGATTATTATTTATGCTGCGCTGTTTGGATTTATGCACGTCATTTATTTTTATCAATTGTTTTCTTTGTTTATTTTGTCATAATATTGTTAGAGCAATTTCAGAATATCATAAGTAGCACATATGTTGCACTATGTCTTTATTGTGTTTGGCACATTTTTTTTTTTTTTAGATGATATTTGGCACCTGGGATGTTTGCTTCTGATTCTCGGTACCAGGGGCGGACTGACCATTGAGCCACTCGGGCACTGCCCGAGGGCCCTGGGCCACTAAGGGGGGCCCCGTCAGGGTTGATGCAAATTGTGGACAAGGAAAGATTACTCCTGCGCTTGTGAGGGTCTGTTTGGGTTTGAGAAAAGTAGTATTGTGAAATTATAGCAAAGCTGAAAGAGATGGTGTTCCGCTGCCCAGAAAATGACCCCGGGGTGGTCAGGTAACGCGTCAGCCAACTCTAAAACATCCGCCTCAATATGGGCTCATAATACTTTTAACTCATTTTTATCTTTAAATTTCCATGTTTTTTATATTTTGTTACCTGTTTGTATTGATACATAGTATTTGGCATTATTTAATTGCTTTTTTTTGCTTTTATTTTCATATGAATAAATTTTATACTTTTTGATGTGAGCAACTGATCACGCGCCCTTCATCCATCACTCTCCATATGGCCATACGTCAGGGTTGCCAGCCTCAGTAAAACCAGGGACAGTATGGACCAGGGACAGCCAATAGACAGTATGGACCAGGGACAGCCAATAGACAGTATGGACCAGGGACAGCCAATAGACAGTATGGACCAGGGACAGCCAAAAGACAGTATGGACCAGGGACAGCCAATAGACAGTATGGACCAGGGACAGCCAAAAGACAGTATGGACCAGGGACAACCAATAGACAATATGGACCAGGGACAGCCAATAGACAGTATGGACCAGGGACAGCCAAAAGACAGTATGGACCAGGGACAACCAATAGACAGTATGGACCAGGGACAGCCAAAAGACAGTATGGACCAGGGACAGCCAATAGACAGTATGGACCAGGGACAGCCAATAGACAGTATGGACCAGGGACAGCCAATAGACAGTATGGATCAGGGACACTGTGTATACTGTGTACATGTATGTGTATACTGTGTAATTGTATACTGTGTGTGTGTGTACACTATGTGGCCCCATAATCTCTGATTGCCTGGGGGCCCCATAATCTCCTATTGCCCGGGGGGCACCATGAGTTGTCAGTCCGCCCCTGCTCGGTACGCAACTAATTGGTTACTTATTATCCTCCTTGATTTTTGCTACTCCTTTACTATTGATTTTATAGCAGCTTGGTCCCCTGCTTATTCATTAACTTTGAGGAACTTTATTGATTGGAAACTTTTTCTCTAACCATCTTATTTATAGGGACTCTACGTCAGCGTTATTTAGATTCATTTTTTGATGCAATGTTGGTCTTTCTGTGGCCTCTAGTTGCACATTTGAGTGGAATATCAATTGTTTAGACTTTATCTACACCCGGAGTTCCTAATTTTGGACCTCCCTGGTATGGCGAGAGTTGCACATATGTAGTTTTTAGTGTTTGAAAATAGTAAAGCGCCGCAATTTATTACTTAATATCTATTCTGCTACATATTTTTGACTAAAAAAAAAAAAAAAAAAAATCCCAATAAGCGTATATTGATTGGTTTGCGCAAAAGTTATAGCGTCTACAAGCTACGGGAGAGATTTATGGACTTTTAATTTTTTTTTTTTTTTTTACTAGTAGTGGCGGCGATCAGCGATTTTTAGCGAGACTGCGACATTGTGGCGGACGAATCGGACACTAAGTGACACTTTTTTAGGGACCAGTAACACCAATACAGTAATCAGTGCTAAAAAAAAAATGCACTGTCACTGTATCAATGACACTGGCAGGGAAGGGTTTTAACAGCGCGGTTAAATGTGTTCCCTACGGGGGCTTTCTTACTGTGTGGGGCATGCTGAGACTAGACGAAGAGTGTCAGCGGTAAAGGGTCGCCGGTGGCGCGGGCCCCCGAAACCAGGAAGTGCGGACGACGTACGGGTACGTTGTTTTACGCAACCAGGCCGCCCTGCCGCAGTATATGTGTGGTGAGTGGTCCAGGAAGTAGTTAAATTATTAAGTTTATTAACCATTATTACAGTTTTTTTTATTATTATTATTTATTAGTAATAATAATAATAAAAAGAAATTGCAATACCTATAATTTAATACCCTGTTTCCCAGAAAATAAGACCTAGTGTGATTGTCAGTGATGGCTGCAATATAAGCCCTACCCTCCAAATAAGCCCTAGTTAAAGTCCTTGTAGGTCTTATTTTCAGGGTAGGGCTTATTTTCGGGGAAATAGGGTAGGGCTTATTTGGGGGGCAGGGCTTATATTGCAGCCATCACCGTCAATCACGCTAGGTCTTATTTTCGGGGAAACTGGGTAGTTTATAACTATTATTATAGTTTTTATTAAAAACTATAATAATAGCTACAAACTATTAAATTATAGGTCTTGCCATTTCCTTTCAAATTTGACTGTTGGTGAACGCAACGAAGACGAATGTATCCAAAGTTACGAATATTCAGAATTGAGCTATGACTAAGCACTGTACTAAGTGTGAAACGCGTCGGCTCGTTTGTCCCATTTTTTTTGCTGTGGCTTGTATCTGTTGGACTTTTTACTAATAAAGGCTATATTCCGGAGTGCGGCTGTCCAGAACTTCCTTTTTGCCTCATATTCAAAATAACGAATACCGCATCTATACGAATGGAACGTAACAAATTCAATTTTTTTCCGAAATAACGCATATAGATCATCATGAACGATCTGGAAAAAAAAAAAAGAATGAAACGAAAATGAAAAAAAAACAAAGAGGTTTTCGGCAGTGCACATGTCTAATGAGCTGTATGGCACATATAGGCAGTTTTGGTATTGGTATTTCTGGGGGGGGGGCGGGGAGGGGTTGGTCGTGTGCAATTTTTAGGGCTTGGCATGTTGGGTGTCTATTTACTCGGCACAACCTCACCTTTTATGGTTCTTCAAAAAATGTGGATTTTATTGTGTTGGGGGCTCTAAAATGTAGCTAGTGTATTTTTTTTCCTTGAAAAATTGAGATTTTATGAACATTTGTGCAAATATCATGTGACATAAAACAGGTGCCTCTGCTTTCAGGAAAACATAATCATTTATAATCTGATCACATTGCCTAGATATTTTCCTTTGGGGTCCCCCAGTATTTATATGAAGGTCTGTGTTCTTCTTTTAAGGTGACCTTGTAAGGACGATAAGTAGTCAATATGGGTGATCATGAATTACAGAGGACTAAGAATACAGAAAACGACAAAGGTAAGTTATTATAATTTAGGGGTATACTCTTCATCCATTTTATAGACCATCCCCCCCCCCCCCCCGTAGGAGGCGCTGGTGAATAGGGACCCCCCTACCCTGCACACAACCAGGCACACCAAACTTCCGCATACTTGCTTCAGACAAGAAACAGTCCAGCAGCTTTTTTTTTTTTTTTTTTTGTGTTTTCATTAGGGGTTAATAAACTTGGATGGGGATGGGATGATTATTGGGCACTCATTAACCCCTTCTATACCAGGCACTTTCACCCCCTTCCTGCCCAGGCCATTTTTCAGCTTTCAGCGCTGTCACACTTTGAATGACAATTGCACGGTCATACAACACTGTACACATATGACATTTTTATCATTTTCCTCACACAAATAGAGCTTTCTTTTGGTAGTATTTAATCACTGCTCAGTTTTCTAATTTTTTTAATAAAAAAAAAGAACCAAAAATTTTGAAAAAAAAAAAAAGTTTTTCTTAGTTTCTGTCACTAAATTTTGTAAATAAATAATTTTTCTCCTTCACTGATGGGCACTGATTAGGTGGCACTGATGAGGAGGCTCTAATATGTGGCACTGATGAGCACTAATAGGTGGCACTGATAGACGGCACTGATGGGCACTGATAGGCGGCACGGATAGGCGGCACTGATGGGCACTGATAGGTGGCACTGGTGGGCACTAATAGGCGGCACGGATAGGCTGCACTGATGGGCACTGATTAGGTGGCACTGATGAGGAGGCACAAATATGTGGCACTGATAAGCACTGATAGGTGGCACTGGTGGGCACTGATAGGCGCCACAGATAAGCGGCACTGATGGGCATTGATGGGTGGCACTGATGGGCAGTAGTGATGGGCATTGATGGGCAACACTGATGGGCAGCACTAATAATCAGCACTGTCTGGCATCACTAATGGTCACTGATTGGTGGCACATGTGGGCACTGGTGGACACTGATTGCTGGCACTGGTGGGCACTGGTGGACACTGATTGCTGGCACTGGTGGGTACTGGTGGGCACTGATTGCTGGCACGATTGCTGCCCCAGCACGAGAGCGGCCGTTCTGGGATGACGTTATATGATGTTGCCCCAGAACGAGAGCCGCACCACCCCTTCGTCACTTAACAGTGGGCGGGCGGCAAGTGGTTAAGCCAGATTAAGCAAAAAGCCCTTCACAAGCAGGGACAGCTGCCAGCTGGCCCCTTTGGTGTGCAGAGAAAAAGTCCCAGTGTCCAACTATCCTTCCTATGGCTGCTGATCCCAGCACCACCTCTTCTGGCACTGCCACCCCACCAGGCTGCAGCTGCCCCTTTCACTATCCCCCCTGGCTACTTCCCACAGTCCTCCTCCACTGCCTCACTCAGCAGCCACCCATCTGTCTTCTCCCTGGAGATCTCTCCGATGTGCTACCTGGCCCCTGGCGGTCCTCACTCCTAATCCTGTGTCTCTGGACAGGACTCCTCTGTGTGTCTTGAGAGGATCCCTCCAACACCCCAGCCAAAGGCCCGAGGTCACACCGCCCAGACTAGAGGACTATCCTCAAGGGCCACAGACGGCCTCCTCAGCACTCCATCTCCATCTTCCACCTGACCGCACACTGCCCCTGCCAGCCTGACTCTGAGTATTTAAGAGGGGCCCACCCCCAGCCAGCCCATTTTGCTGGGGATTGGCTTGGGCCCTCCTTAATACTTCAGGCAGCTCCTCCTAATCTCCGTCCCGTTCTTCTGGAATCTTCTCCAAGGTTACAGCAAGTAGGGGGAGGTACGAGAGGCGGTGCCCGACAAGTCATCCAGCCTCCCTGGATCTCTCACCCTGACCCAGATTCAGTCCAGGCTTGGCTGCCTGGCAAATCAAACAATTTACCTACACTACAAAAAAACTATTTACATTTCTAGCACACTAGAGGGTGCTACACATTATAGACAGCTGAAAACCCGAGTCTCCATTTATAGGACATACTGTATGTCTACTAATACTGCTATACTGGCTCTATAAACCAGATCAACCAATCAGATATCACCTCTTATTATATCTGTATAGAGGTAATAACAGCCAGCATCTCATTGGTTGTCATGCTTCAGTATATGTTTCACACATAATTACAATATATTTAATATAAGTTAATGAAATATATGATTTAATAGGATGCAATATCGATACACTATATTACCAAAAGTATTGGGACGCCTGCCTTTACACGCACATGAACTTTAATGACATCCCAGTCTTAGTCTGTAGGGTTCAATATTGAGTTGGCCCACCCTTTTGCCACTATAGCAGATTCAACTCTTCTGGGTAGGCCGTCCACAAGGTTTAGGAGTGTGTTTGACCATTCTTCCAGAAGCACATTTGTGAGGTCAGGCACTGACGTTGGTCGAGGAGGCCTGGTTCACAGTCTCTGCTCTAATTCATCCCAAAGGTGTTCTATCAGGTTGAGGTCAGGACTCTGTGCAGGCCAGTCAAGTTCCTCCACCCCAAACTCGCTCATCCATGTCTTTATGGACTTTGCTTTGTGCACTGGTGCGCAGTCATGTTGGAACAGGAAGGAGCCATCCCCAAACTGTTTCCACAATGTTGGGAGCATAAAATTGTCCAAAATGTTTTGGTATGCTGATGCCTTAAGTGTTCCCTTCACTGGAACTAAGGGGCCAAGCCCAACCCCTGAAAAACAACCCCACACCATAATCCCCCCTCCACCAAATGATTTGGACCAGTGCACAAAGCAAGGTCCATAAAGTCGTGAAATAGTGAGTTTGGCGTGGAGGAACTTGACTGGCCTGACCTCAACCCGATAGAACACCTTTGGGATGAAATTAAGTGGAGACTGCGAGCCAGGCCTTCTCATCCAACATCAGTGGTTGACCTCACAAATGCTCTTCTGGCAGAATGGTCAAACATTCCCATAGACACACTCCTAAACCCTGTGGACGGCCTTCCGAGAAGAGTTGAAGCTGTTATAGCTACAAAGGGTGGGCCAACTCAATATTGAACCCTACGGACTAAGACTGGGATGCTGCCGTTAAAGCTCATGCGCGTTTAAAGGCAGGCATCCCAATACTTTTGGTGATATAGTGCGTGTATACAGTTATAGTAGATAAGAGTAGGTTATTATACGGTCTAATAGTGAATTCTAGTGGAAGATGTATGATACAGCAGATTATCACATCAATGTCATAGGCACCCAATATAAGAGATTTGGTGGAGCACACAGATGATCCAAGGTGAATATAATATGTCTTTACATGAGATAAGAATTCTGTAGGGTTGTTATACCGGCTGATACACCCAGGATTATTCACTATCCTCTCTGTCTGTAGAGATTCCAGCTGATAGGAGTAGAAATCACCGGCTTATACTGACCCTATGGATCCTCCTCATAGTGGCTCTCCTTATTGTGGTCATCCTCACCAGTCTCCTCTTCATCTACTGTGAGTATCTCTATTATAATTATCATTTATGTTGACTTAGTTATTGTAAAATGTTACACTTGTGATATTTTTAGTGTCTTTGGCGATTCCAGATCAGTGGTTCGATAGCCAGGCTGACTTAAAAACAAAGTGGGAAGGATGGCCCACCTCATTCACACTCACACACAAGTCTTGTATCTCTGGGTTCTCACAAGAGAAAAGAATTACAAACTTCTATCTCGGTGGCACAGGGATCCAGTCACGGTACACAAAATGTACCCCCAATACTTCGGACGTTTGCTGGCGCTGTCACAGAGGAAAAGGCTCCTACCTCCATGTGTGGTGGGAATGCAACCGAGTTCGCCCTTTCTGGAACCAGGTTTTTGACATGTACAATTATATATATATATAATGTCTCTCTCGTTCCGTCTCCTAAGGTGGCCCTCCTATCCATCCTACCAAGTCGAATTAATTCCCATAAAAAATGTCTTCTCAGATTCTTTCTATCTGCAGCCCGCCATGTCATAACGCAGCATTGGAAAACAGAACTCACCCCCGCCATCAGCAGATGGATAGACATCATCAATGACACCATGCTCATGGAGGAGCTACAGGCAAAGATGGGGGGACACCTAGGATAAGTGCATGAAAAGATGGTACATATGGCTTCACCACTCATCCTCTGACCCTTTCCTTAACAGGATTTCTGCATAGGGAGCAGGTCCAATCTCATACAACTACCTGTTGTGTGATATTGTTTACCCTCCACTAGGGCCATCCGATGCACTCAGATCCCCAATTCTGGAGGCTATGTTACCTCCCCAAGGCTCAGGATACCTGAAGTCAGGAATTCACCATAAATACGCTGCTGGGTTCCTCTCCCCGTTCTATCCCCTTCTTTTCCTTCACCTATACGCCACTTTGACTGTTAGCTCACGAGTTATACAATATCTCACAAAATGTAAGTACACCCCTCACATTTTTGTAACTATTTTATTCTATCTTTTCATGTGACAACACTGAAGAAATGACACTTTGCTACAATGTAAAGTAGTGAGTGTACACAGGGCCGGTGCTACCACTAGGCGGACTAGGCAGCCGCCTAGTGCGCACTGCCACCTAGGGCGCAACTTCAGCTGCTGTGTATACAGCTCTCTGGTGAGGAGATGACACAGCCTTGTGTGTACAGCCGGGTCTGAGAGGATTGACAAATGCGAGAAGAGGGGGGGGGGGAGTGCGGAGATGGCGCGGCTCAGTCACTGGGGAAAGCGGAAGATTTTTTAAGGGGCCGCTCCGCACTGTATGGGAGAGATCTGCGCTCCCCTCCTACCAACAATACACAGAGCAGCCTGAACTGGAAGCGTCTTCACCAGCTCCCGACACTGGTCCTGGGCACTGACACACTCACTGGTAAAGTCCTAGCTGGGGAGCTGCACATCCCGTGTATAGGGAGACATCAGAGGAGGAAAATACAGCCGACTCATGCTTGTAAATGCCGCTCTATGCTCTGTAAACTGCACTCTGTACTCACTCAGCCGCCCCCATTATAGCACAGTAAAAAGTTCCTTTGGGATGACCAGCATTCAACTCTGCTCTTCCTCCTGATAACCCCGAGCTCCCTGGAATGTCCCCCTCCCCTGGTCACAATGCACAGGTCACAGCATGGCAGATTGGAAGCAGAGGATGTAGGCGAGTGCTCGGTCCTGGTACACAACATGCTGTTATTAACTGTTACTGGGGCTGATATTAATGCTGCACACGGTGCTCAGTGTTGTGGGCTCTCTTTGTGTTTCTTTTTTCTGCTGGTGACCACCCATGGAAAACACTGCCTACAAGTCGGGCTGGTGCCCACTAGTCCCTAGGTTTTCTCCTGGTTACTTCTGATATTAATGCAGCATTTACTAGAACTGGGCTGTATTTTCCTTCACTTGTAGCATCTTAAAGGGGTCTTCCCCTCCTCTCCCTTCCACCAGCAGGAAGAAAATACAGCCAATAAGTTCAAATAAATGCTGCCCCCTCCTATCCAGGGGTCTGTACACCCGCTGTGCCCATTATTAGGGATTCCCACCATCCCCGTGCTGAGTTCCCGGGTCTGTACACCTGCTGTGCCCACTATGAGAGGTTCCCACCATCCTTATGCTGAGTTCCTGGGTCTGTACACCTGCTGTGCCCATTATGAGAGGTTCCCACCATCCCTGTGCTGAGTTCCTGGGTCTGTACACCTGCTGTGCCCATTATGAGGGGTTCCCACCATCCCCATGCTGAGTTCCCGGGTCTGTACACCTGCTGTGCCCATTATGAGAGGTTCCCACCATCCCTATGCTGAGTTCCTGGGTCTGTACACCTGCTGTGCCCATTATGAGAGGTTCCCACCATCCCTATGCTGAGTTCCTGGGTCTGTACACCTGCTGTGCCCATCATGAGGGGTTCCCACCATCCCTGTGCTGAGTTCCCGGGTCTGTACACCCGCTGTGCCCATTATGAGAGGTTCCCACCATCCCTATGCTGAGTTCCTGGGTCTGTACACCTGCTGTGCCCATTATGAGGGGTTCATTTTGTTTATTGAAAAATCTTACAAACAACAACTTATATACAATAAAACCATAATAAATAAATAAAACATATTTACAAAATAATTGAATATGATTATACAAAACAAGAACATAATAAACGGTACAAACCACATTGCGCACAACACAATCCCTACGGAAGAGCCAGACTAAGGAACATCACCGTCACCATGCATGTAGCCTTTTATCAAAAATATATTTGATCTTGAAAATCTAGGGGAGTGATTCAGGAATACAAAGAAGATTTACAGATACCAGCACAGGCTAAGAGACTATTACGTATCCTTTATTTTTATGTTAGAAAGACTATACTGCTATCCTGGAAAGGTATACAAACACCTTTGAAGTCTCTATGGCTAAAATTAATTAACAACGTCATACTGTTGTATAGACTTACCTTTGAACTCAGGAAACGAAAAAAAATGTTCCATAAAATATGGGACAGGTGGCTGGTTAGCCCCATGACCCTCTCTATATAATGTATGCTCAATCTGTACCACTCACAGGTCGTGCCAGGAAATGCACCATATATGTGAATTACTAATACTCTTATTCATCAATAACTGGTTGTGTATATACTTATGTAGTCAACCTCAGATCGACTTACCATTAGCTATCTGTTTGTTTTTCTCCTCCCCCCACATACAGGCAATGTACTTGACAGGGTATACCAATGCTTAACAGTGATTTATTTAGTGACTGTTTGTTGTGCTTGTTTTTTTTTTGTACAACTGGTTTGTATTAAAATCAATAAAAATATCTTTAAAAAAAAAGGAATACAAAGAAAAGCCGCACACCCCAAGATCAACAGGCAGCAGCTACAGAGTCCTGATATTCCTCCACGCCCTTATCCAGGCCTCCTGCCGCCACCTGCCTTTCTCAAGACCCTAAATCTTCCCAACCTCACCCAGAATGTCCTGCACCACCACTTCGACAGGGAGGATTTTACTCCGTAAGGATACCTGACACCGTGCACTCCACGTGAAAAAACGGACTACTAGATTAACTAAAAAATTGTTTCCAAATCATAATCCCGACGAGTCTGGAATGCCCCATACACCCACTCTGCATAACTCATATGGGGGAGGAAGGGTATACTCAGAGCCCTCCCCACCCTCTTGTACACCTCTATATTAAAAGGGCATTGAAGTAGAAAGTGATCCATGGGCTCCACCACTCCTCCACACTCCACTCTCGGGCAGCCCCGATCACTCATGGAAAGAAACTTCAAGTTGTCCTTCACATATAGTTTTCCATGAAAGGCAAGCCAAGCCTGATCCCTAAACTTCATTGGGATTCTCTCCAAATTAATCAATCGCAAACCCACCCCCAAAACCAGGCTTGGGCAATCCCTCAAGGCCAGTGGCTCGCAAAAAGCAGAGCTCGTGATCCGCTTCTCAAGAAGTTTCCTTGGAAGAGATCTGACTTCTCCTGCTCTTACTTGCCACTGCCGAAGCATTTTCAAACACGGGGTAACATAAGCCGGGAGCTGTTCATGATTGAACCTCAGGCTTTTCACTGGCCCACCATTTTCTCAGTCTCGCAGAAAGGGCCTAAACCAGGACTGGAAAACACCAACCCACGCAGGCGGTCTCTATGTCAACATGTTACCAAGATTATACTTCACAAACATCAGAGAGAAAAAGACTACAGGGTTGACCATCCCTAGACAACCCTCCCACCTAGGAAGGTAAGTCACATTCCTTTTGATAAGGTTTATTCTGTTCCCCCATAACAGCTGGAAGAAACAACTATAGACTCTGGTATAGAGAGAAACAGAAAAATCGGAATCAGGTAAGTCTTGATCAGATCAACCTTTTCCCTCAAGGAAAGCTGACAACCTTTCCAGCTTGCCACCTTGGCATCAGCATTCTCCAGCCTGTTCACCCAATTTGCATGACCATAGTCACCTGGGCCAAATTCAATGCCTAGAACTCAAATTTTTTGTTGGGGCTCCGAGAAGTCATCCGGGAGAACAAAGCTCTCACCTTCCATGGCAATCCAGAAAGCTTCACACTTGTCCTGGTTGACCTTTGAACCTGATGCCTCTGCATACTGCCCTATCACTGAGACCACCTCCTGCGCCCCCCTAGTCCCAGAGATAAAAACAGAAACATCATCAGCATAGGCCACAACCTTCAAAGGAGGCTCACCAGCGATGCCCAAAGGTACGCCACACAAAAGTCCACTCTCTAGCCTTCTAATGAAGGGGTCGATTGCAAACACATATAGCAGAGAAATCAATGGACCCCCCTGACGCACACCCGAGCTGACCGCAAAGGGCTGCCCGACCATACCATTAACCAGAGGAAAGCTTTCAGCCCCTTTGTACAAAATCTTGAGCCAATCAATGAAACCCCCCTCCAGGCCATATTTGTCAAGAAGGAGCCACAAGTACTCATGATTAACCTGATCAAAGGCCTTAGCCTGATCCAATGTCAGCAAAAATTTACCCCAACCAGCAGCCCTACAACGCTCCAAGGCCTCCTGGACAGCTAACACCGCTGAGAAAGTGCTTCTACCTTGGACCGAACAGTGCTGGTGGCGGGATAACAAACTGCCTGCAACTGGTGATAACCGCCAGAAGAAAATCTTTGCCAGTATCTTTCTATCGACATTAAGAAGGCTAATGGGGCGCTAGTTCCCAATCATCGAAGGATCTTTACCCTTTGACAGCAGGATCACTGCAGAATGCCTCATGGAGGAAGGGAGAGAACCCTCATTCAAACAGCCATTAAAAACCTCCGCAAGGTAGGGAGCCAGGATTGTCTTAAAACATTTATAGAACTCGGCTGTCAAACCATCTGGCCCTGGCGTTTTCTTGATGGCTAGTTTATCAATAGCCTGGATTACCTCATCTGCAGTGATTTCATCTGTCAAATTCATCAAAGGAACATTACTTTCCAGTCCTGGTGTAGAGTCCAAAAAACCCAACATCCTTGTCCGATCAAGGTTCCTTCCTCCCAGGAGATCAGCATAGTATGACCTGACAGCCTCCAGGATCCCTGACCTAGACTTCGTCAGAGAGCCCGTACTGTCTCTCAGGCCATTAACCGTCTTAAGTGCTAAGCTCTGTTTACAGTTCTGGTAAGGGTCAGGCGAATGGTATTTCCCGTAATCCCTCTCCTGAACCAAAGAGGTGTGCCGGTCATATTGATGTCTCCTAAGGAGGAGCTTCACCTCAGAGATTGCCCCAGAATCTCCTCCATTCGAAACAAGGCAAGTTTCCTCCGGAAACACTGGTAGGTGATATACTTATCTTGCCGCTTCTTTCTTCCTATGGCCTTGAAAAGCCCAATAGTCCGCTGTTTAACAAGCTCCCACCATTCTGATTTGCTGTTGCAAAAGTCTAGGAGCATTACCTGTGCTTGAAAAAAATCCTCAAAGGATTGTCTTACTCTCTCATCTTCCAGGAGGGCCGAATTCAATCTCCAGATACCCCTCCCCCTAGGTGGCATGTCTGGGGCATTCAGAGTCACAGATAGAATACAGTGATCAGAAAACTCTGCTGCCCGACACACAGGTGCCAAAAAAGCGGAGTCTCCCTTTTAAAAAAAAAAATTATCTATCCTACTCTGACTATTACCTCACTGAAAAGTGAACCCCGTGCTGTCTGGGCAGAGCTTAATGTGCGCATCTACCAGACCTGCTTCCCTAACTATCGCATTGAGAAAAAGGGTGTCATAGCCCAGCTTATCTCTGAAACCTCTCCTGTCTTTAGACCTAGTAATGGTGTTGAAATCACCTCCAAAGATAACCTGCTGGGCCGTAAAAAGAAAAGGCTTAATCTTTGTAAAGAGGCATTTCCTGTCCCACTTCGTCTGAGGACCATAGATGTTAAGCAGGTGCAAGTCCTGCCCCTTCACAGAGACGTCTAAGACCATGCATCTCCGTATCTCTACCTCAATTACCAGCCGGCGCGTTACCATACCAGAAAAAAGGACCGCAACTCTGCTGTAAGGCTCGGCCGCAAGAGACCAAAATGAGGGACAACGTCTGCACTCCTTCTTTGCCAGATGTATATCGGCCAGACTACTCAGATGGGTTTCTTGCAAAAACAAAATGTCAGCATCAAACTCGCTGAGCAAAAATAAGGCCATATGACGAGCACTTACTGATCTTAAGCTGGCAACATCAATGGCTGCCACTTTTAACGGAGTGGGAACTGCCATTAGGGTAGTTGAGGCAGCTGTTTCTTAGCCTGACTACTCCCTCTTCCTGGAGAACCAGCGCGCTTCATTGCACCCTGGCACTTATCCTCCATAGAGGATGCTGAACTGAATGAGTCCCACTCATCATCATCATCATCAGACAGGACCTTAAACGTATTTTCCAAAGGCAAAACTTTAGGATTCAAGGTAACTGAACCCCTTTTTTCCTTCTTTTGCCCCTCCTCCTCTTATCCTCCAACTACTCCATATCATCTTTAGACAAACCAGACTCAACAGCCTCCCCACACCTATCCTTCCCTTCACCCCCCTTCCCCGCACTCCCCCTTCCCTTATCTACCACCAGGCCAGCCTCTCCACCATCCTCCCCACTCCTCTGCACCCCACGATCCTCAATAGAAACCCTGCAGCGTTGGGGGAGGGGGGTTGGCACCACACCTGATGCACCTGCCTCAGCACCTCTTGCTGCCTCTGCAATTTTAGAAGACATAGACACAGAAGGATTGGACACATTTTCGGCAACTGGTACCTTACCTACAGAAGACACGGGCACACTAGGTAAACGCACAGACTGGGGAGACACAGACACATTAGGTATTGGCACAGACTGGGGCACCACAGACTGGGGAGACACATTAGGTATTGGCACAGACTCAGATGGACACAGATGGAGCTCTAAGCATCCTCCATGTCCAGGCGGAAGAACTCTCTCATGAACTCACGATTGTTGTGCATTGCCTCAGGACACTGACTGTAAGGATGTCCCACCGCATTGCACAGATTGCACCTGATGATATTACAATCCTTCGCCAAATGTCCTATACCCTGACAAAGAGAGCACTTCATCAGTGGACAGGAGGATGCAAGATGCCCTTTATCACCACACTTATTGCAGAGCTTTGGCTGGCCTGGATAGAAGATGGTCAGCCTGTCCCTCCCCAGGAAAGCTGAGGATGGCAGATGCTGGACAACATTGTCAACGACCTTTAATTTTAGCTGCACAGGCCATCCCCCCGCCCATATTCCCAGATCGTCCACAATCTTTTTTAGGGGGCTCAGGACGTCTCCATACCTCCTCAACCAAACAGTTAAATCCCCTTGTGGTATGGACTCATTGCGGACCAAAATTGGGACCATTTTAATGAGGGGCTGGCATGATATAAGCTTTGGGATGAGCCCTTTCCAGTCCGGCAGGTCCCTACACACATATTCATACTTCTCCCAAAATATGTCCAAAGACTCAGGATGGATAGAGGACAAATCACACTCATAGGAACCTGCCGGACTGATCAGGGCGAAGATATCTGTGGGTGTAAACCCCATCTGCAGGATTTTATCCACCACTGCCCTCCTATGTGGGGGGATTCAAATGCCTTCCCATTTTAACTGAACAACATTCCTCCTTTTAAACAGGGAGAAAGATAAAACATTTTCATGCTCCTTCCCTGCTTGATGCCCCCTCCCAGATCCTGTAGCAGCAACACCAGCATAAGTTTTTCTTATACCAGCAGCATTTGCAGTTTTATCCTTAGACACATTCAAACCTGCTGGCAGAGAGTCTGAATCAGCTGGGATAGCAGTCTTCTGATTAGCAGAGGCAGGACCCTCCCCCTCCCCCTCCCTTGAACACATGGTTTCTTTTCTGGGATCAATCACAGTCATGGCTGCTGCAGACTCCTGGAAAGTTGTAACACTACTGCACCCAGCATCTCCTCCTCCATTCACAGGAACAGCTGCTGTGCCTGGTCCAGGCAAAGTCTCTGTATTGTCCATGGACCTCTCTGCAGACTGAAGCTGACAGTTATTAGCAGATGTTATTGCATGCTGTGTATTGTCTATTGGTCTGGGCTGACTGCCTGCAGCACTACAACCCTCAGCAAGCACATTGTCATTAAAGTTCACACCATCCTGCACACACACTGTACCTGCACCTTGTCTCCACAGGTCTTTCTTCCACAGGGCTAGGAAATGTGTCCATCTTCTCCTCACCATCCTGGGAAGGCACATCCGGAGGTGATTCAAGTTTATTGATAAAATCCAGCATGTCAGAACCTTCAACCTCCTGCTCAGATGTTCCACATTGCTGGGGAGTGAAGGGGACAGAGGCCTCCACCACTGAGGTCTCAGCAGATGTCTGAGGTGTTGAAGAACTGGGCTCATCCTCCGGGCCCACTTTCTCACTCTCTGCTGTCTGTACCTGCATCTCCTCACTGGTCTCCTCACCCTCCATGCAGGAAGCGGCTCCTCTTCTCATTTGGCTGAATCTTTCTTCATTCTTATATTTTTCTTTAAATGCTCCACTATTCTCCTTCAGAGAACTCACCAGTTCTTTCTGCTTCTGCAGAGCTTGTTCCAGGTCTTTCAACTCAGGCCTCAGAGCCGGTCTTTTCTTGCTGAACACTTTGGCACAAATCTGTTTCTTCTTTTTAAATTCATTTTTCAAAGCTACCAATTTCTCCTCTTCCTTCTCAATCCGCTTCAGCGTTTCAACAACCCTCCGTCTAAAGGCAGACAGGGACGCATCTTTCCTTGGACCAGGCCCAGTGTCATCCGCAGCCTGAGGCCTATCCAGGGGGCCTCCACCAGGGTCCTCCCCAGGATCCTGCATCACTCCTGGGGCAGAGGAACAACTCTAGCCCCTGGTCTCTGGAAGCACAGGAGCAAAGAAACTAGCAACCTCACACCTCGCCGTCAAGGAGCGGAATGGCAGTTTCCCACCATCCCTGTGCTGAGTTCCCAAGTCTGAACACCTGCTGTGCCCATTATGAGGGGTTCCCCACTGATGGTTACTAATGAGGCTGTACTGATAAGTGGCACCGATGGAGACTTATAGGTGGCACTGAGTGCCCATGGGCACTGATAGGTAGCACTAATGGGCACTGATAGGTGGCACTGATGAGCAGCACTAATGGGCACTGATAGGTGGCACTGATAGACAGCACTGATGGGCCTGCACTGATCACCAGTGCCTTGATTATCTGTGTACATCCCCTGTACAGGGCCATCGCTACCTATAGACAAGATAGGCACCAGCCTAGAGCACACATCAGACAGAGACGTGACGCCACGCCACACCAGTGCCCCCCCCACCACCTCCAGGCTCCTGCATACACTGCATGCGTATCATGCGTTGGGCTAGTAAATGACTCCACCCCCAAAATGGTAGCAGTCTATAAAAAGGTGGGGTATACATGGGCAGGGTAAAAGGGGTGGAGCCAAGGGGGGCGGAAAAATGGCGTTTCGTCTAGGGTGTCAAAAATCCTTGCACCAGCCCTGAGTGAACAGCTTGTATAACAGTGTAAATTTGCTTTCCCCTCAAAATAACTCAACACACAGCCATTAATGTCTAAGCTGCTGGCAACAAAAGTGAGTACACCCCTAAGTGAAAATGTCCGAATTGGGCCCAAAGTGTCAATATTTTGTGTGGCCACCATTATTTTCCAGCACTACCTTAACCCTCGTGGGCATGGAGTTCACCAGAGCTTCACAGGTTGCCACTGGACTCTTCCACTTCTTCATGATGACATCACGGAGCTGGTGAATGTTAGAGACCTTGCGCTCCTCCACCTTCCATTTGAGGATGCCCCACAGATGCTCAATAGGGTTTAGGTCTGGAGATATGCTTGGCCAGTCCATCACCTTTACCCTCAGCTTCTTTAGCAAGGCAGTGGTCATCTTGGAGGTGTGTTTGGGGTCGTTATCATGTTGGAATACTGCCCTGCGGCCCAGTCTCCAAAGGGAGGGGATCATGCTCTGCTTCAGTATGTCACAGTACATGTTGGCATTCATGGTTCCCTCAATGATCTGTAGCTCCCCAGTGCCGGCACCACTCATGCAGCCCCAGACCATGACACTCCCACCACCATGCTTGACTGTAGGCAAGACACACTTGTCTTTGTCCTCCTCACCTGGTTGCCACCACAAACGCTTGACACCATCTGAACCAGATAAGTTTATCTTGGTCTCATCAGACCACAGGACATGGTTCCAGTAAACCATGTCCTTAATCTTCTTGTCTTCAGCAAACTTTGTGGGCTTTCTTGTGCATCATCTTTAGAAGAGGCTTCCTTCTGGGACGATGGCCATGCAGACCAATTTGATGCAGTGTGCGGCGTATGGTCTGAGCACTGACAGGCTGACCCTCCACCCCTTTAACCTCTGCAGCAATGCTGGCAGCACTCATACGTCTATTTCCCAAAGACAACCCTTGGATATGACGCTGAGCACGTGCATTTAACTTCTTTGGTGGACCACGGCGAGGCTGTTCTGAGTGGAACCTGTCCTGTCAAACCGCTGTATGGTCTTGGCTGCTGTGCTGCAGCTCAGTTTCAAGGTGTTGGCAATCTTCTTATAACCCAGGCCATCTTTATGTAGAGCAACAATTCTTTTTTTCAGATCCTCAGAGAGTTCTTTGCTATGTGATGCCATGTTGAACTTCCAGTGACCAGTATGAGAGATTGAGAGCGATAACACCGAATTTAGCACACCTGCTCCCCATTCACACCTGAGACCTTGTAACACTAACAAGTCACATGACACCAGGGAGGGAAAATTACTAATTGTGCCAAATTTGGACATTTTCACTTAGGGGTGTACTGACTTTTGTTGCCAGCGGTTTAGACATTAATGGCTGTGTGTTGAGTTATTTTGAGGGGACAGCAAATTTACACTGTTATACAAGCTGTACACTCACTACTTTACATTGTAGCAAAGTGTCATTTCTTCAGTGTTGTCACATGAAAAGATAGAATAAAATATTTACAAAATGTGAGGGGTGTACTCACTTTTGTGAGAGACTGTATATTATTACCTTTAACCAAAGTAATATAGACATCGCATTGTGTCAAGCACTTATACACCTGTTTACAATGTTTGGTATGTTGTGTGGTATGTGTGTACCACTTCTCCCCACCCCCCCTTTTTTTTTCTTCATTCTGTACCCCCCTTTTGCTCTTGTTTTTTTTCCTTTTGAAATCAATAAAAATATATTTAAACTTAAAAACAAAGTGGGATTTAATTGAATTGGCATTAAAAATGAAATACATAAATATCAGTGTAAGTTAAATAAAAACATAATAAAAAAAAAAAAAAAAAACAGGTTACAAAGATGTGACAAGTCTTAGCGTGGCTGTCCAGGCGTGTGCTTCTGCTCTAAGCAGAGTGTCCAAGAAGAAGCAGAAAATGACGTGATCTTAGGCCTCTGAGGGAAAGCCCCTGTCTAAATATTGCATGTCAAAGAGTATAGGAATAGTCTTCATGTATTTTAGTGTCAGAGGCGGCTGGTGCTCCATATTTTTTTTTTTGGGGGGGGGCAAACAAACCCCCCCTCACTCGTACCGCCACCCCCTCCAGCGGGTGATGGACGGGAAGGCTTCCTAACCTTAGGAGATGTGGAGGGGTAGAGCGGCTGCTCCTCGCTCCAGCTGAGGGAAGAGCTGGGGCTTTTCCTCCCAGCCAAATAGGAAGTGGGCCCTGGTAGGTAGGAGATGGAGGGCATTGGTTGCTCTACATGCCACTCCTATCGCCTCCCTGCATGCCACCCCCGCCGCCTCCCTATCCCCTGTTGCCCACCCTATCCCCATTGGAGAGCAAAGAGAAGGGCCGGTAAATGTGTCATTTACCGGCCCCTTCCTTGTCTTCTTTCAAATGTCTTTTTATGTTTCATGTAGAAATCATCAGGAGGCGTATGTACAGGGGTTGCAGGGGTTACGATTGCGACCCAACCCCGTGCTCAAGGGGGCCCCTCTGTACACTTGGATGGGAGGGACAACGGGGGGGGGGGCGGCTTGTAGAGGTTTGTAGAGGAACTGATCCATCCATGCAGCCGCTGAATGCCCACTTCTCCTTCTCTCCCTCCTGCAGACATTCAGCAGCTGCAGGAAGGAAATGAGGGGCAATGCATGCTCTACATGCCACCCCTGTTACCTCCCTATCCCTGTCCTGCTGCCCCTGGCCCCTGTGTGCTCTATCCTGTTCCCCATTGCCTCCCCATAGGCAATCAGATGTTGTGGAACTACATTTCCCATGAGGTATTGCATAGCTGGAAGTTACAATTACTCCTAGAGGCATGATGGGAATAGCTCCCAACTGTCCCAGGTTTTGAGGGACTGTCCCTGATTTGGAGAAATGTCCCTCTGTCCCGCTTTCCTCCTCATTTGTCCCTCATTTTGGTCTGATCTATATAGATGTATATAAAATGCACTTTTTATCTATAAAAAAGTGTTTTCCAGTGCTAAACCTTTCATCTGGTTTCTAAAGTGCTGCATTTGTAAATTCCAAAAGCAAATATAAAGGAATAGTAGTGGTAAAAAAGCAAGGGGTGTGTCCTATACCTGCATACTTTTGCTGATAGGTGTCCCTCATTCCCGTCTCAAAAAGTTGGGAGGTCTGATGATGGGACTTGTAGTTCTGCAACAGCTGGAGACCCCCAGGCTGCCTACCCCTGGTAGGCATCAGTAATCGGAGATTTCAACAAGTTGCTGTTTTGACAGAACACCGGCAAGCGTATACACTCCGGTACATGGTATTATGAGCAGACATTGTTAGATTGCCCGATACTAACCAACAACATGGCCACCTCCAAGGCGGAGGCAACTTTTTCCTACTTAGCTGCTGTTCTGTCAAAACAGCAAACTCCACATGTACCGCTTGCCGTTGTGTCAAAACAGCAACTCGTCTAAATCGTCAATTACTGATGTTTTACAGTAACTGGAAGTAACCTGATTGGATATCTCGATGAATTGGCTATTTTGACAGAACACCTGGCAATAGAGAATTCTGGAAAAAAAAACAGCATAGGGTGCCCCCCCCCCCCCCCCCAATCCACACCAGGCCCAATTTTAACGAATTTCAATAAAATTCATTACTATTCGTTACTACTTCCTTTCTGAGATTCGGATACATCCTGAAATAAGTATTGGGTGTTTATCGATTCCCTCTATCTATTCCATATATGTATAATATAAAACTACATGGAGGGCACTGGACAAAGCATTAGGGACAAAAGGGAGGTGAAATGATTTGATACAGTATTGTAATCTGTAAGATTACAGTGTACTGTATGTGTTTTTTGCACTTTTTGAATTTGGCGCCGGGCTCCGCCCCCATGTGTTGCGACGTATGCAGGGAACGGAGCCCGACACACAGTACATCGGATGGAGGACACAGCAGGAGGACATCGCAGGATCCAGGGGACCCCCCCCCCTTTCTCCTCCAACCTCCAATATGATTTTATGTTTTTATCTATTTGCTAATATTTATTAATCCCATGAAGTTTCGTGTACTGTGAGTACTACCTAGATTTACAATATTTTTTACTGTCTGGCAGATTTTTTAATTAAGAAAAACATATATATTTAAAAATGAAAGGTGCTACTTTTCTGTACTTTTCCCTTGTACACAGAAAAGTAGCACCTTTTCATTTTTTAAATATTTATGTTTTTCTTACTTATTGTAAATTTAGGTAGTACTCACAGTACACGGAAATTCATGAAATTAATAAATATTAGCACATAGATAAACACATAAAATTAGGTTGGAGGAGGAGGAGAAGAGGGAGAGGGTCACCTTTGGGACCCCTATGCAGTATGTAGTTGAACTAACGAGGAATATCTGGGCACATGTTACAACCCCCAACGGGGGGGGGTGGTAAGTCACGGGATGATATGTGAAATGATGTTATTAATTAACATGACTATTTAAAAAACGTTGTCACTCTATCTAGATGGTGGTAACAAAAGTCTGTTAGCTCCTCCTGATGAAGAGGACCATATCCAAGAAACGCGTTGAGCGGAAAGACTATGTTGTATCACTGTATCACTGCAGTGGTTGGAATTGATTGTTTTATAATCGTATTTTTATGATAAGTCTGTCGCTATATGTCCAGTTTTAAGGAAATTAAATAAAATGTTATATTTTTTAGCAAAATGCTGTGTCAAAAGTCCCACACTCGTTACTATAATTATAGTTTTCATGCATCAAATTTAGGGATGTGGCGTAGAAATTGACTTACTCTTTGATCAAATTCCCCAATGTCATCATGTACAATGCAGAACCAGCAGTCCTAAATTGTACTTGAGGATGGTAAGGGTCTACCCGCATCCAATGAGCATTGGAGAGAGGAGAAGAGCATCAGTTGTTGGGGGAGAGAGGAATAAGGGAAGTATTTCACAGTATTCATTACACCCTAGATAAAACAAGCATGTGTGATTTGTTTCATTACGAAGCGAAAATTCATATGAAAATGCTCGTTATTTCTAGATTCAGATTTATCCAAATTTCCGAATCGCATTAGTAACAAATTTCAATGAATCAATGTAACCAAATAACCAAATTTGAATTTGAAAATGAAGCCACATTCTGCTTCTCATGGCAGACGCTGTTGGCGTCTTCCAGTCTTCAAACTGCTGTTTCACCACTGTGGCTCCCGGTGGGTGTGACTCCCTGCCGGGCCTGTTTGAACTTGCTGAATTTCTCTACAATATACTGCTGATGCAAAAGTTGGACTCTGTGGGGTTGTTTTACTAAAACTGGAGAGTGCAAAATCTGGTAGACATGTGCGATTAGTTTCGTACGCATTTCCGTAAATTCGTACATTCGGGAGGATCTGAAATACGAATTGCTATGCTTCCGAATTTTGTACGAAATTTTGTTTATGAATTTCGGATCCAAATTCCGTTACAACGAAAACGTGACTGGTGGTGGAGGATTTCTTCTGCTGCTGAGTGAGGGTTGGGAAAATAACCTTTTTTAATATGGGAGTGGGAGACTGGTACTGGTAGTCGATGGGAGATTCAGAATCGGACAAAATAAGAATGTTCGTTAATTACAATTATTCGTTATGATGAAGTCAGCACAGCACAGGGATGGTGGGAGCCCCTCATAATGATAAATTCATCATAACGAACATTCGTAATTGTTACAAAAAAGTTAACGAACCTTACGAAAATTCGTATTTCGTACAAATCCAAACTGAATTTCCGATACGAATTACGAATTAACGGCTAATACGAAACGGAACAAAACAAATTTATTGACGGCGCACATGTCTAAAGTCTGGTGCAGCTCTACATGGAAACCAATCAGCTTCCAGGTTTTATTGTCAAATTGAACACGCTAGAAGTTAGAAGCTGATTGTCTACCATGGACAGCTGCAGCTGATTTTGCACTTTCCAGTTTTAGTAAATCAACCCCAATGTGCGTTCACTGCCCACCGCACTACACTTTCTTGGATCAACAGTCTGGGAAGGCCTTGAGGTCTCTAATTCTGATTTTTTGTGTTTCTTCCCCAGATAAGAGTCTCTCCGGGATACAGTCACATCTGGAGAATAATGGTAGGTGGGCCAGTATAGCTTATCCAACTACTTCTACAAATGACTTCCTATGCAGTTCATGCACACAACGATTTGTATCACATCAAATATAGAACCCTAATTAAAGCCCAACTAATTTACTTAATTGTTTTGGTCTGGGGGTGGGGGGGATTGGCCTTTATATGTGGTCACACAAATTGAAATGATCCAAGTCCTCTCTGTCCCGTGTTCATCTCTGCCAATGGAGAACCTGGAAACATCTGCTCTGTCTGTGATTTTAAAGCTTGCAAAACCTGGTCAAACTATTGCAGTTCTCTCATATTTGGCCATAACCCAGAGTAGTGACTTAGCAATCATCGGGTAACCCACCATTCCATAGCGAAGGCGTCATCTAACCACAGATTGCTAGGTCTGATCTCCAGCCGAATCCTTGTGTCCACACACACAGTGACTAGAAATGAGATTTGGGTTTGGGTTGAGATAAATCCAGTCTATTCACAATTTGGGGATCTGGGGAACAAATGTGTGACTTCACTTTCATCTTCACTGTATGTTGTTTACTATTTCATGTTGGTAGGGCCTTTCGGATTAGTTTTTTTTTCTTTGCAGAAAACCATGTATTTAAAAAAGTGTGCTTTGATTTATTAGTTGGCAGTGTTGGATTTCCATTCCATTTGTTGTTTTTTTTTTTAAATTTGTATGTTAAAAGCACTTTTTTAAAATTTAGTGTGTTCAAAGCACACATGTCATGGTCAGGAGTCAGGCTTGGAGACCAGTAGCTATAGCAGTTGAGAGACTCCTACCAACCAGCAGAATGAGTACACAAGCAGGTCACCCTGGTGGATGACAAGGGCAAATGTGAGGTACTGGTTCTAAGCAGTAACCTGTATTCACCAGAGCTCCTAATGGTGAAGATGTTTTTTTCTGGATGTTAATACCAGGTCGTGGTCCTCAGAATTGCCCCACCAGGAGGTGAGCAAGTTTGGGTCCAGCAGCAGATATATCAGGTAGGGATCAAGCAGAAGCGTAGTCAGTAAACAAGCCAAAAGTTGGTAACAAATCACTGCAGGTTGGGATCAAGTGGAAGCGTAGTTGAGGAACCAGCCAAAGGTCAGTAACGTGTGGTAGTGGAGATAAGGATAGCTGCAGGTATGCAAAGGCTATTGGCTGGAGAGAGCACAATAATCTGGCTAACAGGAAGTGCAGAGACATGGCTTAAATCAGGAAGTTCATGGGAGGAGCAAATAGTTCAAGGTTCACCAGAAACAAGAGATGAGGCAAGATTGTCCTAAGAGATCAGACAGGGAGCTGTCTAGCATCTCAGGTGGCACAGTGAGAAGAGCCACAGCCAGACACCACAGAGGTCGTTGGTTCAGATCCACACCCTAACAACAACATTTGTTATCTGATATATACATACTGATTATCTGCTCTTGAAGCTGCCATTTATTTGTAGCACATGGCATAAAGCATTTGAAGTGAATGTCTGAGCTGGTGGAGTTACCTTGTAATGATTTATTATGATTGAATGAATTGAATTGCTGTCCAGTCTGTGGACCATATGTATCTGTAGAATATGCAAATACATTTGTGAGTTCTCCAACATTAAGAATAAAAATCTAATATCATTTTCTGTTTCCTGTTCAGATAATCGTATCAGAGAAGAAATATCACAGATGAATGGTGAGTGCATACAGCATGAGAATATAATTCCTTTGCCATGCTTCCATGAAGAACTTTTTGGAGTCTTCTGGTGGAGACTACAGGTGGTCATGCTGATGCCGCCGTGCAAGATGTCATAGGGGCATGGTAGCCCTTTACTTACCGGCGGGGGATAAGTAGCTATTATTTGGCGAGCGCCTCTCAAAGTGTTCGATGGGGGAGGGGGGGGGTTGTTATGTGGTTGGTGGCAGGAGTTCATCGTGATTGATCCTGGATTTACATAGGGGAACATGTTTGTTTTTGATTTTTTTTGTTAAAAACTGTCCTTGTGTTTTTATTTACTTCTGACTTTTTTTGGTGAATGAGTAGGAGTACCTCGTACCCTATGCTCATTCACTAACCACCGGGCCATGGTTGTGGGGATAAGGCCCTTGTCTTCATCAACATGGAGACAAGGTGCTTAAGTGTCTGATATGGAGGGTTTTGGGGAGGACTGCACCCTTTTTTAAAAACAATTTGGCATGGGATTCCCCTCAAAATCTTTACCAGAAAATTATAACATGTTTATTTGGAGACAAAACTTCATCAACCAGCAGACCAGGGTTGTAGTGATGAGGCCCTTGTTTTCATCAACATGGGGAAAAAGTGCTTAAGGGTCTGATATGGAGGGTTTTGGGGGGACTGCACACCTTTTTAAGAAAAAAAAAATTGTCATCAGATTCCCCTCAAAATACCAGAAAATGATCACGTTTATTTGGAGACAAACCTTCATCAACCACAGTCACAGTACAAGATGCAATTTTCGAGGGGGAAATTGTTGCTTCGATATCCTTTAGTGGCATTTCAATTTAGAAACCTTTATTGTGGGAATTATCTGAGATGTTAGGTTTGAGCTACTGTGTTCACTTTATGCCGACTTACCTTTTATAAGAGATTGATGCCAACTGTTTCTTTGCTTGCAAAAGGCTAAAATTGGGGAGGAGATGGTGGGCTGGGTAAGATGTATCTTTTTGCCACTGTAGAATATTGAAGGACATGTTCTGTGTGCATCATGGAGTGCAGATCCACAGTGACCTGAGATGAACCTCCATTCTTATAATTACAGGTTCTCTTTCTAGTGATGTTCAGAGCATTCTGGGAGCTATGAGGAACCTGGAACAAGATCAGAAATCGAGCTGTAAGAATGTCTTATTCCATTCTCTGGAACACTTACCCATCAAACCACCATTTGCCACAATGTAGAAAATAATAGAATAGATACTGTATATCTCTATAAACTATTCTCTCTGGCACATTTTTTGTGACCGTAAACGTGTAAAAAGGTCAGTCTTCCTTTAGCCGGTATATACAGGCAACAGTACAGATAGGAATACATTGAACCCTTAAATCCAGTTTACCCTCACCCCTACTCTTCGGATACCAACCCCATTTGGAGCACCCCAAGATTTATTCAACATACAGGGATATATAATGTAATACTGACACATAATCACACACATAGGTTGGACTTGATGGACTTGTGTCTTTTTTCAACCTCACCTACTATGTAACTATATATCCATACCTCTTTTCTAAAGGTCTTCTCTCTAGCCACTTGACAGCAGAGCAGCTGTTAGAAATCACGGGGCCCCATACAGCTTACCCGACATGGCCCCATTCCCCATCCAAAAGTGACTGAGGACATAGATTTATCAGTCCCTTTCTATGTAGCCTCAGTTCCACAGATGAATGAATAGGAAGCACTCCAAGGCTTCTTGCTCATTCACAAACTTAAGCATAGTAAGCAGTTTGCTATGCTTCTGTGATGAATGGACACAGGAGTGATTGGTACTGATCGCTCACTGTGTTCACTCAGCAAAGGAAGGGGCCAGTAAATGACATATTTACCAGCCCCTTCTCCCACTTTCCATCTTGAAACATCCCACTCTGTGCCCACAGTAGCTTCTGGCAGAAGAGGAGAGGAGGGAAGCTGGCAGCGCTGCAGGGAAAAGGGACACACAGGGGTTCCAGACAGCAGATAAATGGGGCGTATGTGTACGGGAAGAGAAGAAGGGGAGAGAGGCAGCCCTGCAGGTGGGAGGTACAGTACAGTACAGGAGGGCTGGCTGTACTGCCTTATCAGCAGCCCTGCTTCACAGCACAGGTCATCTTCAGTCCCTGGCAGTGGGTGGGTCCTAAATGCTGCAGAGAGCGGCACCAATAATGAAGGGGTACAGCATGCATGCTCCTGTAAACCACGGATGACATAACTCCAGGGGGAGTGAGGTGGGGGTGGAGGTCTTTGACATCCTGAGTTCACAAAAGTTGATTACAGTGGGGACGGAAAGTATTCAGAACCCCTTTTTCCTCATCAATGTACACACAGCACCCCATATTGACAGAAAAACACAGAATTGTTGACATTTTTGCAGATTTATTAAAAAAAAAAACTGAAATATCACATGGTCCTAAGTATTCAGACCCTTTGCTGTGACACTCAAATATTTAACTCAGGTGCTGTCCATTTCTTCTGATCATCCTTGAGATGGTTCTACACCCTCATTTGAGTCCAGCTGTGTTTGATTATACTGATTGGACTTGATTAGGAAAGCCACACACCTGTCTTTATAAGACCTTACAGCTCACAGTGCATGTCAGAGCAAATGAGAATCATGAGGTCAAAGGAACAGCCTGAAGAGCTCAGAGACAGAATTGTGGCAAGGCACAGATCTGGCCAAGGTTACAAAAAAGGTTCCTAAGAGCACAGTGGCCTCCATAATCCTTAAATGGAAGACGTTTGGTTCGACCAGAACCCTTCCTAGAGCTGGCCGTCCAGCCAAACTGAGCTATCGGGGGAGAAGAGCCTTGGTGAGAGAGGTAAAGATGAACCCAAAGATCACTGTGGCTGAGCTCCAGAGATGCAGTCGGGAGATGGGAGAAATCTGTAGAAAGTCAACCATCACTTCAGCCCTCCACCAGTCGGGGCTTTATGGCAGAGTGGCCCGACGGAAGCCGATCCTCAGTGCAAGACACATGAAAGCCCTTCATGGAGTTTGCAAAAAACACCCGAAGGACTCCAAGATGGTGAGAAATAAGATTCTTTGGTCTGATGAGACCAAGATAGAACTTTTTGGCCTTAATTCTAAGCGGTATGTGTGGAGAAAACCAGGCACTGCTCATCACCTCTCCAATACAGTCTCAACAGTGAAGCATGGTGGTGACAGCATCGTGCTGTGGGGGTGTTTTTCAGCTGCAGGGACAGCACGACTGGTTGCAATCGAGGGAAAGATGAATGCGGCCAAGTACAGGGATATCCTGGACGAAAACCTTCTCCAGAGTGCTCAGGACCTCAGACTGGGCCGAAGGTTTACCTTCCAACAAGACAATGACCCTAAACACTCAGATAAAATAACGAAGGAGTGGCTTCACAACAACTCCGTGACTGTTCTTGAATGGCCCAGCCAGAGCCCTGACTTAAACCCAATTGAGCATCTCTGGAGAGACCTAAAAATGGCCGTCCACCAATGTTTACCATCCAACCTGACAGAACTGGAGAGGATCTGCAAGGAGGAATGGCAGAGGATCCCCAAATCCAGGTGTGAAAAACTTGTTGCATCTTTCCCAAAAAAGACACATGGCTGTATTAGATCAAAAGGGGCTTCTACTAAATACTGAGCAAAGGGTCTGAATACTTAGGACCATGTGATAGTTCAGTTTTTCTTTTTTAATAAATCTTCAAAAATGTCAACAATTCTGGACATCATTTATTCTGAAATAATGGTGTCATCTACTGGCAGAACATAGTTACTGCAGGGGACAATTTCAGGGAGTGAGGATTTTAGCCAGAGATGCTTATTTTTAGTTTAACGACTTCACCTCCGGAAGGTTTTACCCCCTTCATGACCAGGGCATTTTTGCTATTCAGCACTGCGCTATTTTAACTGGCAATTGCTCTGTCATGCAACGCTGTACCCAAATTAAATTTAATTTTTTTTTTTTCACACAAATAGAGCTTTCTTTTTGGTGGTATTTGATCACCACGATTTTTGTTATTTTTTGCTATATAAATAAAAAAAATACCAACAATTAAAAAAAAAAAAAATTCTTAGTTTCTGTTTATTTGTTTGCAAAATTTAATTTCCTCATAAATTTAGAAAAAAATGTATTCTACATTTCTTTGGTAAAAATTACCCAAATCTGTGTACATTATTTAGTCTGTATGAAAGCTATATAGCCTACAATCTATATTATATGAATTTGAAAATGAATTAATCCTGATGTAGTGGCTGCCTGTCCCATTTCTTGAGGCTCAAAAATGGCAGGACAGAACAAATAACCCCCAAATGACCCTTTTCTGGAAAGTAGACAGTCTGAGGTATTTAGTAAGAGGCAAGGCGAGTTTTCTGAAGTTGTCATTTTTTTGGTCCCAATCAGTGGCGGCCCGTGCACTATGGGGGCACGGGCGCCCCCCCCCATCCATGCGCCCGGCCCCTTTCAGGACATCGGACGCATGAATTACTATTACGGGGGTGGTACATTTTGAAGCACCTGATTAGAGCCTGAGGCTCTAATGAGCTTCAAAATAGGGTGGGCTCGGGGCACGGAGAGTGCACCCTGATCCCACCCAATTGTGTGACGATAGCAAGTTAATTGTCGCTATTTTCACACTAACCTTCCTCCCCACCAATCAGGAGTCAGACCTGCTTCCTGATTAGCCAAAGTGCCAGGTCACCGTATTGGATGCCTGACACTTAGGAAGAGGAGCGAGGAGACTCGCGCTGGAGCGGAGGTCACTGCCGCTCTGAGAGGTAAGTCCCCTTGGCTGCTTAACCCCCATCCCCGCGCGTGGATCGCGGCTCTGGCAGCAATCTGCGCCCTCAAGGGGGATGGGGTGCAGCCGGAGCCGCAAACCCTGCGAGTGGGGGGGGTCGGTGGGCACAGTGGCTGCATTTTATGGGCACAGATGGCTGAATTTGATGGACAAGGGGCTGCGTTTGATGGGCACAAGGGGCTGCATTTTATGGGCACAAGGGGCTGCATTTGATGGGCACAAGGGGCTGCATTTGATGGGCACAAGTGGCTGCATTTGATGGACAAGTGGCTGCATTTGATGGACAAGTGGCTGCATTTGATGGGCACAGGTGGCTGCATTTGATGGGCACAGGTGGCTGCAATTGATGGGCACAGGTGGCTGCATTTGACGGGCACAAGTGGCTACATTTGATGGGAAAGTGGCTGCATTTGATGGGCACAAGTGGCGGCATTTGATGGACATAGGTGGCTGCGTTTGATGGGCACAAGTGGCTACGTTTGGGCACAAGTGGCTGTGTTTTATGGGCACAATGGCTGCGTTTGATGGGCCCAAGTAGCTGCATATGATGGGCACTAGTGGCTGCATTTGATGGGCACAAGTGGCTGCATTTTATGGGCACAAATGGCTGCGTTTGATGGGCACAAGTGGGTGCATTTGATGGGCACAGGTGGCTGCATTTGATGGGCACCGGTAACTGCATATGATGGGCACAAGTGGCTGCGTTTGATGGGCACAAGTGGCTGCGTTTGATGGGCACAAGTGGCTGCGTTTGATGGGCACAAGTGGCTGCGTTTGATGGGCACAAGTGGCTGTGTTTGATGGGCACAAGTGGCTGCGTTTGATGGGCACAAGTGGCTGCATTTGATGGACACAGTGAGGCTGCAATTGATGGGAGCGGTTCAGTATTTTTCAGTTTGTTTGCGCCCCCCAAAAACATTTTGAGCACCAGCTGCCACTGGTCCCAATTGTTTGGAAAATTAAAAAATGAAATAAAAACATTTTTTTTCACATTTTTTTTTTTCTACTGTCACCAGTGCAGTACAGTGTCATCATATGACTGGTGTGGCGGTGATCAGAGACAGTATGTATGTAAAAAAAATGTAATAGATTAACTTTATTACATTTTTTTAAACTTTACTGTTAATTCTATCAACAGAGTAGTTCAGTGTTGCCTTAGTGACATTGTACTACTCTTTGAGGGGGGGGGGGGGGGTTGATCAGGTATTTTTTTTAAGCTGTTATTGCTTATAGCAGTGATTAACACTGTTTTTAAAGCAATATTTTTAACGGTCATGATTGGCTTTCATCCAAGTCAGCTTACTATTGTAATGCTGTGATTGGCTACAGCTAATCAAATTGTACAGGGTGCCAGGGTACCATGTGATATCTGCAGGCCAATCGCAGCATTACAGTAGTAAGCAAGCTGTCATGAATGAAAGCCATTCATGACAGTTCTGCTTATGTAAAATGATGTGATCGCTGTGATTGGTCATAGCGATCACATGATGAGTGGTCAGGTACCAAGCACCATGTCCACTGGACACAACGGTCACGGGGCCATTCCGCTGCATGCCAAAGGGGGCGCACCAGTGCACATGTGCTGAGCGATCTATTGGTATGTCCTTTAGCCTGGAGCTGCCGCCCGCTTGCAGTAAAAGTACTGTGGGCATCCAGCAAGTGGTTACGTTTATCTAGACACTATTTCATAAGATACCTGAGTTGGACTTTAAAACCGACCTATTATCAAATGAGGTTCTCATTGCTCAGTCCAGCATGGTCCATATTGATCAGAAATGGTAACCTAAGCCTGGAAATAATGACCTGCCTTGGAGAACCCACTATGGTCACATGAATAAATGTCCACGATCAGACTAACTGATCGTTCTCTTTAACAGAGATCGGGTGACCCCAAATGGGGGGTGGGAAGGGTAGTGGCTGCATCTTGATGGAATTATGTAGAGTACAGAGGGGTGCATAATGATAAACCCAATGATACTAATTGATATTGGTTCTCTCTTTATCTCAGATTCCGACATGATGACCACAGTCAGAGATATTGAGATCGAGTTCTTAATGAAGCATATTTCAACTTATAAATACATTGGTAATTATATATTTCTCAATGTTTATTACAGTGGTTTTGATAGCCTTTGTCTACTGTAAATCTTCTAACCGCCTACTGTAGCCAGACCCAGATGGATTTACAAAAAATGGGTAAGTTTTTTTCTGAAATTTTTATATGATGGCAGCCCTGGTCAGTGTTTGAATGTATGGAGAATATAGCTTAATAGATACAATAGAAAATGTACTCAGTATAGGCAAGGGTTTCCACCATCCCTTCTATATACAAATATACAAACATTTCCTCTCATGGGATTTTAAGGACAGACAAACAAGAACAAACATTGCCATAAAAAGTTAAATTTTATTACGAATGTTAAAATACCAAGATCCATTAAGTTCTTTACAGACACTCAAACACTATTTTTGCCAAAAGTATTGGGACACCCGCCTTTACACCAGTGGTTCTCAACTCCCGTCCTCAAGACCCACTAATAGGGATGAGCCAAACGGACCCCTGTTCGGTTCGCACCAGAACTTTCAAACACCGCAAAATTTCGGACCCGAATAACGAACCCCATTAAAGTCAATGGGACCCGAACGTCAAACATCAAAAGTGCCCATTTTGAAGGATTATATGCAAGTAATTGGGCATACAATGGTTTTAGGGGTCCGGGTCCTGCCCTGAGGGACATGTATCAATAAAAAAAGTTTCTGAAAAAACATAATTTTTAAATGAGCAGTGATTTTTTGATTTTTAAAGTGAAAGCATAAAAATGAAAAATTCCAATATAGTGCCTGGGGGTTCCCCTTATGCCGCGTACACACGAGAGGACTTTACGGCAGACTTTGCCCGGCGGGCTTTGACGTACTTTACGACGGACTTTCTGAATGAACGGACTTGCCTACACACAATCCACCAAAGTCCGTCGAATTCCTATGTGATGACGTACGACCGGACTAAAACAAGGAAGTTCATAGCCAGTAGCCAATAGCTGCCCTAGCGTGGCTTTATGTCCATCGAACTAGCATACAGACGAGCGGACTTTTCGTCCGGACTCGATTTTGACTGATTAATTTAAAACATGTTTCAAATCTACGTCCGTCCAACTTTTGAGAAAACAAAGTCCGCTGGAGCCCACACACATCGAATTGTCCGACCAAATCCCGTCAGCCGGGCAAAGTCTGCCGTAAAGTCCGCTCGTGTGGACGCGGCATTAGTCTACCTGTAATGTAGCAGATCTGTACCATGTCTAGAATCTGCTGCAGCAAAAATTGCAAATATAAAGCCAAAAAAATGTAATTTTCCCTGCAAGGTGCCTTTATTTTGCTCAGCAACAGCTGGGAAGCCAGTGTGTATGATGAGGCCACAATGTAGTGCACTGGGAACAAGATTAGAGATTTTTTGGATACATTCTGGTGTCACTTTGACTTTGGATAGAAGTAATGGGTGCATGAAAATTGGTCTGTCGGGGGCTCCTTCTCACCATAACCCTATAGAAGTTCTCTTAATGAAAGCAGGAATCGGCCTTGTAAAAAATTGCAATGATATGCACCTGTCAAACAGGCGCCGAAAAATTGGTCTTTGGGTGTCGGTGGCGCCTTCCAACCGTAACCCTATAGAGGTACTCTTGATGAAAGCAAAAATTGTCAAACAGGTGCTGAAAAATTGGTCTTTGGGTGTTACTGTAATTGTGCCCATGAAACCTATACCAAAAACATTCTTCCAGTTGACATGATTGAACAAAGCTAGGCAACCTCGAAGTCCTGCAGAGATTCCACATCCCAAAAAGACTTAATCAGTGACATCGGCATCAGGGGCTTCATAGCTGGTAATCCAGGACTGATTCATTTTTATAAAGGCAAAAGGTCCATGGAGTCTGTAACAAAACCTCCTGCAGCACTGAATGCCCGTTCTGAAAGCACGCTGGATGCAGGGCAGCCCAACGGCTGACGTTAAAGAGAGATCACGGCTCCTCCCACAGAAGACATCCATCGGAGCTGAAAAGCCACCAAGACTCATGTGACCGGCCTGAAGAAAAATCGGTATTTAGAACACTCGTTTTTTTAAAACCACTTACATAGTGTGCTATGTCAGCCTCTAATAGAGGGGCTGGCATAGTCTTATAAATATGGGTTCACAAACACTTTAAGATTTCCCTTTACTGGAACTAAGGGGCCAAGCCCAACCCCTGAAAAACAACCCCACACCATAATCCCCCCTCCACCAAATGATTTGGAGGGGTGACCCAATGCTATTGGCAATATAGTGTGGATGAGTGAGTTTGGGGTGGAGGAACTTGACTGGCCTGGAAAGAGTCCTGATCTCAACCTGATAGAACACCTTTGGAATGAATAGATAGATGGACCAGTATACAATATTGGGATAGACACGTAGCACCCTCCTAGATAGGTACTAGGAGTAGATAGATTTAGCATCGCTCACTGTAGTCAGTGAGGCTGTATTTTTGTGTTCGGTAAATTTTAGCTTTGTCTCACTGTAATCAATTAGGCTGCAATTCTGGGTTAGGCAAATTTAGCTCTAGAAGTGAAAAAATGCAGCGCTGAGAAGAGTATGACCACCCCAAAGAAAACCCCTTAGGGTGGATATTCACAGATGAAATGGTGAATAGCAATATGAATATGCAATTCATACAATATATTAAACATGTTCAGTGCATGAGTGAAAACAATAAATAGACTTATGTGAACACAGCACAACCGCATGAACCAAAAGGCAATGATGTAGTCCACATAATGATTGCACATGAGATGTGGTCTGACCAAGGCTGATCAGCATTGAAATCTATCTATTGTAATCTTATTGGAAGGTCCATAAAAGCATTCAATGAAAGGTATATAGTCTCTCAAACATATTAATGAGATGCAATCATTCTTATGAAGAGAATAAGCTGGTATACGATATAGGGAGTGACTTTTACACACAGCAATCTGGGATGTGTATCCAACACCAAGCAAGGGTGGGGGATGGGTAGTCTAACCCCAAAACGTGGACACACACGCCAGTGGCGGTGGGTCAATCAAGCGTGAAAAGATCCTCCAAAACGAGCTCTCCAACCAGGACGCCTGCAGGTAAGATGGTACAAGCAGCATCCACGTCCAGATCCAAACCAGACAGTTCCTCGGTCCGTTAGCCCAGCTGAGGACTCACAAGCAGCAAGCACATGGCAAGGTTGCCTGGGAGGGCAGCATGCCCTCCAGGCTGGACATCCCCCGTTTCAGGATAAGAAATTAATGCTCTAGAGCTCAAAGTATTTATACCCTTAACCAGCAGTCACCTGCGCAAGGGCCCGGACCCCTAAAACCATCGATGAGTTGTCACCGTCGGGGCTCCAATGAGAAGATGTTAGTGGTCATCCCAAAAGCAGCATCAATCATGGGAAAAAGAAAAGAAAAAAAGGCCTTCACATAGTGCAGGTAAATCCGAGATAAAAATGTATTTAAATAAAATAGGTAAAAAAACGTACAAACCATCAATCAAGATGCGTACTAAGCGTGATCGCGAACAACAGATAAAAAATAGTGGTATGTAGAGCCAAGAAGGCTATGTAACCGACATGTTTCGTACTATGGTACTTCTACTAGGGCATCATGCCCTAGATAATTCTGGACCATAGGTAATATATACATAGTAATGTAAATGGGTAGCGTGAATATTCATACTGCTTTCGCTAATCTTGTGCGCCCTTGAGCAGGTGACTGCTGGTTAAGGGTATAAATACTTTGAGCTCTAGAGCATTAATGTCTTATCCTGAAACGGGGGATGTCCAGCCTGGAGGGCATGCTGCCCTCACAGGCAACCTTGCCATGTGCTTGCTGCTTGTGAGTCCTCAGCTGGGCTAACGGACCGAGGAACTGTCTGGTTTGGATCTGGTCTGGGACTACTTTCAGACATTGGGAGGAGGCATTCATTCATCTGAGGGCTAGTGAGTACAGGCCGAGTGAGAGATCCTAGAGACTGAGCCTATGGGCTGCTGCCAAACCACCACTTTGGTGCTTGAGAGTCAGCCAGGATGTGTAGGGAAAAGGTGGTATCCTGGAAAGCTTTTTCTATTCTATTTTGTGCTCAGGGACTTTGCTCAAGTTGCTGAAACAAGTTTTAACCTTTCATCTGCTTCAACTAAGCCAAGTCCTTTACTGGCCCCTGCAAGGACTGTGCTAAAAGTGCAGAAGAAGAAACGTAAAAGTGTCCTCATCTGTACATACCGGTAGTTCTTTTTTGGAGCATCCCACTCTTCCCCAATCCCTATCCAAGGTACTCCAAAAATAAAAACACCAAAAAAAAGGACACCCCTGGACTGCTTACTGAGCCAAAGAGTGACTCAATTCGTTATTTTCATAATTTTGCTTGTTTAAATTTGTTTAATTAGTTTTTGGAGTCCGTTTCATTTATTCGTATGCCAATTGATTCAAATTTTTCTGAATTTGAATCGATTCTAATCGTTTTAGAATTGGAATAGTTTTCCAATTTCCATAGAGAATAAAATAGAATAGAAAATCAAGGAGTAGAATAGAAAAAAAATAGAATAGAAAATAAAAGAATAGAATATAATAGAGTAAAACAGAACAAAATAGAACAGAGAATAAAAGAATAGAATGGAATATAAAAATAATAGAATTAAATAGAAAGAATATAACCATCTTCTGAAATTGGAAATCAAATAGAAAAGAATAGAATTAAAAAAAAAAAATCGAATAGAAATGATATAACCGTTTCCCAAAAATCTAATAGAATCAATTCAAATTTGAATAGAATAGAAAAGAATATATTAGAATAGAATACAAAATAACAGAACAGTATAGAAAAAAAGAGAATAGAATAGAAAGAATATAACTATCTTCCTATTCTAATCTATTTTTTTCTATTCTATTCAAATTTCAAATTGATTCTATTTGAATTTTGGGAAATGGTTATATTTTTTCTATTCTATTCCATTCTATCATTTTTTTAATTCTATTCTTTTTCTATTTGTCTATTCTATTCTATTCTTTTCTATTCAAATTCCAATTTATTCTGTTTGAAATTCGAATTTCGTGGTTATCATGGTTATATTCTTTCTATTCCATTCTATTTTTTCTATACTATGCTGTTATTTTCTATTCTATTCCAATATATTGTTTTCTATTCTATTCTAATTTGAATTGATTCTATTTGAATTTTGGGAAATGGTTATATTCTATTTCATTGTTTTTTTTTTTAATTCTATTCTTTTATATTCTATTATAGTCTATTCTATTCTTTTTTTTATTATTCTATTCTTTTCTATTCAATTATTTTCTCATGTCTTCAAATTAAAATGTATTCTATTTTGAAATTTAGAAGATGGTTGTATTCTATTATTTTTTATTCTATTCTAATCTTTTATTTTCTATTCTATTTTGTTCTGTTTTACTTGATTATATTCTATTCTTTTATATTCTGTTATATTCTTTTTTAGTCTGTTATATTTTTTTTTTTATTCTATTCTTTTATTTTCTATTTTATTCTCTTTGGCAATTGGAAAACTATTCGTATTCGAAAACTATTCAAATCGATAAGAATTAGAATTTCGTCAGAATTTTTTTTTTTTTTCATTATTTCGGATTTGTTTAACTTCGGTACTTCGGATACACCACAATTTCTAAAAAAAAACAAAAATTTGTCCAACTTTAAATTCGGAACAAAACAAACTGCACGTGTCTCGTAGATGTATAGATAGATCTGGCAGATATTAACTGACTTTCTGTGTATTTCAGTTTTTCTTTACAGCGACGTTCAGAGAATGTTGGGAGTTTTGGGGAAAGTGACAGAAGAGGTCCAGAAAATGAAAAGTACGTTTATCCTGTCCTTCCTGATCCCCCTGAATTTTCTAATTTTTTTTTTTTTTACTATAAGGTGTGGTATCTGCACTAAAGGTTACAGTGGTCAATTCCAGCAGGTAAGGTTTAGCTTACTATAGAAAGTAGCATTTGAGTTGGGAGGAGCCAAATGAATGGGGAGGGGCCAGGGTCGAATGTAATGGTATCGTGTGTAACTGTGACTAGTCAATTCTGTAGCACAGCCCCCTCCTTCCTTGTCCATCATCGCCCTCTCCTAGTTACATAGTTACATAGTAGGCGAGGTTGGAAAAAAGACACAAGTCCATCAAGTCCAACCTATGTCCTTATCTGGAAGTGTCTAATTGTCATCTTTGGTGGCCAAGCTCCTCTGCCACACCCCACATAACCTTTATGTAGCTGCATGGGAAGGAGTAAACAGGCCATGTTTTAGGAATTTTCATTAGGCCCTTTACACACGGGGCAGGCTCCACTGGAGTCCACCTGTTCAGCGTGGAATCTGTCCACTGATCACCAATGAGCAGGTAGGTGGCTTGTCCGTGTCCACTCCGCTTATGCAGAGCAGATATGGACATCTCCTCTATAGGTGGACGGGTGTAAGCAGACTACCTGTCCATTTAGCTATCCGATCCACCAGATAGATAGAGAACGGATCCCCATCTGTCTGTTTTTAGGGGATAGGATTGGATTGGATATCGGTGGGTGTAAAGGGACACCTGAAGGGTTTGATTGTGTCCGCCTGAAAAACTGACAGGCGGAACCAATCAGTCCACTAGTTGTGAAAGTGACCTTAGATAAAAAAAATCTTTCATAATCTCCAAACTATGGACAGTGATTTAAACCACCCGTGCAAAGTGAAGGAAATCCTGAAAACATGACCAAAGTATTTTGGGGCTTCTGACATCACACCCAAGATGGCGGCACCCAGCAGGGGACTAAGGGCTTATGGATGTCACACAAGGGAGACTTTTATGGGTAAATAACATGCATAAAATACATGAAATACACATAATATATTATGGGAAGGTTGTTGTTAAAATTAGTGGTCTGGTGACAGGGTCTAGTAAAGTCTTTAGTCCCTCCATCTAAAGAGATCTTATGGCTACAAGGGGGACTCCTCCTTTAGGATTATATCTTCTCTAGGTCCATCATTTACATTTTCTTGCATCATGGAAGGAATGTAGGTCCAGACTTGACTACAGATTGTCTATTTATTCCAACTCGATAGAAGAAGGGTAGGACAGAAGGAGGTAGAATACAGAAAACTCTCAGGGACTCCTACAGCTCCTCCTGCTGTATGGATATTGCTACCCTGGAGCATCTCACAGCTTCATCTGGAGAACAACAGACTAAAAAAGGCTGCAGTGTTCCTCCGTTCCGGTGATAAATCTAACATAGGACAGAATTGGTATCATGTGGCCTCCAGGCACATGGCTTTCATACAGAAGATGATACATTGTAGGCCCAGACTCCTGCCCTAGGATCTACAACCAGGAACACAGTCTTCTTACAGGAATCCTATCCCCAGAGGGAACCTCTCTACCTCAATGGGAGGAGGGAAAAGGGTCCTTCCAGAACTTTGCCTCCATGTTTGGTCAAAGCCAGGTCAAACCAACTGAGGACAAGCTCATCAGGATATGGACAGCTGACTGAACAGATGGGATTCTCTGTACTCACCTCTGACTCAGGACTCTAAAGCCTTCCCTGAGTTCAAAAGCAAAATTAAACAAAATACAGCAAGACTGCTAGTGAACATATGCCTACATAAGGAAGAGTAACTTTATTTACTGGGGTACAGAGAGGGTATCTCATTCAGTTTAAATAATACATCTGGTTTAGGCCAAAAAGAAGGGTAGTAAGGGACCAAAAACACAATTCTATTCTATTCTATTTATTTTAAATTCTATTCGTTTTCTATTTGTCTATTCTATTATATTCTTTTCTATTCAAATTACAATTTATTCTGTTTGAAAATCGAATTTCAAAAGATGGTTATATTCTTTCTATTCCATTCTTTTTTTTTTCTATACTATGCTGTTATTTTCTATTCTATTCTGATTTATCGTTTTCTATTCTATTCTAATTTGAATTGATTCTATTTGACTTTTGGGAAATGGTTATATTCTATTTCATTGTTTTTTTTAATTCTATTCTTTTCTATTCCATTATAGTATATTCTATTTTTTTTTTCTATTCTATTATTTTCTCATGTATTCAAACTAAAATGTATTCTATTTTGAAATGTAGAAGATTTTTGATGTTTAGGCCAAAAAGAAGGAAGTAAGGGACCAAAAAACACAAGTTTAACAGGTGTGTTCTAGAGAATCAAATTCCCATAATTTCTTCTATCTTTTCTATTGGTGAGCTCTCTACACGGAGTTCCTGGCATGTACACCTGCTGTGACCATTAAAAGGGTTTCTACTATCCCTGCACTAAGTTTCAAGGTCTAAACACCTGCTATGCCCATTATGAGGGTTTCCCACCATCCATGCAATTAGTTCCCAGGTCTGCACACCCGTTGTGCCTATTCTGAGGGGCTCTAATCATCCCTACACCGAGTTGCTGTGGCCATTATGAGCAGTTACAGTATCACAATCCCTGCAATGATTTTCCAGCTCTGTACACCAGCTGTGTCAATTATAAGGGGCTTCTAACATCCCTGTGCTGAGATCCCGGGTCTGTACACCCGCTGTGCCCATTATGAGGGGTTCCCACCATCCGTGTGCTGAGTTCCCGGGTCTGTACACCTGCTATGCCCATTATGAGGGACTCCCACCATCCATGTGCTAAGTTCCCGGGTCTGTACACCTGCTATGCCCATTATGAGGGGTTCCCACCATCCGTGTGCTGAGTTCCCGGGTCTGTGCACCTGCTATGCCCATTATAAGGGGTACCCACCATCCGTGTGCTGAGTTCCTGGGTCTGCACACCTTCTGTGCCTATTATGAGGGGCTCTCGCCATCCCTGTGCTGAGTTCCCAGGTCTGTACACCTGCTATGCCCATTATGAGGGGCTCCCACCATCCGTGTGCTGAGTTCCCGGGTCTGTGCACCTGCTATGCCCATTATGAGGGGTTCTCACCATCCCTGTGCTGAGTTCCCAGGTCTGTACACCTTCTGTGCCTATTATGAGGGGATCTTGCCATCTATGCACTGAGTCACCAGGTGTGTGCACCTGCTGTGACCATTATGAAGGTTTTCCATCATCTCTGCACTGAGCTTGTGGGTCTTCACACCTACTCCATTATGACGAGTCCCTTTCTGCTGGAACATACAAAGTTGGTTGGTGACACACAAAGTTCTCAGGTGGACAGGAGCAAGGTTTGGACTTATAACAAGAAGATCCGCCTAGTTGAGAATCAAATACATAAAATACATACAAGACATAAAAGAAGCCAGGAGGTTACAACTGGAGATGTAATGCTATTTATCAATGATTCCCTTTCACTACAATTTTACTATCATAGTCCATCTGAGCTACTATAATGAATACAATGTGGCATGTCCCTTGTAATCCTCTTTTCTTGCTCCCTCAGGCTCTCTTAATCTAACATGCAGTGAGGGGTGGACATACTATGGAATCAGCTGTTACTACGTGTCCTTGGATGCACAACCATGGAATGTTTCCAAGAAAGCATGTGAGGACATGAATGCCCAACTGGTGGTCATTAATGGCGAGGGGGAGATGGTAAGAATGATGAATTCATCCTGATCATATTCTATATCTACCCCTCATATATGTCATGGGCTGAAAATAAGGACTTGGGGTCTCATGTTTAAAGGTTATGGATTCATGTGACTTGCAAATTTGATGCATTTAATGCGGTACTATCTTGCATTTCCAGTTAGATACACTATATTGCCAAAAGTATTGGGACGCCTGCCTTTACGCTTACATGAACTTTAATGGCATCCCAGTCTTAGTCCGTAGGGTTCAATATTGAGTTGGCCCTCCCTTTGCAGATATAACAGCTTCAACTCTTCTGGGAAGGCTGTCCACAAGGTTTAGGAGTGTGTCTATGGGAATGTTTGACCATTCTTCCAGAAGCGCATTTGTGAGGTCAGGCACTGATGTTGGACGAGAAGGCCTGACTGACTCGCATGCTGCCCATTTACATTATTCTACACCGAAAGTCCAGAATTATCTAGGTAACCCTGGAGATACAGAGTGAGAGCAATCAAATCTGCAGCCTATTGAGTCATAGAGCAGAAACTAAACAATCACATGCAGCTACACTGGTTACAGTGAGCTATAGCTAAATTTGCCTAACCCAGAATTTCAGCCTAATTAATTACAGTGAGACAAAGCTAAAATTTACCGAACACAAAAATACAGCCTCACTGACTACAGTGAGCAATGCTAAATCTATCTACTCCTAGTACCTATCTAGGAGGGTGCTATGTATCTATCCCATTATTATATACTGATCCATCTATCTATTCATTCCAAAGGTGTTCTATCGGGTTGAGGTCAGGACTCTGTGTAGGCCAGTCAAGTTCCTCCACCCCAAACTCACTCATCCATGTCTTTATGGACCTTGCTTTGTGCACTGGTCCAAATTATTTGGTGGACGGGGGATTATGGTGTGGGGTTGTTTTCAGGAGTTGGGTATGGCCCCTTAGTTCCAGTGAAGGAACTCTTAAGGCGTCAGCATACCAAGACGTTTTGGACAATTTCATGCTCCCAACTTTGTGGGAACAGTTTGGGGATGGCCCCTTCCTGTTCCAACATGACTGCACACCAGTGCACAAAGCAAAGTCCATAAAGACATGGATGAGCGACTTTGGGGTGGAGGAACTCGATTGGCCTGCACAGAGTTCTGGCTTCAACCCGATAGAACACCTTTGGAATGAATTAGAGCGGAGACTGCGAGCCAGGCCTTCTTGTCCAACATCAGTGCCTGACCTCACAAAATGTGCTTCTGGAAGAATGGTCAAACATTCCCATAGACACACTCCTAAACCTTGTGGACACCCTTTCCAGAAGAGTTGAAGCTGTTATAGCTGCCAAGGGAGGGCCAACTCAATATTGAACCCTACGGACTAAGATTGGGATGCCATTAAAGTTCATGTCTGTGTAAATGCAGGCATCCCAATACTTTTGGTGACATGTGTATATCTGAAAATTGATCCTGATGTATTGATGGCCCATCTCATTTCTTGGGGTCCTTAAAATGCTAGGGCAGTAAAAATACCCCCACACACACACACACACACACACACACACACATACACACAAATGTCCCTTTTTGGGAAAGTTGACAGTATAAGGTATTTAGTAAGAAGCATGGTGAGTTTTTTGAGTTTTTTGAGTTTATTTTTGTCCCAAATTTTAAACAAATTTATTAAAATTTGGGATTTTTTCACAATTTTTTTTTTTTACTGTCACCAGTACAGTACAGTGCCATCACATGACTGGTGTGGTGGTGATCAGGGATGTTGACTGGAGATTGTATGTTAAAAAATAACTAAATAAAAAATGTTTTATTAGATTTTTTAAACATTTTTTTTTCTTAACATAAACAGTAAATAACACCACACTTTCAGACAAGTCCTTTAATTAAAAAAAAGAGTCTAATGATGTATATCCATAAATATTCACATCATCCAGGGAGGTCGATCCACTCTCGGCAAATGATATCTCCCAGCTCCTGTTGCTAAATGTAAACAAAGGGGTGGAGTCTCTTGGGTGATATTCGTTACGTTACCCTTTGTTTACATGGCTCGAGGATTCCCAGCCGGTAAAGCTCTGTTCATGTCTTGGCATCCTGGATCGCGGGCAGAATTGCAGCGATTTTGCCCATAAACCAGGACGCCAAGGTGTGAACGGAATCTAAATGTATGGGGCCCAGTAAGGTCACTGGTTGCTAATTGATATTAACAACCATTGACAGGAAGTAGCTGTAGAAAATACACTTCTATATATGATGTCGAGTTCGAGTCGAACATGAGTTTGACTCAAACTCGAAGCTCATCCCTACTCTAGAGTACAAGCATTCAACCTTGACCTTGCTGTCCATTTTTTAAGGCTGACCCCAGGGTTGCCCTGAGCCTGGAGATGGGTCGTACCATGTCTGTGTGTCAGGGGGAGGGTTATGTTGAGCGTTATTGTGTTCCTGGTGCCCCATTTTTCTATCCAGTCCAAAAATATACTGGTAGCTCAACTGGCATTTCACCAAATCAGCCAAAGCATGTGTGTGCGTGTGTGTGTGTACAATATGGTGTACAGTGAAAATTCACAGCATGTTTTTTTTTTTTTTTTTCTGAAGAATTTTGTGCGTGGACTTTCACAAGGTATCACAGACGCATGGATCAGTCTAAGAGCTGTGGATGGAACGTGGAGATGGGTGGATGGAACGCCTTATGACGTAACTCCAAAGTAAGACAATAAAACCCCAAATATCAAAGCCCTTCTCACACATCCCCAACACTAAGATCTGGCAAAATGATCCGGCACACTGATGGATCCTTGGGCTGAAGTACATCACCGAGGCTTTGATTCACTCCACCCAGAGCTTTACAGCATATTTTCACTCAGCAATGCATAATGTATGCAATATCAATAATGATCTATGAGCCAGCCCTTGTGAGCAGAGGATACCAGTGGGGGGCTGGGTAGAGGGATTGACACTGCAATAAAAAGTTCCAAGTGGTGCCACCTCTTCTCCAGATCTATGTGCTTGATGTGCCCCCTCTTACTTCTCTCTTGGTATGAGTGGAGGAAAAATATCCTTAAATCTAAGATTCATCAAAGTCAATGTATGTGAAACTTTTACATTAGGTTTTCATATCCTTTAGTACTTTCTATTTCCATAACTCACTGACTTCCTAATATATGTAGATGAACACAGAGGATGGAAGTGGAGGGGAGAACGGGGCTTACTTCCTGCAACATGTAGAGACTGAAATTAAATCCTATCTTACTTTCCTGAGGAAGTGATGTCACTGTGATGCCACTGTGAAAGCTGAATATAAAAAAAGAATGCTGGCAACAAACAAAATGAAAAAAAAAATGGTGTGGGGTCCCCCCCATCCATACTAGGCCCTTTGGGTCTGGTATGGTTTTTTAGGGGAACCCATGCCAAAAATAATTAAAAAATGGCATGGGGTCCCTCCCGTCCATACCAGGTCCTTTAGGTCTGGTATGGATTTTAAGGGGAACCCCATGCCAAAATAATAAAAAAAAGGTGTGGGGTTCATACCAGGTCCTTTGGGTCTGGTATGAATTTTAAGGGGAACCCCATGCCAAAATAATGGAAAAAACAGCGTGGGGTCCATCCTGTCTATACCAGGTTCTTTAGGTCTGGTATGAATCTTAAGGGGAACCCCATGCCGAAATAATAAAAAAAAGGCGTGGAGACCCCCCCCCCCAGAATCTATACCAGACCCTTATTTGAGAATGCAGCCTGGCAGGTCAGGAAAGCAAGCACCTCCCCAAGCCATACCAGGCCACATGCCCTCAACAGGGGGGGGTGCTTTGGTTGATAGGGACAAGAGCCTCTTACCCACATCCCTGGGCTGTGGTTGTGGGGGCATGCTGGCTTATCTGGAAGCCCCCTTTTACAAGGGAAATTGTGGGGAAGATGCCCTTGTCCCCCTCAACATCATCACCCATGTTGAGGGCATGTGACCTGGTATGGTATCAGGAGGGGGGGCGCTTGCTCGTCCCCCTCTTTCCTGACATGCCGGGCTGCATCCTCAGATAAGGGTCTGGATTTTGGGGGGCACTCCATTTTTTTTTTTAAATATTAGCATGGGGTTCTCCATAAAATCCATACCAGACCCTAAGGGCCTGGTATGCATGGGGGGGGGTGAACCCACACCTTTTTTTTTTTTCATCTTTTCTCCATTGCCAGCATTCTGCTGACAGCTGAGTCGTCAGTTGTTAAGGATGCGGCGGCCGGCTTCCCGAGCCCACTTCTTAACAACCAGCTATTCTTCACACAGAATTTGATTCAATTTCCAATAGTTCTGAAAATTTGGAATTGGTTGCAAAATAAAGAAAACCTAACACATTTTTCAGTTCTGCACAAGTAACACTAAACGTTGCACTCAAAGTTGCATCAAAATCGCAGCTATATGATGCAGGAACTATTTTGAAGTCGCTGGAACTTGAAGTCACACAGATATGAATGATAGTCATAGGGAAACATGGGGTGCGACTTGTGATGTGACTTTCACCGCATGACAAGTCGCACAAGTGTGAATGGAGCCTAAGTCATTTTAAATGCCGTGTGATAATGACTCCATTTTATAGAGGCAATAGGATGTAATAAAGTATTTTTTTTTTTTTTTTTAATTGTATTTTTATTTAAGTATCCAAGAATAGGTACAAAATTGTATCAGGGTGTACATTGCACTATCAACAAAAGTGCATTATAAACAAACATAATGAAAACAAAAACAAAAAACAAACAGGTGTAAGTGATAAAAGAGTGTTCACATACATAAGGCACATATATGTATTCAATTAAATCTTTATGATGAATGCGATAAGCATACTGCAGGAAAGTAACCACAATCCCGTGGGTAGCTCAGAGCACTCACACAGGAAATATAGAATTAAATTATGTTAAGAATAGGGCATATTTGGTAGTATGGGGGTCCCGAATTCCGAAAGATCCCATGGTTCCCATATTTTATTGAATTGGGGGATGCAGTCATGTACCGAAGCTGTCAAGAACTCCATTGTCCGAATCTCAGTCACTAAACGTAGATACCCGGACCATGGGGGAGGTGTATTGGATAGCCAGAACAATGGGATAATCCTCCTGGCAGCTAGCATTATATAGGATATCAGTTTGTTTGTCTTTTTTGTTACCCCTGAGGGGGGGAGGCCCAATAGGTAGTTCAAAGGATCCAACGGAAGGGACACCCCAGTTACCTTTTGTATAAGCAAATGAACATCATTCCAAAAAGGTTGTATCAAGGAACATTGCCAGAAGATATGGAATAGTGAGCCTATGTCAGATCCACACCGCCAACAGAGCTGTGAAACTGAAGGATCATACTTATGGATTACATCGGGAGTTCTGTACCAAAACATGAGAATCTTAATGTTTGTCTCCCTCTGAGTGACACATTTAGATGATTTAAAGGTAGAGGACCAGATCCTATCCCACATCTGTATTGTGACAGGACGGCCCACCAACTGAGACCACTTGCGCATGTAATGATGTAATGTTTCCGAAATTGGGGTTGGCTCATGGAGGATACGATAGATACATGAAATTAGGTGCAATTGATTGGGGCCTTGAGCACACAAGTGCTCAAAGGTAGTTGGTTTATCCAGGGTCAGGGTTGGCGATTTAGAATGAAAAAAATGTCTAACCTGTAAGTAGAAGTGAAAAGAGTGTGGTGGTAAATCAAATTTCTCTCTTAAAACATCAAAGGGATGTAGCTTCCTTGTTATGGAATGAACTAGGTTCCGCAGCTGGAAGAGATGCACATTTATCCATGAAAAGATCCTGCCCAGGGACATACTATCTGGAATGAGGGGATTAGGTAGTACATTTACAAGAGGGGAGCAGGGGGACATGAGAGGATAACGTTTGGTTAAAGTTAGTGTCATTGGGCCAGTACACTGACGTTTATAGATAGGGTCCAAAACAGGGGGAGCGCCCCAAACCAAGGAGCTCGGATGGACCGGATAAAGTACCCCCTTCTCAATGGCGGACCATTGGTTAGGTGCATTTAAGGAAGTCCAAGAGATGATGGCCCTTAAGTGTGTTGCATGATAGTATTTAGTGATGTCCGGGGCTCCCAGACCTCCTCTGGACCTAATGGAAAACATCACAGAGCTTGCTATGCGGTGAGCACCGCCATTCCATATAAATTGTAAAAAGGATCTTTGAAGTGTTTTTAATTGTGAGGTGGGTACAGCTACTGGGAGAGTTTCAAAGTAATAAAGTAGCTTGGGTAAGATAGACATTTTTAACACATTGACTCTGCCCAGTAGAGACAAGGGATATTTGGTCCAGGACGACAGGGACTTATTTATATCCAATATAAGAGGAGGGAAGTTGGTACTATAAAGGGAGGAGTAGTGAGGGGAGAGTAGAATACCCAAATATTTAAGAGAGTTACTACACCATTTATAAGGGTATGATTCTTTAAGTTGGGATAATAATAGCCTTGGAATGTGTATAGGAAGGGCTTCGGTTTTAGAATTGTTAACTTTGTACCCGGAAATAGCACTAAAAGAAGTCAATAATTTATGTAATGAGGGAAGAGATATCAGCGGGTTGGTGATAGTTAACAGAATGTCGTCTGCAAATAATGATAATTTATACTCCCCCTGTCTCATCACCACCCCACGAATATCTGGATTTACACGAATAGACTCAGCTAGGGGTTCTAGGCATAAAATGAAAAGCAGCGGTGATAGGGGGCAGCCCTGACGAGTTCCATTTGTCATGGGGAAACTAGGAGACATGAAGGATGACATTTGCACTTGCGCTGAAACATTTGAATACAAGGCCTCCAAAGCTTTTAAAAAAGGACCATCAAAGCCATATACTTTCAAAGTGGCAAACATGTAGGGCCAACTTAGCCTGTCAAAAGCTTTCTGCGCATCTAGGCTCAAGATCAATGCCGAACGTGAGGTTCTATCTAAAAGGTCTATTAGGTCTATTGTACGTCGGGTGTTATCTCCTGCGTGTCTACCAAGAACAAATCCCACTTGATCCCTGTGTATCAATTTGGGAATAAATGCGGAGAGTCGGGTAGCGAGTATTTTAGTAAATATCTTATAATCCGAATTTAGGAGGGCTATGGGTCTATAATTGTCCGGGACAGAGGGGTCCTTTCCAGGTTTAGGGATAACCGAAATGAACGAGTGGGAAAACTGGGAATGTGGGGGAGTTCCCTTAAGAAGGGAATCATATAAGGCTAACATATGAGGAGATAGAATGTCAAAAAAAGATTTGTAGTAGGAGTAGGGCAATCCATCTGGGCCAGGGGATTTGTGTAATGGTAGTTTTTTTATTATAGCCAATAATTCCTCAGCTGACACTGTTGCATTTAAACACTCCAGGTCTGTTTTAGATAATTTTGGTAATTTTATATTGGAGAAAAAGGACTCGAAATTTACCTGCGTAAAATCAAAATGGTTCTCCGGAGTCAGGCAATTATACAGTTTGTTATAAAAGCTACCAAAAATTTTTGACATCTCACGAGGGCAATGTGTTCTAGATCCATCTGTCTGCAATAGGAAATCAGGCAGGGAATTGAACGGACGAGGGCATAACTTATTGACTAACATCCTGTGGGGCTTATTTGAGAATTCATAGAATTTCTGTTTCGTCCACAGCATGGACCTAGCTGTTTTGTCAAGTTTTGTTGATTTAATTTGTTCTCTAAGGTGTATGACTTTACGTAGTTTCTGCACCGTGGGACCACCCAAAAGCCTCCGTTCAGCAATTACTAGAGCAGACATTAAGGATTGCAATAAACTGTTTCTATCTCTCTTCAGTCGAGAGCCCTCAGCTATACATGCACCTCGGAAAACAGCCTTATGTGCCTCCCACAGCGTAGAAACCTGAGATACCGATCCGGAGTTGAGTGTAAAGTAATCTTTCAAGCTATTTGCTAGGATAGAACGAGATACTTCAGACTGCAAGAGGTGGTCATTAAGACGCCAGTGACAGGATTTAGTATAAGTCTGGGATAACATGAGGTCTAGTGTAATGGGTGCGTGATCTGACCATGTAATAGGGGAAATGTCTGATTCAACTACATAGGGGATAAGTGGAGCCGAGATAAAAAAATGATCAAGACGGGAGTACATTTTATGAGCTGGTGAGTAAAACGTAAATTGTTTGACAGAGGGATGTTTTATCCTCCATGAGTCGAATAATCTGTATGATCTAATACATTTGCGGAATGCATTGGCTTGAGACAATACTCTTTTAGGTGGGGTGGTACTAAAAAGCGTTTGTCTGTCCCTATTGGGAGACATGACCAGATTGAAGTCTCCACCAACCACCATAAAAGGTTGTGAGCGGTATTGGGGGGAATCAAAGAGTTTGTTGAGGAACTCAATCTGGCCTGTGTTTGGGGCGTATAAATTAACCAGTGTAAAAGAGGTAGACATGTATTCACAATCTAGGATAAGAAATCTCCCATGAGGATCTACATGTGATCTCCGAACTTTGACAGGACATGCTTTCCTGATCAAGATAGCCACTCCTGCCTTGCCCGTGGAATCGGAGGCAAGATAGGAGATGGGAAAAAACCTGGAGGCAAATTTTAATGATCCTCCTGCCCGGAAATGGGTCTCCTGGATCATCACTATGTCTGCGCCCGAGGCCCTGAAATCTTTCAGGGCCATCCAGCGTTTACCAATGGAGCCCAGGCCTTTTACATTATAGGACATAATTTTCAGGGCCATGACTGTGATCTATCTAGGAAGGCTAGTGTAAATACATCTAGTACTATAAACCTGGAAGTAGCATGAAAATAGGAAAAAACACATTGCAGTTTACAATTAATCATGATAATAAACGTTTGTCCAACTCTAATTATTGAAAAACACACTCCAAGTTCTTTTTCCTTTAGAGTAAAGTGATAGTGACTGTGGGGTCTCAAACTATGGAACACATCATTAGATATGCACAGAAACTGTAAAAAAAACAAAAAACAAAAAAGAAAAATCAAGAAAAAAAGTTCAAAATTCTGTAGACCTGAGAAAAAACAGTTTCTCAGGGAGCCCTGGGCGTAGACCAGGGCCTGGTGGGGACGTGGGCGGACCTCCATCTGGCAATTCTGCTTGAGGAGATGAGAGAGGGGCCGCCGCTCACCTTATGCACATGGAAGCGGAAAAGACAAAAAATAGAACAAAAAAATTTTGAAGAGGATAACAAATATAACAGGTATGTTTGACACTTAAGAATTCCAAAAACCTTTAGTAAATGTATCTCAAGGGATGAGAAATATTCTGCCCCGAAAAAAAGGATCGAGGCAGATACAAAAACCGAAGGAGCCAAGACAGCAATGTCGTTTCGTCTAGAAAAAAGAAAAATTTGTCCGATGCTCTGAGAAGAAACGGTAATGCTAAAGGCAGGGAAAAATAGAACCAAGAATAAGAGCGATCAGGGGGGTACTCAAGGGGGTTGCTTAGAAGATCTCAGGTGTTGAGGAGTAGAAAGGTGCTTCTTTGATTTGCCCCGAACAGGAGTCCAGATGCGAGTAGGTGTGGTTGGAGGCAATCGGGCCTGTGTGTTAGGAAGGATATTATCTTCTTCCGGTAAGGGGGGGAGACCCAAACTTTTCAGGAAGGCCTCTGCTTCTTGCAAATCACGCAAAGAATATTGGGCTCCATCTTTGGATACAGCTAGACGGAAAGGGAATCCCCAGTAATATGGTATCTTGTGTTGTTGTAAATGTGAGGTGAGGGGGCGCAGATTCCTCCGTTTAGCGAGAGTGATGGGGGAAAGGTCGCTAAAGATCTGCAGCTTAGCGCCTTTGTACGTAATTTGGGATTTATTGCGGGTTGCCAGGGTTAGTGCCTCTTTACTTTCGAAGTAGTGAAACCGTACCACAACATCCCTGGGTCTGGCTCCAGTCGGTGGTTTAGGGCCCAGGGATCTATGAGCCCTGTCCAATCGCCAATCTATGTCTACAACTGAGGGAGCCAAGTTATTAAAAAGGCTCAAAAGGTAAGGTCGGAGTTCAGAGTCACACACTGTTTCCGGAATCCCTCTGAATCGTAGGTTTTGTCGTCTTTCTCTGTTCTCCAAGTCTTCTTGCTGTAATTGGAGCTGAGATACAGATAGGCGTAAGTTATGATTTTCCTCCTCAATCGCTTGTACATAATTTACCATTTCGTCGAATTTATTCTCCAGAGTGTCTGTGCGATCTCCAATTTGGGTTATTTCCCCTCTCAATTCAGCAGCTAGTTTGCTCACCTCAGCCGAAACATTGGACGTAATCTGTTGAAGTAAAAGTTGCAGCTTGGAGTCCAGGATGTCAGGGGTGAGGGTCATATTCAGGGGTGGAAGAGTAGTTGCAGGGTTTTGCGAACTAGTCAGGGAGGTGTTTGCGGTATCTTCTGAATCCAGGGAGGGGTCCAGTAAGGCGAAAGGATTCGCGGATGAATTAGAGGAGGCTAGCTGTGGTCTGGTAACATAACGCTCCATTGTTGGTTCTTCTCGTGACACAATTAGTGGTTTGTAGTTTCATTGCTGTTGGCCAATTTTGCCCATGAGGTACGCAGAGGTTTTAGTGATCAAACATGCAGGCTTACCTCCAATGCTTTATGTTTGCTAATATTGCTGTATGGAGGTCTTGGTGAGCAGGCAGGCGCCCAGGGTTTATTTAGGCAGCATCTCTCTCAGGGTATTATTGTGCTCCACTTAGATCCTCACACCCCCCTAATTACATCTCTGCCTCCCCCTCCTGACAGTCTGGGGTGAGAAAAAGCAATTCCTGCAGTCCCCAGCCCCTTGCAAGTAGCTATGTAGCTGAGGGGACAGAGGATTGCTTCTGGGTGTATGTGAGAGTCCCAAGATGGCCGCCGGGCTCCAGAAGTAGGCCGAAGCCTCAGTCTATCCTAGTAAAAGGCCGCCGGATCGAGAGACACGGCCGTTTGCAGTCACTGGGGCACCCACGGGGGTAGAGAAAGGGATGATTGGGTGGTCTGACTCCCCCCAGGGACCCGGCAGCGGGCGGATTTACTCACTGTGTTCCGGAGTGCCTGAAATTTAGCCCGCAGGCCGCGTCAGGTAGCTAGGCCGCAATGCACGAATCCGGGCGCCGGATAATTCTCCGCGGCCTCCCCGGATCCACAGGTCGATCGGTCCAGTCAGGGCAGGTCCCGAACCGTCGCTCCCCAATCCGTAAGCCCACGGGTTCAGATAGAGAGCGCCGCCGTTCCGTTTGTAGGCCCCAAGATGGCGGCGGAGAGCTCCGGTGGCAGGGAGAAAGTTCAGCTGCAAAACACGATCAGACCCGCCGGGGTCCTAAATATCAGACCAGGATAGCTCAGCAGGGGTCTGGGATCAATAATATATGGCCTATGACTGCGGGGGCACAGTATAAGGCCACGGATGGTTGTAGATCCAAGAGGAGCTCTGATCACACACGTCCTTCCAGCAGCAGGTCCGGACACGCCCCCCGTAATAAAGTATTTTAGAGATTGTCATCAGTGAAAGTAATCACACTTTACAGCTTCCACCAGTGAATTAGTTGTGAAAGAAGCAACACATAAACTTGCAATTATGTGATCTCCTCCACTAATTTATAACCCTATGTGTCCTCCACCAACCACGGTGAGGCCAACCAGAGAGTGTGTGAGTCTCACATTAGAAGTCAAACAACGCTTGTTGCCACCATTGCAGTACATCACCATAGGACTAAGCAGTTCACATAGCAGTTTTATTCTCCATCTCAGTAAGGTCAGGGCATAGGACATGAAAAGGAGCCAAAACAACGCTTACAATAGTGTAAATCTAGCAGGTACGTTTATTAAAATCTTTTAGAAACATTTACATAAACACTGTGTGTCAAAAATCCTCAGTGAAACGACACATCCCAAACCCTTGACTGTCCACGCAAGCGTGGTGACGTCACCGCTTCTGGCTTCGCCCCCATGTGTTTTGGCAAATATGACATCATCAGGGGGACAGAAGCTGGGAGTCATTCATCTTTTATCCCACAGTCTTTTAGAGGTCAAAGGAAACCCCAGAAGTTAATCAGTAGGGATGAGCCCGATGTTGGAGTCAAACGCAAGTTACATTTGCCAATAGGAATACAATGCCTCATTGGTTACCTTGCAAGCTTGATTGGCTTGTCAGGTGTACACCTGTACAAGTCCAATCTTTCTGGTACTAGTACTTTCGGTGGTGGTCTTTTCATGGTTATTCACCAATCACTTTGAAGTCTGCTCAAGATTTTAATGATCGTCGCATGCTTGTTTTGGATCACTCACCACAGGGATTTACCATTATATGCAGTCCCTTTTCATCACATATGGACATTTATTTTTATTGATCCTTATACTGGTCATATGTCACTTTATTTACTGTATATTTATGTCACTGTTCACATATTATTTCACTTCTTTTATTGTGACATCATTGTCAACAATTACATTCTTGGTATTTATTTGTTTATAGCGCTGCACCCCTCCATGTTGATGGGGACAAGGGCCTCATCCCCACAACCCTTGCCCGGTGGTTGTGGGGGTCTGCGAGCGGGGGGCTTATCGGAATCGGGAAGCCCCCTTTAACAAGGGGGCCCTCAGATCCCGGCCTCCCCCCCGTGTGAAATGGTAATGGGGTACAACTACCCCTACCATTCAACAAAAAAGTGTCAAAATGGTAAAAAAGACAAGACACAGGTTGGGACAAGTCCTTTATTAAAAAAAAGAAAAAAAAATGTCCCACGATGTCCATTCATCTTCTTCTAGCACGCTGCCTGATGGACTGAAAAAAAAAAAATCTGCGACTGAACCGTCTCCATGGGAGGCTCCTGCCGAGTGACGAGTCTGCGCTGTGACAGCTCTTATATAACTGAGGGTGGGGCCACCCAGTGACGTAACCGGGTGACCCCGTCCCCTCTGATGCCATGGGGACTTCCCCATGGCTTCCCCGTGGTGTCAGAGGGGGCGGGGTCACATGTTTACGTCACCGGGTGGCCCCACCCCCTCTAACACCACAGGGAAGCCATGGGGAAGTCCCTGTGGCGTCAGAGGGGGCAGGGTCACCCGGTTACATCACCAGGTGGCCCTGCACTCAGTTATATAAAAGCTGTCACAGCCAAGATACGTCACTCTGCAGGAGCCTCCCATGAGGCGGTTCGGTCACGGCTTTTTTTTTTCTTTTTCAGTCCGTCGGGCACTGTGATAGAAGAAGATGAATGGACATAGTGGGCCTTTTTTTTATTTTTTAATAAAGGACTTGTCCCAAGCTGTGTCTTGTCTTTTTTACTATTCTGACACTTTTTTGTGAAATGGTGAATGAATGAATGAATGAATGAATGAAAAATTTATAGAGCGCTGCAAATGCGAACTGAATCGCCTCAAGGCGCTAATGCGTTGGTGTTGTCAGCTTCTAGAAGAGGAAGGTCACGTATACCAGAATGGGTTAGTAATAATAAGGATAAGCAATGGGTGAAAATAGAGAATATAAGGAGCGGGGTAGATTTGGGAAAAAATGTTTGGATACCACCACAATTCCGAAAACTAAACACAAAAACATTTGATATCACGAAACACGTCTTGAACACTTGGGATAAAATTCACACTAGAGAGAGGTGGAAATATAACTCGCCGCTAGTCCCGCTCAAGGGCACAGACTACTTCCCGCCGGGGAGGGAGGACGTGGCTGGAAGATGGATCCTGAGCGAAGAGGCCCAACTTAAGGATATTACCAGCCAGGGAACATTGTGTACCTACCAGGAACTCAAGGCAAGAGATACCTGGTTGGTTATGGATAGCTGGAAATATAGGCAGCTCAAAATTTGTAGAGTCACTCCCGCAGCCAATTAGATCAATAGAAGACCTCTACCCCCTTGATAAAGTACTCATAAAGAAAAGCAGGAGGGGAGGAACGTCAAGGATCTATAGAACCCTGATAGAAATGGGAGAGACTGAGCGACCAGGATTTCTCGGGAAATGGGAGGAGGAATTAGGAAATAAGATCAGTGACAACGAGGCGAGGAGAATCTTGAGCAGAGTAAATGGTACATCAGTAAACTATAGGATCGCAGAAATGAATTTTAGAATTATGGCCAGAATGTACATTACCCCGGACTTAGCACATAAAATGCAGGATGAGACTTCGCAGTTCTGCTGGAGGGGGTGCAGGGAAATAGGGACAGCGGCGCACATTTGGTGGACGTGCCCAGAAATAAGAAAATTTTGGGAAGAGGTGAGGGAGACCACATACATGATAACTAACAAGAAAATACCGGACGACCCCTGGGTGTGCCTGCACCACGGTAGCAACATACCCTCCAAAAATTACCGGAAAAGCTTGTTACCACACCTCCTCAATGCTGCCAAGAGTCTCATCCCTAGATACTGGCGGGATAGTAAGAGACCTTCAATGCGGGAGTGGCTCGACAAAATAGACGAAATCTACTGCATGGAATACTTAAGATACAGTGAAGGATTGGAGATGGAGGAATATGAGGAGACATGGAGAGATTGGGTTAGATTTAAGACCTCTAACCATGCAGCTGAGGTGTGGGAGGATAAGGCAGAAAACTCACCCTATACTCAGTCTAAACCAAACATACAATCTAAGAACCAAGCTATCTACCTAGACAGTCCCTAGGAATACTAGAAATAGTAGGAATGGATTATTAACAGTCTGAGGTTGCGTTGGGGCTCTCTCAAATGGGGGGGTTTGGGGAAGGGAGGGGGACAGGGGGGAGGGGATATAAAAATAGGATATGGAACAACCAGTGATGGTAGAGGGTAATTATTTTATAGAGTACACACGGAATACAAAGAGTATTTGCAAACAGAAAAAAGCCACAATGATGTGAAAGTACTGAGGGATAAGCTTGACTGAAAAGTTGAAATAACATCCTCCCATGAATAGTACTTAGCTGACGTGGCAAAAAAAAAAAAAAGAAGAGGAAGGTCTTGAGTTTTTTCCTGAAAGCCAGATGGTTTTCTTCCATGCGGATGTGGGGCGGAAGTGCGTTCCATAGTCGAGATCCTTGGACTGCGAACCTTCGTTCTCCCTTTGCTTTGTAGTGGTATTTGGGAATGAGAAGGAGGTTTTGGTTAGATGATCGAAGATTGCGATTGGGTGTGTAGTGTTTTATTTTCTCTCGAAGGTATTGAGGCGCATTTCCTTGTATGCATTTGTGGGTGAGGCAGAGGGTCTTGAATGTGATCCGATTCTTTACGGTTAGCCAGTGTAGGCTCCTCAGGGATGGGGAGATTGACTCCCAGGGTTTTTTAACAGTCTTGCGTATTTTGGATGAGTTGTAAGCGCGCAAGCTGATATTGGGGTAATCCTATATAGAGCGACTTAGCGTAATCGAGTCGGGAATTGATGATTGTTCCAACTACTGCTGCTTTGTCCTCCTCTGGGATGAAGGGGATAAGTCTACGTAACAGGCGGAGGAGATGGTGGGATCCACTGACTACAGATCCTATTTGTGCTTCCATTGTCATTTCTGAGTCAAAGATAACTCAGAGACTCTTGACTTTGGTGCTCAGAGAGATGGCCTGTCCTAAGATGGTGGGAGGTGTCCACAGAGTCTTGTTTTTGGCATTTTGTTTAGCGTGTAGGAGAAGAAGTTCTGTTTTTGAACCGTTGAGTTTGAGGGAGCTAATGGTCATCCAGTCATCTATCATAGTGAGGCATTTTTCTAGTTGTTGATGGTGGTCTTTTTGTCCGGTGATGCGAAGATACAGTTGGGTGTCATCAGCATATGAGTGGAAGGAGAGGTCCGATTTTCTGATGATCTTGAGGAGTGGGCGGATGTAGATGTTGAATAGGACTGGTGATAAGGGTGAACCATGCGGGACTCCACAGGAGATTGTGCGGGTTTCAGAGGTGAATGCTCCAAGTTTCACTATCTGAGAGCGATTCTCTAAGAAGGATGCAAACCATTTTAGACCAGAGTCTGTGACTCCTGCTACTTCTGTGAGACGGGCGAGTAGAGTGTTGTGGTCCACTGTGTCAAATGCTGCACTGAGGTCTAATAGTACCAGGAGACATAATTCTCCGTCATCTGCTGCTTCGAGGGCATCATCCCATATTTTGAGAAGTGCTGTTTCTGTGCCATGCCCTGGGCGAAAGCCTGATTGCAGAGGATCCAGGAGTTGATGTGTGTCCAGGTGGCGCTGTAGCTTTTGTACTACCGCTTTCTCCATAATCTTGGAGATGGTGTTGAGGCTTATTATTGGTCTGCGGTAGTTGGGGTCCTTAGGGTCGAGATTGGGTTTCTTTAGTAGGGGTTTGATGATACCTTGCTTGAGAGTGGTTGGCACAATCCCCTCTTTGAATGATTGATTTATGAGGTGTGTTATAGTAGGGGCCAGAATGTCGGAACACTCTTTCAGGAGTTTTGTGTCATTTGGGGATGTGCTGTCTCGAAGACTTCTCATGATGTTTCTAGTCGTGTCAGTGGAGATTGGTGTTAAAGAGAGATCTGGTGGTTTTGTGATGTTCGTGTCGATATCCTCTTCTTACTTTGGGTGAGTTGTTTTTTTTTGGTGAATTGATTTCCGAATATTGTCAATTTTGTCGATGAAGAAATTTGATAGCTCATTGCAGAATTCTTGAGTATCGTTTGCTGGGGGCTCTAAGCAGGTAGGGTTCATTGATTGGGCGACTATTTTGAAGAGTTCCTGCGGTCAGTTTAAAGCAGTTGAGATGGTGTTTGAAAAATGTTCTTTTTTGGCTTGGAAGATTGCTTTGTGGTATTTTACAGTGAGTACTTTGTATTTTGTATGGTTTTCCTTGGTAAGATTTCTTCTCCATGCCCTTTCAGCTCTTCTACGTTCTTGTTTCAGTAGTGTGAGGGTGTCATTAAACCATCTGGAGTTTTTTTTGCGGATGAGTGTTCTGCGTTTTGGTGCCACTAAGTCTGCTGTTTGTAGTAGTGCCTTGTTTAGGAAGTTGAGGGTTTGTTCCATTGAGAAGTTTGAGTTTAACAATGGTATTTTGTTTGATAAAGTGGTTTTGAAGAGTTCGGAGTGTAGTTTCTTCTGAGATCTGTTCCAATGTGTTGTTGTTATATGTTTCTGTTTTTGAAGGGTGGTGTCTGTGATGATCTTAAACTTGATGGCGTGGTGGTCCGTCCATGGAAGCGGTGTGTTGGCCTGGTGGTGCCTGTGTTTTGGAGGATCTCTAGAGGATGCTAGTCGGGCCAGAGCCGTGGAATCCTGGTCCCTGGTGTTAAACTGTGTCCCCCTGTGAGCCCCCTGGATGGGTGTGGGGGGGTTGTGAGGTGCTGGCTTGCCGGAGGTTATTCCGCAGCCGTGGTCTGTCCCCCGAGTTTAGTGACTTAGAGCAGTGGGGTGAATGGACGGCGGGTGCAGCTGCAGTGGTGCCCTGGGGGGACGTGGATCGGCAGAGGGGGTCTGAGGGATGATGGGTCTTACCTGGAGGTAGGTCGGTCCTGATACTGACCTGCTGGGTGGCGATCTGGCTGAGCTCTGGAGAAGGGTGGAGATTGCGGCCTCCTGGGTGGACCAAGATGGCCGCCGAGGTAGGCCCGAGCCGCGGGCTTTCCTGATGCTCGGCTCCGGATGGTTGTGGTCCCATCTGCTGATTGGGCCCTGTTGGGTGGAGTGCTTGGCTTCCGATGGAGGCTGGGGGTGAGCGGCGGGCCGCGTTAGCGGGGCTGGCTGGAGTTGCGGTGTGTCCTGTGGGACTGCTCTGGAGGCTGACAGCTGTGATCAGTGGGATAGTGTTCTATCGTGACGGCATGGTGAGCGGTGAGAGTGGGCTGGCGGAGCGACGGGAGGGGCCAGGATCCCGTTCCGTTCCCGGTCGCGTAGCTGGGTGAGGGGGGTCCCGGTGACTATGTGGCTGGGGGTCCGGGATAGTCCTGGGTGAGGGGAGGCTAAAAGGTGGCCGGATGGCCGGAGCTACTGGAAGCCGGAGCTACTGGAAGCCGGAGCTTCACAACGCACGTCTGCTCTCTCTTGTACCCCGTTACCATTTCACACAGGAGGAGGCCGGGATCTGAGGGCCCCTTTGTTAAAGGGGGCTTCCAGATTCTGATAAGCCCCCCCACCCGCAAACCCCACAACCACCGGGCAAGGGTTGTAGGGATGAGGCCCTTGTCCCCATCGACATTGGGACAAGGTGCTTTGGGGGGCTACCCCAAAGCACCCTCCCCATGTTGAGGGATGTGGCCTGTAATGGTTCAGGAGGGAGGGGCACTCTCTCGAAGGGCCTGGTATTGATTTTAGGGGGGCCCCCATGCAATTTTTTTTTTTTCAATTTTGGTTCGGGGTTCCCCTTAATATTCATACCAGACCCAAAGGGCCTGGTAATGGACTGGGGGGGGGTCCCATGCTCTTTTTTTCAATGAGTTTTATCTATATTGCCGACACCCAACAATTCATTACAACCGCGATCAGTTTTAAATGACTTTTTTTTCATTTAGAAATGTCATTTTGCTGTGGTACTGTTCTAAACATGGGAAAACTGTGCCACTTTACAGGCATGCTATAGACACCCCCCAGGCACAAAATTTAAAGGAATATTTAATTTTTACTGTTTCACTTTAAGCATTAAAAAAATCACTGCTCCCGAAAATACGTCTGTTTTTAAAACTTTTTTTTTGCATTGATACATGTCCCCTGGGGCAGGATCCAGGTCCCCAAACACTTTTTATGGCAATAACTTGCATATAAGCCTTTAAAATTAGCACTTTTGAATATTCATGTTCGTGTCCCATAGACTTTAATGACGTTCGTGTGTTCTGCCAAATTTTTTGCCTGTTCGCAAGTTCTTCTGCGAACCGAACCAGAGGGTGTTCGACTCATCCCTATTAATCAGGGCCGGTCTCTCTTGTGTCTCCAGCCCCGGTCCCGCTGATGGAGGGAAAAGAGGATACTGAGGGACAGGGGGTGCTGATGTTGATAGGAGTGTTTTCAGCAGGAGATTCAGACCCAAGAAGGCTGGCAGAACATCAGGTCAGAAACAGTAGCTGTGCTTGAGTTCCAACCGAATTCAAAGGGGCACTCCACACAGGCTGTGGGTTCCATATGAGAGGCTTGTCAGAGATCCCAGCAGGCTTGAGACAGGAACTCACTGTGATGAGCAGAGCTGATACAGCTGACAGCCGGATAGGCACTTAAACTTGATGTGGGAACAGAGCCAGGAACAGCAGTGTGGTCACAGGGATAGCCGAGGTCCGCAGCAGGTGGGCAGCAAGGTACCAAGTCATAAGGCAGAGACATGGTCAGGACCAGAGCTGGGGTTAGGAACTGGCAACAGAGCAGAAGCAGGATCCAAGTTCAGGTCAGAGGCAAGCTGGGTCAGCAACAAGGGAACAAGCAAAGTAATGCAGGGCGTGGGGGCGCCGCCCCCCTATCCATGCATCCGCCCCCCTAATATACCTGTGGGGCGCCAGACGCATGGATTGCTGAGCTGTTGTGTGAATGGACACACAGTGTGCAGCTCAGGAGAGAGCCTGCTTGACTGCCCCCATAGGAAGGGGCTTGCTATTGTGGGCACTAGGCAAGGAGGGAGGAGCCCGGACTGCTGTTGAGGGACCCAAAAACCATTACACAGAGCAGTGTACACGTATAACAAGTATAACATGTTTAAAGTCACTTTAAGATCAAAAGGGGAACAGAAACTTCTGTTGTGTTGCTTAGACACATATCCTAACAGAAAATGAGCTGGGGGAAAAAGGGGCTGGAGAAAGTGGAGCTGGAGGAGAGTACTTCTCACCTAGCCAATTAGGAAAAGATGTGAAAAAATAGGTGAGAGGAAGAACTTCTCACATAGACAATGGAGAGAGAATTTGGAAAATCTAACTTTTTACAGAGAAGGTCAGGGAAGGACCTGGAGAACAGAACCATTTGGAAATCCAATCAGGAAAGGAGCTGCAGAAAAAAAACTCCTCACATAGCCATTCAAGGAAAGAGATGAAGGGAAAAACACCTTCAACTAGGACTATGTATTTGTGGGTTTGACCACAACTGATCTAGACTCAATAGACTGTACAATCAAATTGTGACATGACGTGTATTCATACCGAACGGCGAGTAGGACTTGAGTTCATGTATCCAGTATGTTTCTAAAGTGGATACCCCTCGTAGACATGAATCGCCCCTTCAATGAGGAATGAACTTGTCAATGATTTGAAAACGGGTACCTATGGGTTTTTTTTCATGATGTAGCAGATAGTGGCGAGGCACACTGCGGTTTGTGCGGCCATTTCTGATACTAGACAGGTGTTCATTAACCCTTACAGAAAAAGTCCTAATTGTGCGCCCCAGGTATTGTTTGCCACACGGGCATGTAATGAGATACACTGCTGCAAGTGCAACATATGCCTTCATAATGTATGCGGCAGGCGTAAAACTGATACCTCTGTATCCACAGCTACTTCCCATAGCTATAACATGAAACACTTCACCACGTGTGCCATTAGATCTGGTGTGCCACCAGATTTATAGTATATCTCATTACATGCCCGTGTGGCAAACAATACGTGGGGCCCACTGTCATGCGACAGGTGTGCCCACCGTGTTCGGTAAGGAGTACCCCCCATCCATTTTTCTATATTTTGATAAATGTTTATATGTTTCCAACTTCCAGTTGTGTCACACAGTCACCCTTAGATTTACTTCATTGTATCATCAGCCACAGAGGATACCACTTCAGTCACATTAGGTGTCCTCCCATTCACAAATTTATTGTGCTATTGTCTTTATAGTGTTTGGACTCTATTTCATCTTAGCCAGCACACTTTATTACTTATCATTTTTTATTTTAGCCATTTGATTTCATATGTTTACACTTTGTTACACATCATTCACGAGCGCTACACTTTTTATCTTTATTTGTCTTGGACTTTGTTTGTTTTAGTGTTAGCAGCTATATTAATTTCACTGTTTTAGTTTTTTTTAGGAAAGGGTCCATCCGCTGGTAAGACATATCGTTTGGCGTGCAGTACTGGGGTCCACCAGCAGGTGTCTCCTGGCAGTTTTGAACTGTCAGGGGAATATTTCCCTGCTGGTGTCATTTCATCTTTTGGCCGTAGTACTGACGTCCACCAGCGGATGGATCCTGGCAGTATGGAGCAGACAACACTCCCTGCGCTCAGGTGTTACTTGAAGACAATTATTGTTAGTCCCATAAATACCCGGAAAGCCCTCACATGCTTGCCTTGGTATCTCTCTCCTTGAGCCCTGACCTTGTTCGCCTGTTACCCGATCCTGAGCCTGCATCTGACCTTGTTCCCGAGCTTATCCTGACCCGGTCCCTTCTGTGTTCCTGTACCCTTCAGCCCGATCCATTCCTCCTCTGCCCTGTTGGTTCCCTGTTCTTCATTTATTGATCTCCCTGTGTATGACCTTGGCTTGGCTAACGTTTACGTTCCTGGAATATCCCTTGTCCTGCTGACCTGCCGTGTATGACCCTGGCCTCGCTGACATCTGTGATTCTGGTATTGCCCCTTGCTGTATATATTGTTGTTGTTGGTGGGTTTGTTGGGTTGTTTGGGCACTGTTTGTATTTTCTAATTATCATCTATTTTAATAAATATCATTATTCACTTTACATGCGTTTTGGGTTATCTCTGTGCAGTCCACACAGTCTGGTCTACTAATTCTCCTGACAGTTTTATTAGGGGTTTAGTATAGCAATTTTTACACATTTTTCAAATTGTGACATGTACCCAGTTGTTTTGCAGTCCATCACAATTGAGAAGCTCACACCTTAAAAATCCAACTAATTTCTTGTCTAAACCTAATGACAAAAATGTCACATATTGCAGATTACCAGTCCTTAGATGTAGTGGTTGCGTTATTTTTTTTTCTTTATTTTCACCTGGTGATCCTGCCATTAATGCTTTCTGTCTTAGAATGACAACCCTTCCTTTCTGTACTTATGGAGTAGCAGTCTTGTCCCCCAAGGACAGGAAGTATGTTTTGGGACTACAGAACTGCTCCTCCTCTCTTAATCGCTATAACAAAGGTGGAGAGTCAACGTAGTTAAAAGAAAAGAACTGGGAAGGTTGATAACATTGTTTGAGATTTTGGTGTACAGGAAATGGCAAGCACGTTGGATTTCTATCAGGATAAACTGGTATTTTCTGGACTTTCTGAAAATTTATTAGCCTGGAGAAAAACAAGAAAACAAATGGAGCCACCACATATTAGGACTGGTAACCTGAAATATAATATTTTTTTTGTTTAGATATGTAGTTGGGTCTTGATATACTTCAACACCACCATTCTTGGTGGTGTTGTTCCAGAACTGAGAACAGTTTTTCTAGCGAAATAAGACTGGTGTTTCAGTTAGTGTTCCACGAGCAGTTAAACCTACCTTCTACCCTCAGAGGACCCATTTCTGCTCAGTGTCTGTCTTGGGCTAATCACTATCATCTCTCCTGTTCTTCAGGTTTTGGGAGAATGGCCAGCCTGATGATTGGACGGGTCATGGTCTCGGCGGAGGCGAAGATTGCGTTGTGTTAAGGCATGCAAATCGATGGAATGATTGCCACTGTTCCCTGAGCTGCCGGTATATCTGTGAGCAGAAGATGTTCTAACCTGCACTGATGAGCATCAGAAAATGCCTGCGCTCTCAGTCTGCCTTTCTCCTCCATCATACTATGGCCATATAGAATATATTACTGCAAAAGTAATCCTGCAGAATATGCTGGGATTTGTAGTTCTTTTTTAATTGGAGAATATCAGAGTGTTCATACCGAGACTCTAGAATTAAAGAGAACCCCTACCTGTTAGAAGCCAAGAAAGTAAATCTTGCCTATCAGCATCCCACCTGACCTGCCCCTGACCTCTTTCCCTCACCCTGATCCTCTCATCCTCTCCCACAACCTTATTTCCAAATCCTGTGCCCAAAAGTTCCATACCCTCCATATCCGACCTTGCCTACCATACCCTTTATGCTCCTTCATCCCTTCCTCTTTTATTCATTACTAAACTACCACATAGCCCACCTCATCCTTATCATTGTCATTTATAGCACTTGGTTCCACCACCTTCCCCTTCATTGAGAACTCCCTATAGTAGCCCCCACTCCATCGTATAACCTCCTAAACATGATGACAATGCTCTAATTCCAGCCTAAAAAAGATATGTTAAAGAACTACCTTTATGCCCTACTTGCTCTACCCCAATGCATTCAATCAAAACTTTACTACGGTGAACCACATGCCATCAGTGGCTTGAGGATTTTTACATATTCTCCAAATACCCCCAGAGTTTTTCAATGTGCGATGGGACAATACGAAGATGCAAACCCTACTTAAAGTGAATCCTGATGTGTACCACATTTCACTTGGTATAGTCATCTTGTAAGTATTTGTCCAATTCCAAATGCCTGCCCCATATATGTACTGTCCCCTATTTTTGTTTATATATCCGTATACCTATATTATACCACTGTATACATAAATACTTTTTTCTGACTTGATTTTTTTTGCTGTTGTGTTACCAGATAATACAGCTTGTTCCAAATCAGCCTCTAAAGAAGGAATTAAACATTTAATATTCCGAAACATATTGGGATTTCTGAATTCATGCACCCCGGTTGGCCTCCTACTATGAGACCAATCATGTGCTCCAGAACCTAGCTGTATTGCATGTATTATCATAGCATGACTATCTGTTTTGCTTTTATAATCATTTATTTTGTGTATTTTTATGTTCTTTGTGATCAATAAACTTTGTAATACTTTTTTATATATACGTCCTTTACTCTTTTATCTGGTTTTCAACCTTTGCCCATAAAATCCCTGGGGCACCTCCTTTGTTCTGTTCTAAAGCTCATCCTTATCACCCAAGTGCTTCCACCACCACATGCAATGCTCGCTCACCTCCTTGTAGGACCCAGCAGGGGGTCAAACACACCTTGCACACAGTGCAACTCTCCTTTGGGAATGCTCCACACCGGTCCTCAATGGTTCCTAGTAAGCTCTTTAGGGTAATAAACGCTCTGCAAAGAGCTCAGAATCCTCCCAATACAGCTACTTCAAGATTGGCTCCACATTGCTTTCCGGCAGTTCCACAGTGACATAGAAAACAAAAATGCCTCCAATAGTGCAGTATCCAGGGTATTAAATGGACAGAACCTCTCCACCCCAGCTAATGTTAAACTCACATTTATTAAGAAGATAAAAGCATTGATAAATATTCCATATACAGATCTTACTTGTTGCAAAGGATTCCACCGCCAGGCTTCAACTCTACTAGTTACGGCACCTACCTCGTGGCTTCATCTGGGAACAACGAGCCAAGCGGCTATGTCGAGGTGCATTTATAGATTATGATAAGCCTGTTTAATTATCAATCTCGCATGCGCCATAGGCTCCAGCGATCCGCGCATGTGCACTAGGTTGTTCCTTCATAAGAAAATACATCATTTCCCTGACGCGTAAAATGACGGACTTCCGGCTAACCAAGTTAGCTTCTGGCAATGGCGCTAGTAAACAATACTCTAAGAAAATGGCCGAAAATGGAAGACATCATTTAACAATGTAGAGGTAGGGATTAATTGGAATAGATATCTCGCCAGATATCTAATATATTACACACATATCAAATAACACTGATAATCAAAGACAATAATAATAATTCATTAAAAACTAAAATGACTAAAAAATTAAGCGTTTAGAGAACAGAAAAAACCTTGTGATTAGACCAGCGGATAAAGGAGGAGGGTTAGTTATACAGACTAAAGAGGTATATAAGGTGCAATTAAAGAGACAGCTGGAAGATAAAGAAACATATATCCCATTAAGAAGCAACCCCACAAGGAGTTACAAAAATGAGCTGGAGAAATTGGTGGATAAGGGTATAAAGAAAGGTCCATTGAATAAGAGAACGTAGATACCTTGTTCCTCAATACCTAGACTATCACCTGCAACCCCTAGTACAAAAAACTACAGCATATTTGAGAGACACGAAGCACCTTATTCAATTATTAGATGAAATTTAAATGAAAGAGGGGTCCTGCCTACTAGCCACGGCTGATGTCAATTCATTATATAGAATTATTGGACATCAAGAAGCAGTACAGGCAACACACAAGGGGCATTGGAACATTTAAGTGAAATACCTAGAAAACAGTGGGCTTTTTTGTTGGAAAGTTTAGAATATTGTCTGTCACATAACTATTTCTGGCACGATAACACATATTATAAACAAGTAAAGGGTATTGCAATGGGCACAAAATTTGCCCCAAGTGTGGCAAGTATCTTTATGGCTGAGTGGGAGGAAAATGCAATTTATCAAGCTACACCAAAAGAGCTACTAATGTACAAATGATATATTGATGACGTCATTATTGTTTGGAAAGGCGATTAAATTACATTGGTTCACTTCCTAAATAAACTTAACCTAAACAATAAAAATATTTCTTTCAAATGGGAGTATGATAGGAAACAGATACACTTTTTTGGACCTGGCTATATCAGTGATGGATGGGGGGTTTCAAACTAAAACATTTTTCAAAACAGTTGAAAAAATTGGGTATATACCCATGAAAAGTTGTCATCATGCCCCTTTGTTGTTAAATATACCTAAGGGCCAATTCATGAGGTTAAAGAGGAACTGCACAGACGATAAGGATTACAGAGAGCAGGTAAATCTTTTTAGCCAGAGATTTGTTCAAAAAGACTACCAAAAAGATTACATCAAACAACAGATAGAAAAAGTGGACCAGATAGACAGACAAATTCTAATAGAAGAGAAACCAAAACTGAATACCTATCAAGATACCATGCCCATCATTCTCAGCTATGGAGTACAATACAAGAAAATAGAAAATGTTTTCAAAAAACATTGGCCTATATTAACAGCTGACAAACATCAAAAACATCTACTACCCTCACATCCAAAATGTACGTACAGACGAGCTCCAATGTTACATGATAAATTAGCAAAGAATATAGTTGACCCCCCAAAGACCCCCAATTTCAATTTTTTTCTGGGAAAGGGCTCTTTCCATGCAAACAATGTTATGCTTGCATTAGAACAGAGAGAAAAGAATACAAAAAGGGAGTTCACAGCTACAGCCACAGGAAAAGAGTATCAAATGAGGGACTGCATCATATGTAGAACAGAAGGGGTAGTATATGCCCTGCAGTGCCCTTGCCAAATTCAGTACATTGGTCGTACCAAACAGCCAATGTGGAAAAATATTCGGAAAAATGTCAAAATATTGCCAAAGGTTACCCTAAGCACATAATTTCCTAACATTATGCCACACACCATAATAAAGATCCCTCTTCTCCCCTATTTTGGGGAATCGAAAAATACCATCCCCATTGGAGGGGAAGCAATAAGGTTATTGCCCTCAGCCAATGTAAATCCTTCTAGATACATGAAATGCAGACCCTTTATCTGCTAGGCCACAATATTGAGTTTGACAGCAATTGTTTATTAGTGATTATTAAACACCCATTTAATTTGTTTTTATTCATTATGTCATCCATTATGCTTATTGCTTATTCCCTCACAATTATGCATAGATTCATTGTCCTACATTGTTTGTTCTCACTATCATTACCCTATATGTTGGCCCCTCTCTTTTTTTATAATATTGTACATAATTGGTCCATATAGTGAACTTGGTGTTGAGTTATTCACTTTAAGGTTATCACAGAGGACAAGGGGGCACTCTTTACATCTGGAGGAAAAGAGATTTCATCCAAATACGGAAAGTCTTCTTCATAATAAGAGTTGTGACGATGTGGAATGGACTCCCTCAAGCGCTAGTTCTGGCCAACTCAGTAGACTATTTTAAGAAAAGCCTGGATTCTTTCCTACAGTAGTTACCCAAAATATGAATGGATAATAATATTTATAGATAAAGTTGATACAGAGAATATCCGATTGCCTCGTGTGAAATCAGGAAGGAATTTGCTGATCTAATTTTTTTTGCCTTCCTTCTGGATCAACTGTAGGTATTGGAAGTTTTTTTTTATTTGAGTGTGTTGGTTTTCTTTTTTTTTCTTTGTTGGTTGAACTAGATCTGTGATCACTTTTGTTGCCAGCGGTTTAGACATTAATGGCTGTGTGTTGAGTTATTTTGAGGGGGCAGCAAATTTACACTGTTATACAAGGTGTACACTCACTACTTTACATTGTAGCAAAGTGCCATTTCCTCAGTGTTGTCACATGAAAAGATAGAATAAACTATTTACAAAAATGTGAGGGGTGTACTTACTTTTGTGAGATACTGTATGTGACTATGTAACTATTATTCGATCAATGTTTTAGCATATCTTTTTTTCATATGTCGGTTGGTAATGGATGTGCATTGATAGCTTGGCAGGTCTCTCTGATCATTCATTATTTTTTACCTGTATGCCCTCCTGTGAGCTTAAGAGTATTTATTTAGATCAGTTGATCCTAGTTCTTGGTTATGATTAAGCACAAGGTAGTGTGAAATGCATGAACCTCACTTCATCCCCACTGTTCTTACATTGTGCTTTTATGTTGTGACACCATTACTTCAATAAAGATAGTACACAGAATGTAATGCAGCTATCTGGACTCTTCTTGTTTATGCCACAGGTGTGCGAACTGGGCCTGTACATGCAGGAGAGTGTGTGTGTGTGTGAGGTGTATTGTTCTGGATCTGCCTTGAGCAGCACTCCTTCACTTATGTCGCGTACACACGAGCGGATTTTCCATTGGAATGAAAATCTTGATGTTTTTTCCGACGGAATTCCGCTCAAGCTTGCCTTACATACACATGGTCACACAAAAGTTCTCTGAACTTTCGACCATCAAGAACGCGGTGACGTACAACACTACGACGAGCCAAGAAAATGAAGTTCGATGCTTCCGAGCATGCGTTGAATTGTTTCCAAGCATGCGTAGGAATTTTGCGCATCAAAATTGCTATAGACGATCGAAATTTCCAATCGGAACTTTTTCCGACCGAAAAATTGAGAACCTGCTCTCAATCTTTTGCTGGCGGAAATTCGGCCAGCAAAAGTCCGATGGAGCATACACACGGTCGCATTTAATGACCAAAAGCTCTCATCGGTCTTTTGCTAGCCGAATTTTCGTGTGTACGCGGCATTAAGTGTTCTGGACTAATGACTCCAAATGTGAAATATTTGTTTGTAACAGGAGGCAGTGTGATCATTGAAGGGCAGGAGAATGGTACAATAATGAGTGTCTGCAGACAACTGTGAATCATGGTGGAGGTTCCTTGCAAGTTTTGGGGTGCATTTCTACAAATGAAGCTGGAGATTTGGACAGGATCATTGGTGTCCTTAATGCTGAGAAATACAGGCAGATGCTTCTCCATCATGCCATACCATCAGGGAGACATGTGATTGGCCCCAAATGTATTCTGCAACAGGACAACCACCTCAAACCATACAGTCAATGTCATTAAGAACTATATTCAGTGTAAAAATGAACAAGGAGTCCTGGAAGTGATGGTTTGGCCCCCACAGAGCCCTGATCTCAGCATCATGGAGTCTGTCTGGAATTACATGAAGAGACAGAAGGATTTGAGGCAGCCAACATCCACAGAAGATGTACATAGAACAACCTACCTGCTGCGTTCCTTCAAAATCTGCAGGCAAGTCTACCGAGAAGAATTGATGTTGGTTTGAAGGCAAAGGGTGGTCACACCAAATATTGATTGGATTTGGATTTCTCTTCTGTTCATTTACTTTTCATTTTGTTCGCTGATAAAAAGAAACCTATTAACACCTCAATTTCTGAAAGCATTCTTTATTTACATAAATTTTCACACCTGCCTAAAGCTAATCCCACTGGGGGAAGAGGAGAACGGATTGTCCGAATCTCAGTGTGCACAGATCATGCCGATTTTACTGGGCAAAAAGAAGTGATCATACAGAATCCTACTGGGCAATAAGAGAACCGATCATACAACCAGAAGAAGTGATCATGCTGAATATCACTTTACAAGGACAAAGGCTTCCTACAATTGGGGGTATTGGCAACAATCAGGGCCGGAATGACATTGGGGGCTATTGGAGCTGCAGCTCCAGGCCCCTTCCTTAAGATAGGCCCAGCCCTAATGCACTAATCCTGCCCAGCCCTGCTCTGTGTGCAGTGTACACATGACTGATCTGTAAATCGCAGCTGCATTGTTTGCATTTTATTTATTTCCATTAAAAAGCCCACCAAAATCCTCAGCACTGGGTCCATGATGCCCTGGTGACAATGGTGGGTTATGAACTGTATGCCCATTGTTTAAAAGCAGCAGGCAGACTTGTGAAAATCAGTAAATTCAAGGAACATTCGAAAAATTCCAAATACGAATTCCGAATACGAATTTAACAAATCAACCAAATTTAATGAAACTAAATTACTAGATTAACAAATCTAAACGAAATTAATTTGTGCATCATGCACATGTCTAATAATAATAATAATAATAATAATAATAAGTGTAGTACACAGATTTCCTCTTCCTTGAAAATGCGATTTCCTGAAAATTGTAAAGAATCTCCTATTTAGGCATTAAGTGCAGCAGCCGTCTACAATTCTGGAAACTCAGATTATACAGAATCCCATCGGGGAATGAGGAAAACTGATCATAGAGAATGACGCGGTGACGCAACGCGCCAGGGAGGAGTCAGGTGTTGTCACTTCCCGCCGCGGCCGAGACCGGAAGTACTGGAATCTGTGCTGTTTATTCTGTTTTTATATGTAAGTCACTATGTTTTCTTTCAATAAATCTTTGCTGAATACTACAAGAATGGGGATACTCCTTTTTATTACATGCCTCCACCCCACCTGCTGAGCTGGAAGCCTTCCACTGGAGACCCGCCAGGGCTGTGACGATCGGAGGAGATTGATCGATCGATGGTTTTCACCCACTTCCTGATTGCAGGCTCGACTTGACCCGTAGGGGTCTTTACTAGAGGTGAGAGGCTGGGGGAAACGTGTGGTGCACCACGGATTACGGATGACTAGAGGAATTTGAAACTGATCATTTTTTGCACTTGCACTTTTTTTGTCTGCTGCACAAACTGATATATGAAGATTTACTCTGTTCACGTCGGAACCTTATTGCACTAGTTGAATTATGCACTTTTGGCTATCTTTATAGCGTTTTTGCACTTTTTTGCACTTTATGCAACTTTTTTCATTTGTATGCGGCTTTTTATATTTTATGCAATTTTTTTTCATTTTTTCATATCTTTTTTCACTTTGATGCACTTTTAGACCACTATTGGATTGTATTTGTTCTTCTAGGATCCTTCTATCTATTTGTTTTTTAAATTTAATGTCACATTTAATGAATGGTCATTTTTTTATGTTTAGTTACTTTATTTATGTGATTTTGCTTCTTACACCCATGCACTTTAGCTAGTAATTGAAGAATCAAAGAAACATTATTTTCTGCTTGGTTTCAGCATCCTTATTATATGTTTATGCACTTTAGTTAGCACCACATATTTCTTATGATCATAGAGAATACTACTGGGTAATAAAGAGAACTGAGCTGTCAGGGAAATCAAAGACGTGCATGAAGATGTGCGCTCGCTAATAAAAATTTGCAAATGACAACTAGACATGCCCGGACTCACTTGTGTGTCTGCACACACGTGCATGTGCATTAGCGTGAGCGTGCGTGAATACTTGTCGCTCTCCTGCCTATTTCAAGAGTCTCCATGGACCAGAAGATTGCTGAGTGGTTGTCAGCTTCTACCGTCTGTGACCTGATCCTGTGTTTGTTCCTGTGTATACCTGGACTGTTTGACTCTGCTCATTCCTGATAACTTATTGCTGACCTGGCTTGTGACCTGACTCTGCCTTTTGCCTACCATTCTGTTGTCTTCCCTGCTTGCCTGATACTGACCCTGGCTTAGACCTGACTGGCTCTGGACCTGATTCTGTACCCCTGCTGCTCGGCCGTTACTGACTTCTGCCCGGCTGAGCACTCAAGATCCTGCGTCTGCCTGCTCTCCAGTTTGGCTTATGCCCACTGTTCTGCATCTGCTGCTGTGTACCTGCACCTGCCAGTCCACCAGTCTGCCTGCTGTTCTGCGCCTGTTGGCATGTATCCACCTCTGCCAGTCCAAGAGTCAGCCTGCTGCTTGCCAAGTGCCTTCCATCCAGGATCTCCAACTAGGCACCCATGCCACTCTGTGCCCTGTTATATCCTGTCACCACCTTCAGGAGAAACAGGACAGGGGGTGTAATGGAAAGCCCTCCCATAAATCAGGTACGTGACATGACCAAATACTGTAGAATACTAGTGGGAAATAAGAAGAACTGACCATACACACACTCGCCGGACAATGAGAATCCTACTGGGCAACAGGAGGAACTGGATCATACAGAATCCCACTGGCCAAAAGGAAAACTGATTAAGTGATTGTAAATAATCACACCTGGGCAATGAGGAGAGCTGATCATACAAAATCCCACTAGGAAAAATGGAGAATGGATTGTCAGAATCCCACTGTGCAGAACTGATCATACCTAGACACTGGGCAACAAGAAGAACTGATCATACAGAATCCCAATGGGCGTTGAGGAGAACCAATCTTACAGAATCCTATTGGGGAACAAACAAAACTGATCACACCTAAACTTACTGTGCAATGAGAAAGACTTATGTTAGAGACCCTAATGGGCAACAAGAGGGACTGAGTCATACAGAATCCCACTGGGCAAAGCAAAAACTGGTTATAAATAATCCTACCTGGGCAATGGGGAGAACTGATCATATACATCCCTATTGGGCAACAAGGAGAACCGATCATACAGAATCCCACTGGGCAATGTGGAGAAATGACCATTCAGAATCCTACTGTGAAAAAAGGAGAAAAGGTTTGTAAGAATCCCACTGTACAACAAGGAGAACTGATCATATACAATCCCATTGGGCAACAAGGCGAACTGATCATATACAATCCCATTGGGCAACAAGGAGAACTGATCATATGCAATCCCATTTGGGCAACAAGGAGAACCGATCATACAGAATCCCATTGGGCAATGTGGAGAAATGACCATTCAGAATCCTACTGTGAAAAAAGGAGAAAAGGTTTGTAAGAATCCCACTGTACAACAAGGAGAACTGATCATATACAATCCCATTGGGCAACAAGGAGAACTGATCATATACAATCCCATTGGGCAACAAGGAGAACTGATCATATGCAATCCCATTTGGGCAACAAGGAGAACCGACCATACAGAATCCCATTGGGCAATGTGGAGAAATGACCATTCAGAATCCTACTGTGAAAAAAGGAGAAAAGGTTTGTAAGAATCCCACTGTACAACAAGGAGAACTGATCATATACAATCCCATTGGGCAACAAGGCGAACTGATCATATACAATCCCATTGGGCAACAAGGAGAACTGATCATATACAATCCCATTTGGGCAACAAGGAGAACTGATCATATACAATCCCATTTGGGCAACAAGGGGAACTGATCATATACAATCCCATTTGGGCAACAAGGAGAACTGATCATATATAATCCCATTGGGCAACAAGGAGAACTGATCATTCAGAATCCTACTGGACAAATAGTTCTCCTTGTCAGAATCTCACAGTGCAACAAGGAGAACTGATCATACATGACATTACTGGGCAACAAGGAAAAGTTATCATACACAATACCACCCGGACAAACGGGAGAGGTGATCATACTGAAATGCACTGGGCCACAAGGACAAAAGCTTCCTATGGAGAAACCAGGGGTAGTTGGTGACAATGGTGGTTTGTGAACTGCATGATCATTGTCCTAAACCAACAGGGAGTGGCTGTATTTTATTAAAGCTGCCTGTTCATTGTGAGCAGATTTAAACTTTTTTCTTTTTCTTTTCTACTTTAACATTAGAGGGCAACTTCACTGAAGAGTTGTCAGACATGAAAACCATTGTGATATACTGTACAGTTTTGAAACATCCCTATTTGTGGTGGGTACAGAAACTGAATAATATTTATGTTGCAGTAATAACAATTATGGAAGTACACAGACTTCCTTTTTCTTAGAAATATAATTTCCTGAAAATTTTACAGAAATCTCCTATTTACACGTTAAGTGCAGCAGCCATCTATAATTCTGGAAACCTAGATTACACAGAATCCTACTGGGGAGCGAGGAGAACTAAGCATACAGAATATTACAGGGCAACAAGAAGAACTAATCATTCAGAATCCCACTGGGGAACAAGGAGACCTGATCATTCGGAATCCCACCAGGGGAACAAGGAGACCTGATCATTCAAAACTCCACCAGGGAACAAGGAGACCTGATCATTCAGAATCCCACCAGGGAACAAGGAGACCCGATAATTCAGGATCCTACTGGGGAACAGGCAGTTCTGATCATTCGGAATCCCACCAGGGAACAAGTAGACCTGATCATTCAGGATCCTACTGGAGAAAAGGCAGACCTGATCATATAGAATCCTACTGGGAACAAGTAGACTTGATCATTCAGAATCCTACTGGGGAACAAGGAGACCTGATCATACAGAATCCTACTGGGGAACAAGGAGACCTGATCATACAGAATCCTACTGGGGAACAAGGAGACCTGATCATTCAGAATCCCATCGTGGAACAAGGAGACCTGATCATACAGAATCCTACTAGGGAACAAGAAGGCCTGATCATACAGAATCCTTCTGGGGAACAAGTAGACCTGATCATTCAGAATCCTACTAGGGAACAAGGAGACCTGATCATTCAGAATCTCACCGGGGAACAAGAAAACCTGATCATTCAGAATCCCATCGAGGAAAAAGGAGACCTGATCATTCAGAATCTCACCGGGGAACAAGAAAAACTGATCATTCAGAATCCCATCGAGGAAAAAGGAGACCTGATCATTCAGAATCCCACCGGGGAACAAGGAGGCCTGATCATACATAATCCTACTTGTGAAGGAGACCTGATCATTCAGAATCCCACCGGGGAACAAGGAGGCCTGATCATACAAAATCCTACTAAGCTATAGGAACAACTGATCATACAGAATTCCAAAGGGACAACGAGGAAAACTAATCATAGAATCCCGCTAGGCAACAAGGAGAACTAAAGAACCTGTGATGGAGTCAGGTAACTCATAGGTGCTTTTTTGTTATCATGTAGATACCATTCTATGGTAATTTAAAGAATATCACACAGATAGATGCATTTTGAGGGAAGTGGGGTTTGTGTCAGTGTAACCTTCAACAGTAATATATGACAAGTAACAGCATTACTCAGCACTACACTAAAAAAGTTTACATTGTGTCAAAATAATAATTTGTAGGGTATGTAACCTAACAATGAACTCCTCTTATTTGCTGCCTTGTGACCTGTTTAATATGTCATTGAACATATTTTCTTTTATCTTTTCAATTAATATTTTTATCTACTTCAGTTGAGTCTTTTAAAAGTAATACATGTAATAAATTTGGGATCTTTGATTTAGTAGTTGTAGTCATCTCAAAAAAGGTGTTCTTAACCAGTAAGTCACTTAACAAACTATTATCCCCAAAGATTGAATAGATTTCCTTATTTAATATATTTTTTTTTACAATATTTTGAGCTGTGCACGTTATATAAGCTCCTGAAAAAAAGGTATTTTTCTTACCTGGCCAGGTAGAATGTTTTTCCTTCTAGCTGCCATAATGCTAAATTCATGGTGTACTTGTACCCTATGGGAGAGACAAATGTGGTAGTAGCTGCATTGTATTCTGGGGGTACTGCATGGAGCAAGTGACATCGTAATCTAATGAAATGTGACGATTCCATTGGTTTGTGGAATTATTATTTACAATGTAAAACTAAATGAAATATTAGGTTTATGAAGACACCAAAAAAGAAAAGACTATTGATTGCAACGCTCCTACAACATCTGCAGCCATTGCAGTTCTAACTGTGCCCCATCCAGCACCATCCATTGTATGGAAGAGATCTTATAATGGTGAACAATTTAACTGGCTGTGACTAGTTCTCATACCTGCACCCCCCCCCCCCCCCCATATGCACCAGAGCAACTTTTAGATTGCTGCTATGGGCCTAACTAGGTCATTACTTAAAGTGATTCTGTCTTTTTTTTTAACATATTATACTTACCTGCTCTGTGGAATGGTTTTACACAGAGCAGCCCCAATTCCTCGTCCTGGTTCCTCCCCCCTGCTTAGTGTCCCCAAAAGCAAACCTCTTGCTATGGGGGGCAATCGAGCAGGCTCACTTCCGAGCCACACCCCTGTATATGGACATTGTCCTCACTCTCTTTCCATTGGCTCACTGGCTGTAATTGACAGCAGCAGGAGCCGATGGCTCCCGCTGTTGTGTGAGCCCATGAGGAGAGAGACCGCTTCTGTCATGAACATCGCTGTATTGGGATGGGGCTCAGGTAAGTATAAGGGGGGGGCTGGTCGAGCTGCACCCAAAAAGGTTTTTCTTTAACTGCTTGCCGACCGGGCCCACGTACATTTACTGCGGGGCGGCGGCTCCTGTGCGCTGAATCATGTACAGGTACAAGATTCTGCTCTTCCTGGTCTGGAGTGTGCACATGTGCCACCAGCGTCACCACTGTCATTGGATACAGCGGGAGCCAATCAGCGGGTCGCTCGAGGCACAAACAAGGCAGATCACCATTCTGTGACAAGGAAAGGCAGTGATCTTGTGCTTCTGCTAAGCAGTGGTGGCTCGTGCTCAAAATTTTGTGGGAGACAGATGGGAAGGCGGTGATCACCCCCCCACCGTTGGAGACGGAGGGAAAGGTAAAGTATTACAGTGCCGTATCGCATTAAAATGGCCTGGTCATGAAGGGGGCAAATTCTTCTGGAGCTGGAGTAGTTAATGAGACATGCACTGTAATAATCAATAAATTAAATAAAAATGTTAAATATTTATATATTATTAGTTAGACTTGTAGTGAAGTTAAAGTAATAAAACTATTGTTTCTTTCAAGCAGGGAATTATGGTAGTCTAATGCCCTGAACACACAGGCGGACTTTTCGGCAACAAAGGTCCGACAGTCTTTCCGACTGACTTTTGACGGACTTTTGACAAGCTTCCGACGCATTTCAAAACAACAGACTTACCTACACACGATCACACCAAGGTCCAACAGATTCGTACATGATGATGTATGACCGGACTAAAATAAGGAAGTTGATAGCCAGTAGCCAATAGCTGCCCTAGCGTCGGTTTTCGTCCGTTGGACTAGCATACAGACGAACGGATTTTTCAATAGGAACTGGGTCTGGCCGAGTTCCGACGTAAAGATTTGAAACATGTTCCAAATCTAAAGTCTGTCAGATTTTCGACAGAAACAGTCCGCTGAAGATCCGATGAAGCCCACACACGGTCGGATTGTCCGCCGGATTCGGTTCATCGGACCAGTCCATGCGAAAAGTCCAGTCTTGTGTACAGGGCATAAGTTGACCTTCATAAGCCCATAGGCTTGGGATTGGGAACTTCTTCCCACATTTGTATTGGTCAGTAGGGCTGTCAGTTATAGTTTTAGGCCAATAGTGAGGCACAGGAGGCACAAGGGGTAGGTTCAGGTCTATGCCAAGAACAGAAGGCAGGATTTTCACACCCATACTTTCTGGTTTTGAGGTTCCAAGGATGCTTGAGTTCTGTTTTATACAGTAATATTACCAAAAGAATCACTTTTGTAAAATAACAAAACACAAAATCATGTGCATAATCTTATAACTCTAAATTAAACAGAAATATGACCATATATTATCCAGTACATGAAAAAAGTCCTTCAAACGTGCTGCAAAAAATCCTTCGGTAATTAATTGTGACTGACGTGCTCCTATGTTCCTTCAGTGATCATATGTGACTGAGTGAAACACCTCCACCATTCAGATTGGCCACTCACCAGATGCTTAATTAAAGATGCGCCTTTGGTTCATTCAAGGGATAACCACTCCACCTAAGTAACACTCCTCACCGGCTAAACTTGGGCTCTAATGTTCCTCATTGGGAAGCATAAGGGACAAAAAACGATCATAGCGCAATATGCTTGAACTGTTTATTTAAAATTCACAGAGAAAGTATCAACTCACATTTAAAAGTGCCCTCGAGCCGGCACAAAGCTTATCCAGCAGTTATGGACGGGTACTAGGCTGTTTGCATGGTCTGCCTGGTGTTGTATCGCGGCCTCCACGCTCGGCTTGCGCTCCAAGCCTCGTTCCCATTCACGTCCGGTCACCTGATGTGAAAAAACTCCCAGCAGCCTCTACGCATTTCGCATCATAGAATGCATCATCAGGAAGAGCTTCCTGATGACGCATTCTATGATGCAAAATGTGTAGAGGCTGCTGGGAGTTTTTTCACATCAGGTGACCGGACGTGAATGGGAACGAGGCTTGGAGCGCAAGCCGAGCGTGGAGGCCGCGATACAACACCAGGCAGACCATGCAAACAGCCTAGTACCCGTCCATAACTGCTGGATAAGCTTTGTGCCGGCTCGAGGGCACTTTTAAATGTGAGTTGATACTTTCTCTGTGAATTTTAAATAAACAGTTCAAGCATATTGCGCTATGATCGTTTTTTGTCCCTTATGCTTCCCAATGAGGAACATTAGAGCCCAAGTTTAGCCGGTGAGGAGTGTTACTTAGGTGGAGTGGTTATCCATTGAATGAACCAAAGGCGCATCTTTAATTAAGCATCTGGTGAGTGGCCAATCTGAATGGTGGAGGTGTTTCACTCAGTCACATATGATCACTGAAGGAACATAGGAGCACGTCAGTCACAATTAATTACCAAAGGATTTTTTGCAGCACGTTTGAAGGACTTTTTTCATGTACTGGATAATATATGGTCATATTTCTGTTTAATTTAGAGTTATAAGATTATGCACATGATTTTGTGTTTTGTTATTTTACAAAAGTGATTCTTTCGGATTAATAGGAAGAGAATATTGCAAGTGGTGGGTATTATTGGAGTAGCGCATTCACACACACCAACCAGTATTTCTAGCCCATCTCAATGAAGGGTTTTTTTTGAATGCAGCAACCCTGACACATATGTTTAAAATAGTAGTGGTTTTTGCGCCGGTGACACACAGACAGTAATATTACCAAGTTGGATAATTTCAGTCTCACTTACAGGTGCATTTTAATTTCTTTGTCTTCAGAAGGTCCTCATCAAATATATGCCAATATAAGTGACTTTAATGGAGAGATGGTAAAGAATAAGCCAAAAGCCAGAGGTAAGTTATTATCTGTTGGAAGAAAATCTCTTCTTCTATTGTGAACAGCCTAAAACATGTCTGTTTCTTAGGACGTTTGTGTTCTGCTAACAAAATGTATATTAGAATGGCTTCATACAGCATCTCACAAAAGTGAGTACACCCCTCACATTTTTGTAAATATTTTATTCTATCTTTTCATGTGACAACACTGTACTCACTTTTGTTGCCAGCAGTTTAGCCATTAATGGCTGTGTGTTGAGTTATTTTGAGGGGACAGCAAATTTACACTGTTATACAAGCTGTACACTCACTACTTTACATTGTAGCAAAGTGTCATTTCTTCAGTGTTGTCACATGAAAAGATATAATAAAATATTTACAAAAATGTGAGGGGTGTACTCACTTTTGTGAGATACTGTAAGTCAGAATTGAACATTTGAGGTACCCGCCTATGTCGAGACAATGAAAAGGAGTGGTGGATCTGGTACCATACTGCAAATGCAAAGAGCCTATTTTATTAAAAAAAAAATGCTGAATGAATGTCACAAGCATTCACCCAGCCATAATGAATGATCCCTTTAATTTGTCTAATACCATTATTTCCTTATGATCGTTGTCTCTATTTGGGTCTGGTATGGATTTTGGGGGGGTCCAGTTAAAAAATGCATGAGGTCCCCCTAAAAACTGATACAAGACCCTTCATTTTGAGCCTGGCTAGCCAAGAAAAATGGAAGAATGCACCCCCTAAGCCAGTGGCGTCACTAGGGTTGGTGTCACCTGGTGCGGAAAAAAATGGTGTCACCCCCCCTCCGGCACTAAGCAGGCTAGTGCATTGGTGCGCCTCTCCCCCCTTAACCTGCCACAATGGATGGAGCCGGGATGTGAAGGATCGGGGGATGGATGGAGCCAGGATGGGATCAGGGGGGATAGATGGAGCCAGGATGGGATTGGGATATTGGATGGAGCTGGGATAGGATGAGGTGGTGGATGGAGCTGGGATGGGATCAGGGTGGTGGATGGAGCCAGGATAGGATCCGGGTGGTGGATAGAGCTGGGATGGGATTGGAGGGGGTGGTTGGAGCCAGGATGGGATTGGGGGGATGGATGGAGCCAGGATGGGATCGGGATGGTTGATGGAGCTGGGATAGGATGGGGTGGTGGATGGAGCCGAGATGGGATTGGGGGATGGAGCTGGGATAGGATGGGGTGGTGGATGGAGCTGGGATGGGATCCGGGTGGTGGATGGAGCTGGGATGGGATCCGGGTGGTGGATGGAGCTGGGATGGGATCCAGGTGGTGGATGGAGCTGGGATGGGATCCGTGTGGTGGATGGAGCAAGGATGGGATCGGAGGGGGTGGTTGGAGCCAGGATGGGATCGGGGGAATGGATAGAGCTGGGATGGGATCAGGGGTGGATGGAGCCAGGATAGGATTGAGGGGAATGGATAGAGCTGGGAGGGGATCTTTCATGGGGGTGATTAGAGGATGTGTGCTAGCGTGTAAAGAAAAGCAATTGTGCTGGGGGGGTCAAACTTCAAATCTGCCCCCCCCCCCTTTACTTCTAGCACTGGTTCTAACCCAAATCAAAGAGCCCCATCACACATCCTCCAAGCCCCACCCCCTCCCTAAAATCAATTCGTAGCAGCATAGATGTTATGTTACCTGTCAATGCCCCCCCAATCACCGTGTCCCCCTCCCCTGCAATATTTCTGTTATTACATACAGTACCTTAGCCCCCAGCAGGTTCCATAGCGTGGTGCCCCTGTTCCTCCTCTTGGCTCTTCCTCCCGGTCTGTGTACTTGAAACATCAGAGCTGAGGAGGCGGCGGCTATAGTCTGGTCTGCAGTGAATGCAGTTGGCAGGGAGAGATGTGATTGTAACATGCGGGACGGTCGGATCCCAGGCACCCTGACTCTCTCTGCCTCACTCCCTCCTCCCCCACACTCCCTGCACATCATGTGCAGCTGAAGAGATACCAGAAGGGAGCGGCAGCGCCGGTACTAGTCTGAGCCTGGTGTCACCCACTAGCAGGTGTCACCTGGGTGCGGGCTGCACCCCCTGCCCCCCCCTAGCGACGCCACTGCCCCAAACAATATCAGGCCACATGCCATCAACATGGCCCTGGCACAGCACCTTTTCCCTATGCTAATGCACCCCCTGCCCCCCTAGCGACGCCACTGCCACAAACCATATCAGGCCACATGCCATCAGCATGGCCCTGGCACAGCACCCTTTCCCTATGCTAATGTAGACAAGGACCTCATTCCCACAACCATGGCTCAGTGGTTGTGGGAGTCTGCAGGCTTGGGGTTTATTGAAATCTGAAAGCCCCCTTTAATAATATGGAGGCCCTCAGATACCAACTTCCCTCCATATTATTGCATTAGGGTGCATAGTACTCATACTCATTCACAAAAATAAATAACAAATTACAGCCTAAAAATAAAGACACCCAAACGTTTGATTCATTTTTTTTGTTTTTTTAGAAAAAAAACCCTTAATAAATCTATTGTGAATACCAATGCCAACCACCTGCCAAAAAAGAAAAGAAGACCACCCAGTGCACACAACCAATCCCAGTGGTACTCACAACCAAATGATAGCCCCCTGAGCTGTTGTCAGCTATATAAAGGGAAGGAGCAGGGATGGTGGTGACATTATTGACCAAATATGGCCATGACCATATTTGGTCAATGTCATTGCCTAAAAAATGGGCAGTGGCCATGTTTGGACAGTGATGTCACTGCTATCCCCACCCCTTTGCTTCAAAGGGCCAGGAATTTCCAGTGACATTTAGGGATTCTGAATGATATTAGTGGCTCCTAGGGACACCACGGGTGCAAGCGCCCAACACTTCCTTGGAAAATCAGCGACAGCAGGCAGCTGTCATTTAAAGACACAGTAGAAATACCACTGCTATAGAACATCAAAGCCAGAACATCAAAAGTTCAGCACAAACCTGGATTCACACCAAAGTTTTGGCTCATCCCTATTAGACAAAATACCGGGTAAATTCCGAAGTCCATCCAATCTTTTATAACTAGACCCCTTAGTATTTTTCTGGTTGAACTGATCAACAATTTACAAAATTAACTTTAAAATGAAATGTAACTAAGGAAAATGTGCAATAGTTTTGTATTGTGTGAATATTTATGTTTGCTGATCTCCTGAGGATTCGTTCAGTTACTTCCTGTCTACATGCACTTCCTCCTGCCGTACATCATTGCTCTGGACATGTTTACTAATAGGGGCAATGGTGGACCATGTCTGAGCAATGTATGTAGGCAAAGACACCTGTAGCCTTCACCAGGGCACATGTGATAAGGTGACGACCCATGAGGGCTATTGGGAGACAGTTGTAACCCTATAACAGGAAGTGCCTAAACAAAGGACCCTTGTGATGGGATCATTGGCCGACATGCTTACTAATAGTGGCAATGGTGGACCATGTCTGAGCAATGTATGTAGGCAAAGACACCCGTGGTCTTCACCAGGGCACATGTGATAAGGTGACGACCCATGAGGGCTATTGGGAGACAGTTGTCACCCTATAACAGGAAGTGCCTAAACAAAGGACCCTTGTGATGGGATCATTGGCCAACATGCTTACTAATAGGGGCAATGGTGGACCATGTCTGAGCAATGTATGTAGGCAAAGACACCTGTAGCCTTCACCAGTGCACACGTGATAAGGTGACGACCCATGAGGGCTATTGGGAGACAGTTGTCACCCTATAACAGGAAGTGCCTAAACAAGGACCCTTGTGATGGGATCATTGGCCAATATTTTACAGATTTTAAAAGATTATAAACAGATTAACAACAATTTTTTTATAATAAACCTTGTGAGATTTTAGTGATTGGCTGTAGATCTACTTAAGCCATAAATGGGTTTATGTAGGGGAGATATATCTGTGGAAGGTTAGTGACCACCCACACACATGCAGATTCATTCCTCTATGTATGATCATTCCAGGGACAAAGACCACACGGCATGGGGTTATCATGGTCCTGGTGATTCTCCTGATCTTGATGTTCCTTCTATCGCTCCTCCTTACAGGTCTGGTTTTGCACTGTGAGTATCAATATTACAATCGCAATCTCTGTTCTCTTTGTCATGATATAGAAAAAGTTAGATATTCTTTGGCTGAATCACCCACTATATTATATACTTTGAGTATCCTCAGGATGTCAGAGGATGGTGCTGAAAGGTATATGGCATATGGGGACTCTCTGTTGGGTGACCATTTATACCATAAGGGCTTTCACACTATTGTTTCTGTCTGAAGAGCCTCCTCGCCATCTCCTTTAACCCCCTTGGACCCGGCTCTAGTGCACCACAACCATGTGCGTTGTGACAGGTATCCCAATGCCTGCCGAAAAATAAAACAGATGACCCAGTGCACATGATCGATACTGCCACGGCCATAAAGCCAAATATTGCAGACACAGTAGAAGTCCACGTCTGGCCTCTGCAGCTAAAGGGGTAGCAGTTTTAAGGCATTAAAAGTGCGGCTCAACCACTAGTGTGAAGAAGTCATAAAAGTCCAAAAATGAAGACACCTTCTACTAGTGTTTGGAAACCTTCTAGGTCTCCTTGACTCTCTTAGAGCTCATTCACACTGGTGGTGCTCTCTGAAGAGCTGGAAGCTTGTAGAGCAGTCCTATTCACATTTATGGGTCGTGGGCGGGGGGGCACTACATTAGCTCCTTGCACAAAGCAAAGGATCACAGCCGCAGAATTTATACCCCCCCCCCCCCCCCTCTACTTTGCAGCTAAAGGGGATAGCAATTAAGGAGCAGTAAAAAAACAACAACAGCTAGTGTGAGTGAGCCCTTAAAGAGTAAAATCATATGGTTTACATTTTTTTTAATATAAAAAAATACACAAATGATAACAAAGAGCCCCATGTGCAACAACTGGTAGGATGAATTAACCCTTGCACCTCTCACACCCATACACCACCTATGGAGCAGAGCAATTTTCATGTTTCCCACGAGCCCATTGTTTTCAGCAATTACTTTGTCATTACTTAAGATATCAAAGTAATAGTAATTCTTTTTATTTGGAAACACAGTCATAAGTCATAATGTCTTGTAAACATGATTTTATTTTTTATTCACTACATACACAATAAATGTAACCAGCAATGTTTATAAACAATGTTACTTTGTATCTCTCTAACTCCCCTCTGATCAATGTTTTGAAAAACAATGTTACTCTGTATTTATATCTCCTGTCTGATCAATGTTTATAAACAATGTTACTTTGTATCTCTCTATCTCCTGTCTGATCAATGTTTATAAACAATGTTACTTTGTATCTCTCTATCTCCTGTCTGATCAATGTTTATAAACAATGTTACTTTGTGTTCCTCTATCTCTTGTCTGATCGACGTTTATAAACAATTTTACTTTGTATCTCTCATAGTTTTGTCTATGGGGTTAGCAGTCAGTTTTTAGCAGTCAGTTTCCAGAAAGTATTCGGGGAAATCAGCATTGAGGTTGAAGGACGGGGCGTACTACATACCATACCCCCTGTGTACTTCCATGACTCTGTTGGATGTGTGTAGGATGTCCACAGCTGGGGAAGGAACCCGTAAGAAATACAAGATTGTCATCAAGTCACATATCACTGTCAGCAAAATCATGGGCTCTGTTTGTGATGCCTGCGGGTGAGAAGAGTCCTCGGCAGACACAAGTCTTTGAAAATGACAGTTGGCTTATTAGGATCATTTTATCTAATATTCTGCTCTTTTTTTATTTTTCCAAAACCTATATTTTTGTTCATATCTATTTTAAAATTCCCTTCTTCATAATATGCTAATTTGAGGTTTTAGTGATGAGAAAAGGGTGTCGGCTTTATCTGATAATGAAGGAAGTTCCTCTTTTATCGTGCAATGTCTTGCGGTGTCTCTGGCGTTCGATCGTTATTTTGTAACTCTCCGGAGAAATGTTATCACTCAACCACAGCCGCGGCTCCTGTCTGTGTATTGGGATGTGATTGTATGCGTCATGCACCACCAGTGATATTATATATATATGTGAATATATTCACCACCAGTGATATTATATATATTAATATATTCACCAGAGATATTATATATATGTGAATATATTCACCACCAGTGATATTATATATATTAATATATTCACCAGTGATATTATATATATATGTG